>JABUIW010000114.1:387883-402507 GCA_013363375.1 Menidia beryllina
CTCCGCTCACTGGTGACATCTGATGGCTGATAAAGGAAACGCAGCTTCCCAGAAAAAACCCAGGACAGAATAGGAAAAGAAAACAAAATAAAACAGGAAGAAGAACCCCAACCTAACACAGAGTCAGGAATATCTGCAGAAAGAGATAGGAGTGGAGAGGAGAGAGAAGGGGGACGACGGTCTAGGCCTATAGCAGCACAACCAGGGGTGGACTTAATAACTGTAAGCTCTATCATAAAGGAAAGTCTTAAGCCTACTCTTAAATATAGAGACGGTGTCTGCCTCCCGGACCCAAACCGGAACCTGGTTCCACAAAAGAGGACTCTGATAGCTGAACGCTCTGGCACCCATTTTAGTTTTCAAGACTCTAGGAACTGCAAGTAACCCTTCATTCTGGGAGCGCAGTTCTCTGGTAGGGCAGTAAGGTACTAAGAGCTCTTTAAGATAAGATGGGGCCTGACCATGAAGAGCTTTGTACGTAAGGAGAAGGATTTTAAATTCTATTCTGGATTTAACAGGAAGCCAGTGCAGAGAAGCCAAGACAGGAGAAATAAGATCTCTTTTTCTGGTTCCTGTAAGAACCCGCGCTGCAGCATTCTGGATCAGCTGAAGAGTCTTAATGGACTTTTTTGAAGAGCCTGATAGTAGGGAGTTGCAGTAATCTAGCCTAGAAGTGACAAATGCATGGACTAGTTTTTCTACATCATTTTTAATGAGGATGCTCCTAATTTTTGCGATATTACGAAGGTGAAAAAAAGCGGTTCTTGAAATTTGCTTAATGTGAGAGTTAAACGACATGTCCTGATCAAAGATAACTCCAAGATTTCTCACAGTGGTCCTGGAGGCCAGGGTGATGCCATCCAGGGAAACTATATCTCTAGATAAAGCGTCACAGAGGTGCTTAGGCCCTAGAACAATAACTTCAGTTTTAGCTGAGTTTAACATTAGAAAATCGCAGGTCATCCAGGTTTTAACATCCTGAAGATATATTTGAAGCTTAGCTAGCTGATGAGTTTCATCTGGCTTGATCGATAGATATAGCTGAGTATCATCTGCATAACAATGAAAGTTGATAGAGTGTTTCCTGATAACATTACCTAAAGGAAGCATCTATAACATAAAGAGGATTGGTCTGAGAACGGATCCTTGTGGAACTCCGTGGCTAACTCTGGCATGCATGGAGGACTCATCATTAACATGCACAAACTGAAACCGATCTGATTAATAGGACCGAAAACAACTTAGAACGGCTCCTTTAATGCCAATGAAATGTTCCAGTCTCTGTAGTAGGATCTGATGGTCAATGGTGTCAAAAGCAGCACTAAGATCTAATAAAACCAAGACGGAAACGAGTCCTTTGTCTGATGCCATTAGGAGGTCATTAGTAATTTTCACCAGTGCTGTCTCTGTGCTATGATGAGCTCTAAATCCTGACTGAAAATCCTCAAACAAGCTATTGCTATGTAGATAGTCACACAGCTGTTTGGCTACTGCTTTTTCCAGGACCTTGGAGATGAATGGAAGGTTAAATATAGGTCTATAGTTGGCTAAAAAATCTGGATCCAGGTTAGGCTTTTTCAAAAGAGGTTTAATTACAGCTACTTTAAAGTGCTGTGGCACATAGCCTGTTAATAAGGACAGATTGATCACGTCTAGCAAAGAGGTACCGACTAAGGGTAGGACTTCTTTAAGCAACCTAGTCGGGATGGGGTCCAAGAGGGAAGTTGAAGGTTTGGATGAAGAAATGATTGAAGTTAGTTGACAATGATTGAGGGAAGCAAAACAGTCAAAACGTATAACTGGTTCTGGTCCAACAGTTACTGAATTAAAGATAAGTCGATGCCAGTTGAGGGCGAGTCTTGGTGGATTTTGTTTCTAATAGGTAGAATTTTATCGTTAAAGAACCTCATGAAGTCATGGCTAGTGAGAGCTATTGGAGTACTTGATTCAATAGAGCTGTGGCTCTCAGTCAGCCTGGCAACAGTGCTGAAAAGAAACTTGTTCCTATTTTCCTCAATTAAAGACGAGTAATATGGTGCTTTGGCATCACGGAGGGCCTTCATATAAGCTTTAAGACTATCTTGCCAAGAAAAACGAGACTTTTCCAGCTTGGTTGAACGCCAGTTCTTCTCAAGTTTCCAAGATACCTGCTTTAATTTGCGGGTTTCAGTAGTGTACCATGGAGCTAACCGTCTTTAAGTATTTTCTTTTTTAGGGGGGCTACAGCGTTGAGTGCTGTTCGCAGCAAGCCTTCAACACTATCAACAAGATTATCAACTTGGGAAGGACTGAAATTAACATAAGAGTCCTCTGTTTCTGTACGACTTGACAATGGATGTAGAGCTGATGTAATCACATCCTTAAATTTAGCTATAGCACTATCAGACAGGCATCTTGAGTAGACATTTTTACCCAGTGGAGGGTAATTCAGCAGTAAAAGCTCAAAAGTTAGCAAACAGTAGTCAGATAAAGACGGATTATGTGGGAACACTATTAAATGTTCAATTTCAATACCATACACCAGAACAAGGTCAGGGTTGTGGTTAAAACAGTGAGTCGGTTCGTGAACACTCTGAGAGAAGCCAATGGAATCTTACAGAGAGATAAATGCAGTACTGAGGCTGTCATTCTCAACATCCACATGGATATTAAAGTCCCCTACGATAATTACTTTGTCCGTTTTAACACTAGAAGTCCCAGGGACTAAGGTTGACAAAAACTGCAAATTCAGATAAGAATTCAGAGTATGGACCGGGTGGTCGGTACACTATAATAAATGGAATAGGTTGCAGTGATTTCCAGCTTGGGTGGGAAAGACTCAGAACAAGGCTTTCAAAAGAGTTATAGTTCAATTTAGCTTTAGAGCTGATTACAAGACTGGAGTCAAAGATAGCTTCAACTCCACCTCTTCGACCTCTGCTTCGAGGAATGTAAGTATTCCTATGACTGGGAGGGGTGGATTAATTTAGGCTCACATATTCTCCATCACTCAGCCAGGTTTCAGTAAGAAAAAAATAAATCAATCTTATAATCTGTGTCACAGGCCGGCTCATTGCCCATGACAAAAAGGAGGGGAGACCAAACGGTTTACGCCAATCAATAGTTTATTGTAACCGATAAGTAACTTTGAATAAACAAAACAAGGATGAGATGTGAGTATGTAAATATGTTTAGTGTGTGCAGTGTATGAGTGGGTGAACATGTATGTGAGAATGTGACTGAGTGTTAACCAAAACCAACTGGAGGAGCAGAGAGAGAGTGTTAGTGGAGGCCAACTTACACTCACCGGCCACTTTATTAGGGACACCATGCTAGTAACGGGTTGGACCCCCTTTTGCCTTCAGAACTGCCTCAATTCTTCGTGGCATAGATTCAACAAGGTGCTGGAAGCATTCCTCAGGGAGTTTGGTCCATTGGCATGATGGCATCACACAGTTGCCGCAGATTTGTCGGCTGCACATCCATGATGCGAATCTCCTGTTCCATCACATCCCAAAGATGCTCTATTGGATTGACATCTGGTGACTGTGGAGGCCATTTGAGTACAGTGAACTCATTGTCATGTTCAAGAAACCAGTCTGAGATGATCCCAGCTTTATGACATGGCGCATTATCCTGCTGAAAGTAGCCATCAGAAGTTGGGTACATTGTGGTCATAAAGGGATGGACATGGTCAGCAACAATACTCAGGTAGGCTATGGCGTTGCTCAATTGGTACCAAGGAGCCCAAAGAGTGCCAAGAAAATATTCCCCACACCATGACACCACCACCACCAGCCTGAACCGTTTATACAAGGCAGGATGGATCCATGCTTTCATGTTGTAGACGCCAAATTCTGACCCTACCATCCGAATGTCGCAGCAGAAATGGAGACTCATCAGACCAGGCAACGTTTTTCCAATCTTCTATTGTCCAATTTCGATGAGCTTGTGCAAATTGTAGCCTCAGTTTCCTGTTCTTAGCTGAAAGGTGTGGCACCCTGTGTGGTCTTCTGCTGCTGTAGCCCATCTGCCTCAAAATTCGACGTACTGTGCGTTCAGAGATGCTCTTCTGTCCACCTTGGTTGTAACGGGTGGTTATTTGAGTCACTGTTGCCCTTCTATCAGCTCGAACCAGTCTGGCCATTCTCCTCTGACCTCTGGCATCAACAAGGCATTTCCGCCCACAGAACTGCCGCTCACTGGATGTTTTTTCTTTTTTGGACCATTCTCTGTAAACCCTAGAGATGGTTGTGCGTGAAAATCCCAGTAGATCCGCAGTTTCTGAAATACTCAGACCAGCCCTTCTGGCACCAACAATCATGCCACGTTCAAAGTCACTCAAATCACCTTTCTTCCCCATACTGATGCTCGGTTTGAACTGCAGGAGATTGTCTTGACCATGTTTACATGCCTAAATGCACTGAGTTGCCGCCATGTGATTGGCTGCTTAGAAATTTAGTGTTAACGAGCAGTTGGACAGGTGTACCTAATAAAGTGGCCGGTGAGTGTATATAGTGAGCCCAAGTGGCCCCAATCAGTAAGTAAATCTGCCTGCAGGAGGAACCGCCCCTACAGGCGAGAGGAATGGGCTGTGACATCTGATATTAGTTCATTTACAAGCACACCTTTAGAAGAGAGAGATCTAATATTCAAGAGTCCACATTTTACTCTCTTATTTGCATGCACTATTTCTCTTGTGGTTTTAACTTTTATGAGGTTTTTATGCACAACTCCTCTGTTTACCCTTAATTTAGCTATCAGCTAACTCAGGTCGGTCCGCACCGACTACCTGGGACTGGCTACACTTTTCTAGTCTAGCTAAGGGCTGATCTACTACGGCGTGGAGCCAAGCTTCTAACGCACTGAGTCTCGCCTCCATGTCTAGAAATAAACTACACTTGTTACACATATTACTACCGTTAAAGGAGGCAGAGGAGTAACTAAACATCAGACACACCGAGCAACAGAGATCAGGAGAGCGAGAGGGAAAAGCCATCGCTAGCTGTTAAAGTCGCTAACGGCTAAACAAAAGTACGGTAGGGTTGGCCACCGGAACTTTTATTACATCCACTATAAGACAGAACAGCAGTCACCCAAGATGGAAAGAACTATTGGTGCTTAGGCAAACTTACTGAAATATAATTACGTTATATGGTAGTTAGCGAGAGCAGAGAAAAAGCGCTACCACCACACAAACACCGCTAACACCGGAAACGGAAATGGGTCAATACGCTTACCGCTTACGCTTCGATACCCCTGCTATACCTGAGGCTTTTTTTTTTCCCCACGGCGATGCAACTCACTCCATTCATCGGACGGCTCTGCTGGTTCAGTTGCCTCTGTCGATGAATTTTATGCTTACTTTAGAGTGTTGATGTTAATTTTAGATCCTTTATCACCATGACGCCTTTGTTTACACTAATATTTTGATAGATTTTAGGATGATGCTATTGCTAAGGTTATTACTTTTCAAAACTGTATTCATTGCGTGTGCAAGATTTTATGTGGATTTTCAGTGATATACTATATATTGATTTCTTTAGTATTGATTAATCTGATATGCATCATTATAATCAGAAGTGGGGAATTGTGAGGGAAATCAATATATGCGTAATCTCTTTATTTCTCTCTGTTACCTTTCAAACCAATTAATATTTTAAAGGTTATTTTTCCATCTCATGGGGTTCATCCCTCAAGGTCCCAGGAAAGGTCTCCTCATATTTTGTCTAACTATATCTTGTCTCAGAGGATTTTTTTATTAAGGACAGACTTCTCATTTTAGACTCCGAGAGGTATAAAATGCACTATGATTTGTTTTACTTTAGAACTTTACTTTCGTTTGTTATATGAACCACTTATATGATCGTGCTGGCTGCTCTCACTTCATGTTTTCCCTTTTTTTCCCCTTTTAATAAATTTATATTTCTTGTTTCCTGAGATTGACTCAGACCTTTGCTTTAGAACAGAATTTCCACAACAATTAGTACTCTAAATTGTTGCTGCAGTATGAAAAAAGGCAAATGTTGAGGCTTAGAAAATGTAGATCATGCAATTACTCATTCCACCTGGGCAACATTTATCAATTCCATCAATAATTAGCATGAAGACGATTTTTGCTACTTTACATCATGATCCTGAACTAATCACTACATGAACATTTTAAGTCCCTTCAGGGACTGCATATTGATGAGAGGAGTTTTCAGTGTTATGTGAGGCTTTGTTTCCTGACAGATATCAAGTCGTAGAATTCCAGCAACCCAAAGACAGCTGCGATGTGTTGGCGTTACATCACTGACTCATTCTAGCTTCTTAACACGTATTGGTTATTGTTATCACACAAATTGCAGTTTTTCAATATTTGGAGATATCTACTTGCTCTCTTGTTCTTGTTTTAGTTGTTGGCCACATCCACTCTGGCCATGTGCTAGTTTTACAAGAGGAAAGTTGATAACCAAAGCAACACAAGATCTAGTTTTTGAGACCACTAACGAGTTAATTTCTTGTGGCTTGGTGTGTAAAAATCCTCAATACTAATCAAAGTTGAAATACACAGAAAGAAGATTTGTGGTTTTAGGAGGTGTGGGAGTATATCACTGTTACGTCCCCTGTAGGGGGCGTAGCACTGGTCCTTTTTTTCCCTCTTCCCGCAACTGCTTTCCCAATGTATTCTTTTTGTTCTGAAGAAAAATTGGTGCGCCCTCCTGTGTGGCTGCCCTCAGTCTTCCCGAACTGGTGTGTCTATGTGTTTTGTTTGTTTGATCTTGGTACGGGCTGTACTGGAAGTCAATTTCTCCCTGGAGATCAATAAAGTATATTCAATTCAATTCAATTCAATTCAATTCAATTCAATTCAAAAACTATCCAAGGTGAAGAGGTGAAGGTGGTTGAATTAGTGAGAGACTCAAAGAAATTGAACAAAACGACTAAGAAGACTATTTATGATGAATGCTTATTACCATTGCATGTACCACAGCCGTATGGCTTGGTGAATGACTTGTGACCTGTCCATACCCTGCCTGTTACCCAATTTCAACTGGGATAGGTGGTGGTTTGTATCTTTGCTGTGCACTAACTCTTTAACAGACAGAGAGTTGAACTGGTTAGGTGTTCTGGTGACAACAGCTCGCTAAAGGCCTCAGGGGATTAGCTGACAAAATGCTCCCTAAGGACAGATCCTTATAGCTGAAATTATGGTTAGATATGTCTCCTCCTCTTTTTGTCTGCCTGACTGCCTACAAGGTGATCCATTTATTCTGAAACTGCTTTTAGTTAAAGAGTTTATTGCAAAAAAAGCAATAAGCAATGATTCATTATTGAGGAGTCTGGCATGCCATTCCTCCTACTCTCACTCTAGCATGTATAGTGAACCAACTGACTCCAAAACAAACTAGCTGAACTGTATATCTGGATTTTTAAAAACGTATGGATGTGCACATGTATAACCCGTCCTTGCTTAGTTGACATCTACGCAAGGACCAGGAGTAAGACAGAGGAAGAAAAAGGCAGAAGAGATGGATGCTAATGGTTTTAGCAGCTTGATCTTTCTTTTAATGAAACTAACCAACCCCATCACGGAGGAGTGTGTATGTGAGAGAGCAAACACATGTATGTTCATGGGTGTCCATGTGAGGTATTAAGCATCTGTCAGGAGGCGCGGAAGTATGCCAGGAGAGAGTGGATCATTGGGTCAAATAAGAATCTGACCTACTTAATATTTCTCTTTCTCACTGCCCTCCATATTTTTTCATGTCTTCACCCCTCCCCTACACTTTTCCCTGAAATCATACAAATTGTCCATAGAGGCTTTTAAATTGTGCCATTTAGGAAATTTAAGCATGAAGACAAAAGTGAATAAATTAAGAAATAAATAATAGCCAGTGGGAATCAATGCAATGGTGCAACTCAACAAAGCTTTTAGAAAGAGGAGGAGATTTTGGGATAGTATAAAGGCAAACCAGCAATTAAGCAAATATGTCACTTATAATAATTAAACATTATTTCAACTCACTAAAAAGGGTGTGTTCTGTTAAGTCCCATAATAATTTTAGGCTCAGTAGGCACTAAACATTCATTCTGATAAGGGATACTATTTAATAGAAAGTAGCTAACAAAACGTCCTCTTTGTGGTCAAATTCTGACCAAGATCTTGTAAGCAAAAAATAAAAAATTCACATGGCTCTGTTTCCTTGTGCCCCATAGTAGCACACCTTTATTATGGAAAGTCCAATGAATAGTGTAATATCATGTACAGTGATATATTCTCTTATATTTTACTATATCGTGTTCCATGCTGCTATTTTTATTCCTTGTTTATATTCAGGTCCAACATAGTACTTTTTTTGCACTAAATCCTTTTTCTGTGCTTTAATATTTTTAGTTATTGTCATATAGTTTAAGTTTTCTAATTATCTACAAATTATCTATGCAACTCCTACATGCAGAACTTGCTGTACCCAGTAGATAGGCATCAGCAAGGAAGTCTGAGTCTAAGTTAACAAACACGACCAACAGAAGTAACCAGTAGCAAAAAGCTTTCAAAGTAATAAGTGGGATGAAAAGCATAATCTTTATCTTTAAAATGTGGTGGAAAGAAAGTAATTAGTTTAAGTAAGTAAAAGACAAATTCTCCAAATCTCAACTTGAGTACAGTACCCAATTGAATTGACTTTGTTACTTTCCATCTCTGCTTTATTTTTGTCCAACTTTATACTCTTTATAAGGCTCAGACAGAGTTAATTATAAAAACATTAATATATATTGATGCTAGTTTATTGGTTTTAAGTGGCTTTCTGTCGACCGCAAACGACACATCGGCATGCTGAAATGGGAAGATAGGTATAAAATCCAAAATTGTTGGCATAATGAACTATCTTAACCTTCTAAGACACAAACATAAATGTGATGAGATTTTAAATCTAAAGCGATGTCCTGTATGTTGGGTTGATCCTGCCATATAGAAAAATCGAAATAACTAAAAAAGTAGGTATAGTCTTGCTAATCAAATTCATGGTAATTTCGAAAAAGCCTTTTGGATGAAAGGTGAAATATCTTCAAGATCTATTATCCTTATTTAGGTGTGTACTATTACGAAAAAGGCAGCTATCAGCCCCTGCAAAGCTCATACTTCAATCCATCTCATTTTGGGATACTTTATCTGCCCAGTGTTGACATGCTGACATACCACACTCATAACGCTCCATCCCCCTGTTCCCCTCTAGGAAATTCCGATCACTGCATTATTGAGATGTTCCCCACATATAGGCATAAACTGAAGAGGTCCAAACCATACAGGACTACAGTGAGGTGGTGGACTCCAGAGAGTGAAGTTATCAAGGATTCACTCGACTGAAGCCCAGAAAAGCACCGGGGCCTGATGGCATCTCCCCAGCCACGTCAAAGCACTGAGCAACCTAGCTTCTCAAACATCTTCAACTGGTCCGTCTCTGAATGTCGTGTGCCACCTTGTCTCAAGACATCCATCATCGTCCCAGTTGCAAAGAAGGACAGGATTACGTGCCTGAATGACTACAGAACCGTCGCCCTGACATCTGTAGTCATGAAGAGCTTTGAGAAGCTCATCCTGTCTTACCTCAAACCCATCACTGACCCCTTCTTGGACCTTTACAATTTACCTACAGAGCAATTTACTCTGTTGGATCAGAATCAGAATCAGAATCAGAAATACTTTAATAATCCCAGAGGGAAATTATTTTTGTAACTAGCTCCATAAATAAAACAACAGCATATACTTATATACATGTTGTAGTGGATAGAATGGGTGTGGGCGTGCCATAGCGATGACGGCACTAATTGGTCAGGTGGTGTTGGGAGCGGTACCTTTTGAAATCACCTGTACTCGCAAAGGTGACAGTTTTAGTAGTGAGTAGGTGATGGGGGAAGCCTACTTTTTGCTGACCGCTATACGCTATACGCTATACGCTGTACGCCTTATGCTTTGGATCTGATCGAATCAAGTTGGCTGTGAACGTTCATGATGGATTACCGTATGTGGATTATGGATGCCTGTGAACTGTGACGTGTTAATGTTGGATACTTGAAGATAATGTGTCAACTGTGCAAACTGTCCTGCTATGATTGAAAATGAGAATGATGTGGAAGGGATATACTCAAATGATAATGAGGACTTGGATGACTCAGATGACGAGTTATGATGTTTTTCATATATGTTGTAAGTTTTTGATGAAAATATAAAAGATATAAATATGAGAGGTCTGGATTTAAATAATATGATGTAAATATGATATGTTTGGATTTAAATAGTATGATGTCGCGAGGAAAGGTTAAGATAGAAATAATATAACTGTAAATATGAGAGGTTCAGATTTTTATATTGGACATAAATATGGATCCTTAGTTTCTATTGACAGTGAAAATGATATATTATTCAATTTTTTATACCAAGGTTTACTTGTGATAGTAGTTGTTTTTCTCTCATTAAGTTAATAAATGCAATATGATGGAAAGTGAAGTGTCAGTTTTTCAATAATTAAATTAGTAAGAAATTATTTGGACCAAAAACAAGGGTTTTGCATATTAAATTATTGTTTTTTATCTTGCTATGGCTGTATAAAGTGGAAAATATGTAGTATTCAGGTTCAGGGGCCCTCTGGCAGCGAAAATAGAAACTAAAGGTCTAAATTGCATTTCCATGTTGATTCCATCAGTATTTGCATAATAAAAACTTTTCTAATGATCAACCTTAATGATTTTAAAGTATTTTTGGTAAAGATCACTTGGTTAAAACCGAAAATATAGAGATTTTCTTAGTTTTAGCCAGCTATAGGCTAGATGTGGAACTACCGAAATTTTAATTGGCCGTAATTAATTAATGTGCAAGTGAAAACGCGGGAACATTGGCTTTTTAGAGATCACTGAAGTCCAAGGTATCTAACTACACTGGAAGAAAGATGCCCCCAAAAAGTTCAAACGGAAAGTCATCGTACAGATTCTGGCCCACGGACTAGATGATAACTGTGAACTAATAGCCTACTGCTCTTAGCCTCATGCTCTGTAAAGAACAGATGGATGGCCTAAAGGGCACAACTAGCAAGATAAGAAGATAGAATGTATTTCAGTGTCAAAGGTAGCTATGACACTGTAGACTGTGCAACACTGAGGAATCTCACACATGCATGACATTTTCTACTCTCATCAGAAGGTCATCTAACATAAAGCCAAGTGGACTTTGGGACCAATGAAGCGCTAAAAGTCCCAATGAGACAGGACCACTTGATAGAGAAACGCTATTAAAGTGACATGCAGTCATTAGCCAGCTCAGCTCTTGGGTGCAAACCAGTATGTACTATAGCAGTAAGCATTCAGCTGGTGTTAATGTGGTAATTCCCATTCAGCTGGGAAGGAAGCTTTTATGAGAGATGTCTCACATCAATAGTCGGATAGTGTAGCAGGTGTGCAATCACTTTTCTACTCACTGCAGCATTAAATGACACTCAGTCTTTGCGAGGAATGTACCTTCAACTTCCCAATTTTCCTGTAAGCCTTAAATTATACACCTCATTCTAAATGACTCTTCTTATGTATTTTACTCATTTGTTTCAAAGAAGTAAGATATAGATATAAATATATCCTCTAATCTTTCTCCTCTTCATAGACTGTAGAAAACATGAATTGTTGAACAATTACTAATTTAGCTTAATTAAGTTAAGATTTCAGGCACTTAAGAGTATCATTTTTAAAAGGATAAGTTTAATTCCTTAAAGGAGAGACATTTTTGTAAGAAAAAATATATCTGACTATAAATTTGATGTGCATGGTGATGTTCTAGTTTGAATAATTGCCTGACTGCTATAGAATTTGTGGTTTGAATTCTGCAAAATACACAGTAAATAAAACTCTTGGTTAGCAATTGCAACAAAGCTAGAAGAAAACTCTGGCATTCGGATCAGCATTACAACAGCATCCTTCTGTTCCTAATGAAGCAATACTAAGGGGCTAAAATGGGCAGCAGGAGTAAACTAGGGAGACTCTAAAGCCTGCTCAGTCAAAACAACGAATCAGAAACCAACATATAGATAGAGCAAACCATAATCTTAATAATATGTAAATCAACTTCCTCCAAACGATGGTTCTTTGGTCAGTTTGTGGTTCTGAATTAACCTCTGGAGTCGGTATGAATGTGCATTGTCGTTTGTGTTTGAGCCATCCAGGGCTTAACCCACCCATTGCCTGGTCACAGGTTGGACTGAGGGAGACCCTATATCTGGTTAAACGAGTCATTCTAAAAACCAAAGTGTTGCAGTAGCTCTGGACAACAAAATCTTGGTTTGGAGCTGTGCTGTTTCTCTTCTAAATTCTCAGTGTTTGTTACCAACAGGTAATTCTGGGCCTGACACTACGAAGGAGAACCACTGCAACCCTTATGTTATACTATTAACTGTCAGTTCCTATGTTACCTGGCAAGGTCGCATGTTTGTTCAACAGATGAGCTGTTCTTAAGTGACAAAACACTAACTAACCCACTGATGACACTGATGATATCTGAAGATATATATCAAACCTTCCTCATAAACTTATTGTGGAAGGGGCGTGGCATCCAGCTGCAGGAGGGGAGGTGTGGAGAAGGCTCAGGGGAGCAGTGAAGGCTCAGGGGAGGTGATTAAGCACACCTGGAACCAGGTGGCTGATCACTCTCCCCTCTGTTAAACCTTCGCGTGCTGGACCTGGGGGAGGAAGAGCTGGAGCAGGACCCGGGCCACCAGATGGGGCCACACCAGGCAAACAGCCAACAAGCAAAGAAAGTCCAAGCCGGGCGTGCGTGTGTGGGTGTGTGCGTGTGAGAGAGTGTGTGTGCGGGCGGCACACACGCTCAAATAAACCGTCTGAACATCAACCTTGGTCTCAGGAGAACTCTGTCGAGGCACCCACGGTGGCACGACTGCCACACTTATATTCAATAACACTCAACATTCAACAGCAACGGAATTCCCTTCAGGGGAAAAATTAGCTTTAATTAAGTGTTATATGAAGTTTAATTGAATCAGAATCAAATGGCATTTGGGCTGACTTGAACTACACAGACCGAAAGTCCAAACCTAAATTTATACACATACTGGCTCAGACAAAATGAATTAGCTTTGTTTTACTCCAATTTTTTGGCACGTGAGGAGTTGGATGGGAAATTGAGCTGGAAAATGCACAAGTGGGAAATTTCAAAAGCGGAAATGATTAACTCATTGACTGCCAGCCATTTTCAGAACAGAGAGTCGCTCACTGCCAGAGTTTTTTGAGAATTTTGACTGATTTTTCAAGAGCCACAGAATAGTTTGTGCTATGACTATGTAAACACCGAACACACCAAAAGAAAGAGTAGACTCTCTCCTATCATCAGGAAAAAATTTTTGTTTCTACCTTATTCCGTTCTTCCTCGACGTGCGTCTCACCGGCGCCATTTCTCGCATAGCGAACCATTGCGTTTGTTTTTATTTGCTTACAATCTATGCTAATCTCCCATCAAAAGTGGCACAGCTACCTAGAGGGTAAATTTGTTAGTCCATACTCTGTCTAGAAGCTGATATTTACAGAAAAACTTTCGCCGATCGTCCCCCAAGCCACTCGCATTGAAAAACATAGAAGACTTCTATAGACGTCTTTGGCAGTCAGCGGTTGGATTTGAAAAGACGTCTATAGACGTCTTTGGCAGCGAATGAGTTAATGATGACTGGGAACCAGGGCAAGTGCACATTTCTTTCTCAATATAGGAAAAACTGTCCTTTACTGTTAAATGTATCTCACATGTTAGCCTGCACAGTGTGTGCATCATCAATGTTTTTCACATGGATCAATTGAAAAAGTCAAGGACAGAACACAAAGCCAACAAATTTACTGAAGCCCAATCCACTGATCCAGTCCACTCTATGCTCTTCCTCAACCATTCATCTCCTCCTTAAGCCCCTCAGCTGCACAATGTTTTGGGTTTTCACCTGCGGTGAACAGCAAGCCCATTTAGGCCTCTATGTATGTGTGTTTTCTGTGTCTGGGAATTTGTGTCTGTAAAACAGTCCTTCTGTGTCCATTTCAGGAGGTGAGGTGCACTGGAGCACAAAGGCTAGCTGTCGGTCTGAATTACATTCAGTTGTTGGTAACCCTGTGTGTGTTTTCATGTGTGAGGGCTTCTAGGAAAACAGTCTCAATGCTTTAAAACTGATACACTTTCTTACCACTTCTGCACATATGGTCATTACTTATTTGGTTAAGAACAGCCCATGGTGAGAACTTAAATTATATTGGCAGTAATCAATTGACAATAATCTGTGTGTTAGTATGATTCTTTAGTTGGAAACCTGAGAATAAACCAGAGTAGATCAAGAGTACAACATTATATTTATTGGATCACAGGCAAAGTATATCAGCCCTGGCCTCTTCACAGACAAGAAACTTTCTCTGGGTCTCAGTCGGTAAAGAGCACTGAAATCCGTGTGTAATGGGTATTTGTCTCCTGGACTGGGCCCACCCCTCAAAAGGACAGGACACGACTGAGTCCTATTGGCCAGTTACTTCTGATATGAACAGACCATGTCCTAATTAATGCTGATAACCTTGGAATGTGGTAACAAGGTGTGTGTGTGTGTGTGTGTGTGTGTGTGTGTGTGTGTGTGTGTGTG
>JABUIW010000116.1:0-10048 GCA_013363375.1 Menidia beryllina
AACACCAAAACAGCTCCTTCAAAAGGAGTGATAAGTGGATCAGTGTTTTCTGTATAAAAATGACCAAGAAAAACTCATTTACCGCATCGTTTTAAACTTCAAAAGCCCTAAAATGCTCTTTCAAAAGGAGGGATATTTTTTTTCTGTACAAAAATAGACGGCTTAACAGGGCTGTCAAAACCAGCCGGCGGCAGCTTGTCATGTTTTCCGAGCGGCTACCTGCCCCTTAACCTGAAACAATAAGCAGACGGCATGAAAAGCTGCCCGCATGAACCCCTGAGACGCTTCTGGCTGCTCACTCTGGGCGTGTGCAGCATCATAAAAGCGGGTCAATAGGGAGAGGAGCATCCCGAGCATCCAGCCCGACTTCAATCCATCGCTAAAGCGAAAACAGCCCGGGGGAAATGCCTCCACATCTGCCCACAAATACGCCCAAAACATGAGAGAAAAGCTCCAGGAGACGAGCAGAGCAGCAGAAAATGTTACAGAAACTAAATAATCATCTAAATAAATTGTTTCGTTTATTATAACATATGGAAATAGACTAAATAAATGTTTCAGGAACTAAATAATCATCTAAATAAAGGCTTAGTTTACTATAACGTATGGAAATATACTGAATAAATGTTATAGTTTATTATAATGAATGGAAATAAACTAAATAATTGCTTCAGGAACTAAATCATCTAAAAAAATGTTTAGTTTACTATAACGTATGGATATAAACTGAACAAATGTTATAGTTTATGATAATAAATGGAAATAAACTAAATAAATGTTTCAGGAACTAAATAATCATCTAAAAAAATGTTTAGGTTATTATAATAAATGAAAATAAAATAAATACATTTTTCAGGAACTAAATAATAATCAAAATAAATGCTTAGTTTATTATAATAAATGAAAATAAATTAAATAAATGTTTTGGGAACTAAATAATAATCTAAATAAATGTTTAGTTTATCATAATAAATGGAAATGAACTAAATAAATGTTCCATCTAGCTGTGAGCCTCTGATCGTAACTAGAGAGGAAACAACTCCCACTTTATGCTTTTTCTGCCTTCAGAACCAACTCTGATTTCAACAAAATGATGAAAAAACCTCAGTTTTTACACCAGCAGCTGAAATAATACCACAAAATTCATTTGAGAATCAGATGAATTACTAAAGGAAATCCCAATAAATCAGAATATCTGCAATGTAAACTTTGAATATCTCCTTTTCTCCTCCAGAAACGGCTCTGATTTCCACTGAATGAGCTCTGTTCACGCAGATGTTACAGACAGAGGTGGAGACGTGAGTTCAGGAACTGAAGCAGCTTCACTGAGCAGCAGAAACTCACTTTCTCAGACAGAGAGGAGTCAGAGGCCAAAGCGGCCTGAGGTCCCACCCAGGCGGCTCCTCTCAGGTGGCTCTCCCCTCCCCGGGCCGGCCCTGGAGGGCCTTCACGCCTTCATCTCCATAACTCAACTCTGACAATGACCTGAGAACGAGCCACCAGTGGGAAGCTGACCCCAGTGACCCCCCTGTGAACCGCCTATGACCTTTACCTCCCAAGGCCTGAAACTGCTCAAGAAGTCAAATTCTACTCATTTATTTGCCTTCTGAGTGGTCAGAAAAAGAGGTGAGACCATCAGAGGACGAACGGAAACTGTTGAAGATATTTAAGGGTCATCATGAGAGAAAAAGGAGCATTTAACTGCTTCATTTAGCTATTTAACTAATAAAAACTCCCATTTTAGTGTAAAAATTCAGTACAAAATCTCATGTTTTCTGATAAATTATTTTATCACTGGAAAAACAGGTCATCTTTCCCTCCTGTTTGGGACAGAGATTAAAGCTGGAATTGCTTCACAGTGTGTAGGGATTCATTCTGGCCAGGAAACAAACCTGTGTGTGTTCGGCAAAGAAGTCGGCCTCCTTCTTCTCTGGGGCAGCCGGAGCTCCTCCGGCGGGGGAGTCGATCCACAGCTGCAATCAGAGGTCACCAGACAGGAGATTAGAAGTCTGTAGGACCAGAATGAGTCTGCAGCATCCGGAATGAGCCTGTAGGACCCAGAATGAGCCTGTAGGACCCAGAATGAGTCTGCAGGATCCAGAATGAGTCTGCAGGATCCAGAATGAGCCTGTAGGACCCAGAATGAGTCTGCAGGACCCAGAATGAGTCTGCATGATCCAGAATGAGTCTGTAGGACCCAGGATGATGGGGCAAGGGGTCAAGGTAAAAGACCCCAACAGGCTGTATAAAGTCATTAATAGAGCAGAGTCTGTTGTTGGCTCTAAACCGGTCTCCCTGGAGGAGGGGGTGGGGGAACTGGACTGATGTGGTCTTGGTTCTGAACTGGACTGATGTGGTCCTGGTTCCTGGTTCTGAACGGGACTGATGTGGTCCCTGGTCCTGGTTCTGGATCAGTGTTTCTGGCTCTGGTTCAGACTCTGTTGCTCTGGTTCTGGATGTCTTTAGATAGTAAAAATCTGCTGAAGACCAGGTCTGAGTCCAGACCTTTGGCTGTTGGACGGGTGGGTGTTCTTGTGACTTCACCTCTTACATAGCCAGCAGGAAGGTGGAACTTCTTGAATAACTACTAACATAATAGCCGGGAGGCCGGAAAACCTACTATATGCAAATTTAAAGAAAGCCTGAGGCTGCACACGAGATGCCGCATTGAGATTTGGGCATCTGAGTTCTTCTATCTTATTTCTGACTGAATTTAAAGTTAGATGTCACATAGGTTTGGTTTTATGGGTAAAGCTAAAAGAAAGCAGCAAGGCGGAGACGGAAAGGGGGCAGAAGGAGCTATTCATGCCAACAAATAGGGGCAAGAGGGGGCCTGGCCCCCCCAGAAAAATGCTGTGCCTCAAAGGCTCCGAGGTGCAACCCCAAATGAACCTGTAGGACCCCAAATGAGCCTGTAGGACCCAGAATGAGCCTGTGGGACCCAGAATGAGCCTGTGGGACCCAGAATAAGCCTGTAGGACCCAGAATGAGCCTGTAGGACCCGGAATGAGTCTGTATGAGCCTGAATGAGTCTATAGGACCCGGAATGAGTCTGTCGGACCCAGAATGAGCCTGTAGGACCCAGAATTGGTCCGTAAGACCCAGAATAAGCTTGTAGGACCCAGAATGAGCCTGTGGGACCCAGAATGAGTCTGTAGGACCCAGAATAAGCTTGTAGGACCCAGAATGAGCCTGTGGGACCCAGAATGAGCCTGTAGGACCCAGAATGGGTCCGTAAGACCCAGAATAAGCTTGTAGGATCCAGAATGAGCCTGTAGGACCCAGAATGAGCCTGTTGGACCCAAAATGAGCCTGTAGGACCCAGAAGGATCCAGAATGAGCCTGTAGGACCCAGAACGACCACGTAGGAAGAAGAAGAAGAAGAAGAAAACAGGCAGGAGAAGCAGAAGGAGGACAAAAACACTGGACCCGGCCCCTCAGGAAGAAACCCTGGACCCGGTCCTGCCAACAAACATGGCCGCCCAGCCTGGGCGGGCTGCCTGCCTGAACACTCACGTCGGATCCGTATCTGGACAGGGCGGCGTTGGCCAGCTGCCGGATCTTCTCCCGGTACATCTGCGCCGCCCGGCTGTTGTACTTGGCGTTGGTGTCGCTGGTGGAGCAGCCATGCTGGCGGAAGAAGGCCGTCTGCGGAAAGGGGGAGGGGGGAGAGAGCTGGCTCAGCCGTGCCCGCTCAGGGCCCCGAGCAGGGCTCCCCTCCAGGTGACTCACCGCGTTGGCGTTGCCTCCGACCTGCATGCACCGGAGCTGGAACCAGTTCCAGTTGGAGTCCAACTCGGTGGACCTGGAGGGAGGACAGAACAGAGCAGGGTCAGGGTGAGGGTCCCAGCTTCGCAGAACACTGGGTCTGAAAAGCCTCAGAACTGGGAAACAAGCGCTTCCTCCACACTGCTCACAGGTCAGGGGTCGGCCTTTTACCGTTTTTGTATCTCAGGAAGACATTTGTCCTTTGACCAGACATCATTACAGTTTCCCCTCAGACAAGGAATGTCATTAGCAGGATAAACATTAGGAGGTGAGGTGCACAGTCCTGGATGTGAGTGCATACTAGTAATGAATATGTAGATATATAAATTGCAAAATATATTTGTGTAAATATCGCTAATTGTTGCGTTAAGTGAATGTAAATATTGCACATTGTGGGGTAAAAACTGTAAATATTGCATATTGTAGGGTAAAAAAATGTAAATATTGCACATTGTTGGGGAAAAAAATATATATTGCACACTGTGGGGTAAAGAAACGTAAATATTGCACATTGTTTTATATTTTATATATATTTTTCTATTACTTTGACTTCATGTTGGAAATTTACTTCGGGTCTCGAGTCGAATATTTGATCGAATTTCATTTCAGATTTTTTTTATTTATTTTTTTTTTTTTTTATTTATTCATTTCATTCGATACAAAGAAAAATTAATTAAAAAAATGAAATGAAAGGTAGCAGAAAGAAGAAAATAATCTTATAATATCTGCCCCTTTTGGAAAATTCGTACGTGTAGACCATGATGGGTAGAGGCTCTGCTGGATTAGTGGGGCTCACCTGATGAAGCTGAGATGAACCCCCAGTGAGCGGTGGATGCCGGAGCAGTCGATGCACAGGAACACGCCGTACGAGATGCTGGCCCAGCTCGGGTTCTTGGCAGCGCAGTCGAAACAAGCCTGCGCAGAAACGGACCTGAATGTGGCTGCCTTTAACGGGGGGGGGGGGGGGGGGGGGGGGGTCACAGCCCGACCAGTGTGACTGAAAGTCCTTCCTCTGGTGTGCTTTCACATTTTCTGCTTCCTTATACTACAATAAACATGTAACTAAGATAAATGAGAGGGGAAACTACAGAACAGTACAACAAAGGCGGTAAAAAAAAAACTATTTAAATGCTAAAAATCACCAGTTTGTCAGCGGATTTTGCCATCTAACTGAAAGCTCCTTATAAAGAAATACACGTCCCTGCTGTAGATCACATGAAATTACATAAAGTTAGTGGTCCTTTAAAACACTGGAAAGAAGACGAGATTTTTTATCAAACCGAGTTGTTACAATGTTTTAAAAAGTTTCTTAAAACTGAAAATATTTGACTGCAAACTGAATATGTTGAAATTCCTGTCTGATGGTTGGACACATAAAGACGTCTAAAACTAATTGCAGGCAGAGTTTGAGATAACAGACAAAGTTACACCAAAGATAAAAGCACTGAGGCGTCACGTCGCTGTGTTTTTCCGACCGAAGGTTAAGAAATTCCTCAACAAATTCACATGTTCTCTGTTTATATCGAGAGTGACATTGAGAAACAAATCAGAAAACCACAAAGACTATAAATTATCATTTTATGATTCTAGATAAATGTCCTCATGATGCCTTTTTAATAATTTTTTTTTAATGAGAGACTTGGACACAACGTTGGCTCAGCCCTTGAGTTAGGGGCTGACTCAAGTGGCTTAAAAAAAGATAAAAACTGGACTAGAAATTATTGAAAAAGTAGAAAATGTCTTTACAAAAACCCAGAAAGAACTCAGAAATCCTGGACCAGTGTCACTAAAGAACACTTTAAAGGACGTCTGGCTGCCTTGAGGGAATAAATGAAGAAATTAACGGTGGATGAAGACTTTTTAAACTAATCCTTATCCTTCTAATCTTGTGTTTAAACTGCTGCTTTGCTGAGATGGACACAACGCTGGCTCAGTCATTCAGGCTTTTTTCAGCCTCATAAATAAATTAAATGGCTTCATTGAGAAAAAAGACATTCTGGGCTGCAAATGAGAGAAAAGAAACTGCTGAATATTTGCCAAAAAATGGCTAAATGGGAGAAAAATATTAAGAAAAATAGGGCCATGATTATTGCTTTAACAGAGTGATCTAAAGATACGTTTAATATGTTTATATTTAAGGTAAAATAGTATGACATGCCTTCCTTTTAACCAGCTTGGTTAAATGTGTGAAATAAATGCTGACTATGTGGTATTCAGAGGTAACAGAACCGTGACAAGTCACCTGTAGACGTACGTCAGCTTTTGCTAACACAAGCTAACAATCAGTGGATCAACACAGCTAAATGTGTCTATCTGAGCTATCTCCGCTTTGCGGGATGTTTTTAGGGGCCAATGCGAAAACGAGAGCGATTCGGCTTGAATTCCCCGTGAGCGACGTGGCCAACAGGTTAGCGTCCACGGCGAACACGAACCGTGTACGTGGCCTTTATGTGCCACGGCTGTACCGGCGGCTAGCAGCCGTTAGCCCGGGCTAGCTAATTGGCCGCGTAGCCAGGCCGAGGCCGGAGCCGAACCCAGCCGGACCCACCCGAACCGAAGGGGGGAGAACCGGCTCATAGGACGCCACGGAAACAGAGGCAGTGTCAAAATGAGTTACCTTGTTTGTGGGAATAGATCTTAGCCGTTTGAAAATAGTAAGGATTTCGGTCTTATTTGGTTCCGTAGCCATCTTGCCTCTCTGTCGATTTCCATGAGCTGACGTCACTACGGCAAGTCATCAGCGCCGAATCTAACAAAAGCGAAAGTTTTATTTATCGAACGCCACAAATCTCCGTTTCTCCTCTTTCCTGATTAATTAAGTCTCGTTAATAAGATAGTTGGAGCCTCAAATGACCAAAAAAGCTAACAATTAGGAAGATTGTTTTATTATCCAAAACTAATGGAAACATTCAGACGCAGTTAAAGATGTAACAACATTTTTTCCCTAACATTCAAATGGTTACAAAAATGAATTTCTGAGGCACAAACATTAAAAAAGGATAAGCTGCTTTTGATTGGTATTTTTTATTTATTTATACACGTTTAAGCTATATATTTGATAAATACATTATTTACTGTCAGCATAAAACCAGTGGGAGGAATGTTGATCTGGCACATTTTAGAAGATGATTCATGAACCGAACTGACCCAGAAAAAAAAAAAAATTCCTGAAAATGGCCCTGCAAATGAGTGGGAAACCCGTGTTTACTGCATTTACAACCTGTCCAGAAACGATATGCATTTGTGTTCAAAGCGAAAACAAAACGAAACCTTAAAACAACACTGTGCACAGATACAAACAGAATCTAGTCTGAGATTAAACTTCCAAGGAGACACTTTAAGTGAGAGCTTTTTTTTTTCTAGGATTTTAAGAATAAACGAGGGCCTTGAATTGCTTCAGAGAATGATGCTATTGTGTCAGTGCTAAAGTAAAACTGACCTTTCTCTGTTCATAAGTTTATTTGGGCATTTCATTAAGTCTTTTAAACATATCTGGTTGAGTTAGCTCTGTTTATTTTTGTACAATGGCTTCTCAGCTTTACTGGAACGGTTCCTCTGGTTCTGTCTGGTATGGCGCTGGACCTGGTTCCTCCGGGTCCACCTGGGCGGCTGAAACCGAGAGGGGCCTGCCAGAAAGCCTGTCCCCAGTTTCCATTTTTTCCACTAGTGCAACCTAAACCAGAGAGCGTCTTTGAAAATTTTAATGGCGTAAGATGCGTCAGTCAGTCCAGATCTGGTTTAACCTGTTGAAGTAATTCAGAGGGAACCGCCTCCTGCATCGGAGCCTAAAAGCGACTGCACGACATTCGAGAGAAACACATCAGGAGAGGCATCATGGAGGCGGGAGCTGTTCTTCTTCTTCTTCTGGCTCTGCTGGGCTCGGGCTCGGCCGACTTCTATGGGGACAGCATCAGTTTAATGGCCCCACAGTGGACAGCTGATGAAACCATCAAGGTACAGTGACCCAGTCCTCCTCTTCTCTGCCTTAGACGTCCAGATCCATCCCAGATTTATCAAACTGGTTGAGAAAAAGGTGGATTCCTGAAAATTGAACCCATGAACACTTTTTTCTAGAACTTTTCTCAATTCAAAACCTTCTCATTTCTGGTCCTGAGCGCTTGAAAGTCTGGCTGAAAACATAAAAAATTATGGTTTTGGAGATCATTTTGACTTGTTCCAGAAAAATTAACCTGTGAACACTTTTTCTAGAACTTTTCTCAACTCAAAGCCTTCTAATTTCTGGTCCTGAGCACTTAAAAGTCTGCAAACAATTTTTCTAGAACTTTTCTCAACTCCAAACCTTCTCATTTCTGATCCTGAGTGCTTAAAAGTCTGGCTGAAAACATAAAGAATGATGGTTTTGGAGATTATTTTGACTTGTTCCAGAAAAATGAACCTGTCTACACTTTTTTCTTTAACTTTTCTCAACTCTAAACCTTCTCATTTCTGGTCCTGGACGCTTAAAAGTCTGGCTGAAAACACCAAAAATGACGGTTTTGCTGCACATTTGAGCCGCCGTTGTCCTGACCTTGCAGGTGACCGTCCACCACCGGCTCAACGGCCGGGGCGACTGTCAGAACCAGAGCCAGCTGCTGTCCTGCGAGGGGGGGGGCGTGCCGGCCGCTGGACCGGTCGGCCGGCCGGGAAACGGACAGAGACGGCGCCGGCCAGAGCAGGTGGTGCCAGTCTGAGGGGCGCAGCACAGCCACGGTGCCGGCCAACAGCACCAGGCTCAGCCTGAGGTGGGTCCAGGAGGCAGATGATCCACCACCATTTGTTTCCTAAGGCAGATTTAAGACCAGGCCAAGAAAAGCTAAAGCTAGAGAAATAAAACAGAGGAAACGAAGATCTAGACTAAAACTCCTGAGCATAGAATGAATTCTCTGAAAGCAGAGGGGCTCAAACTCATAGGAGGGTTCTGATTCAGAGAAGGAGACAATCAGCTCAAGGAAAAGACGAGTGGAGATGGCAATTAAAACAACCCAAAGCCAACAGACGGCACACAACAGCCCCAAACTAAAAGACCAGGCATTATGACAACATCCAAACCCAGAGCCCAGCAGAAAGAGTCAGATTCTGGTTCCCAGAACCTTTAGAAGAGTGAACCTTAGGCTTTTATCTACCAGAAACATCAGGAAGGTTGTTTTGAATGGTCCAACTTCTGGAAAATGTTCTGTTTCGGGTTCCCAGAACCTATAGAAGAGTGAATAGTAGGCTTTTATCTATCAGAAACATCAGGAAAGTTGTTTTGAATGTTCCAACTTCTGGAAAATGTTCTGTTTCAACTGTAAAAGGGTCAGAATTTCTCCATTAACTCATCAGAATTTGCCTTCTTCTTATATTGAATGAACACTTCTGTTCAAGTTTGATGAAAAGTGGGATTCGCTTTTTATCTTTTGATGCTTTCTTCTAAACCAAATCAAAGAAACTGGGATTCAAGGTCAAACAGGTGTTTTTTTAAAGTGCATGAGTGGTTTGTTCTGGTAAAACATTTCTGCTCTTAGAGGGTAATTATGATGAGCTCATTCTGACTCGGACAGGCGGCATTAAATGTGACTTTACTGCCGATTAATGGGGATTTGGAGTGATTTTAATCAGCAAAAACCCAACTTTCTGCACTGTTTTTATAGTTCAAACAAGTTAATGATGACTCATTTAGTTATTTTTCTGCTTCAGACTGAAAACAGAGGTTTCTGATTTTGTGTTAGCAAAGAGAAACGTTTAATTTTTCACACTGAATGTTACTAAAGAGCAGAACGACTACCAGACCGGTTTGTGTTCTTTAAAGAAAGACAGAATAACAATTACAGCACGGCTTCCATCCAGGTTTACATTTAGGTTATGAATGCAGAGGAATGAGGCCAAAATGGTGATTCGGCCTCTCCCTCTTTTGTAAGAGTGACAGAAATCAGATAGCAGAGCCCTGGCTGAGAGTTTTCCTGATTTATACCAAAATCTGGGTGGAGAATAGTCCTGATAAGGGTGGACTCCACCCAGATTTTGGTATAAATCAGAAAAAAAAAAAAAATTCAGGAGCCCGAGACGCTGGGGCACCGGCTGAGGCCGGAAAAGGAATGCTTTCCTTTTCATTGTGAGAACTATTTTCAATTATTTTTTCAAATATTTTTTCATTTTATCCACTAAGTAACTGATAATAAATAAGTTAGTAATTATTATTTAATAATAAATAAATAAATAAATGAATGAATAAATAAACAAACAAATAACCAACCAACTAACTAACTAACTAACTAACTAACTAACTAACTAACTAACTAAC
>JABUIW010000116.1:18942-33728 GCA_013363375.1 Menidia beryllina
ATTATTATTATTATTATTATTATTATTATTATTATTATTATTATTATACCAACTGAAATGTGTTTCCTGTGTTTTGTTTCTCAGCCAATCAGAGATGAGGTGTGTCGTCGTCGTTGTGACCAGAGCGACCATCACTCAAGGTTGGCTCATCCGTTCATCACTGTCCTCTCTGACTGGCTCCTCTGTATTCAGAGAAACCAAATCCAGTTCCTGGAGCTCCCTCTGCTCAGTACAACCGGACCCAGAGTCCGGTTTCCTCCATCAGCTTCCTGTAAAGACTCTCTTTCCCCCTTTGGGAGCTCAGGACACCGGATGCTGCAGCTTTCAGAGGATCTGAGTCCAGATCCACATGATGGCAGCACGAGTCTCTAAAAACAGCTGAATGCTGGTTCTCCTCTCTGTAGATCCAGTTTCCCCCCCCAAGCAGCTGGAACCTGGACTCCCAGAGCCCAGAACTGGAGTCCTCTGAGTTTCTGTCCTCTGAGAGCCCCTCAGAGCTGGTTTCTGCTTCAGGTCTTGGTTTTGAAGTGGGTTTCCAGGCCTTGACCTGGTGGATCCTAAAAGGTCTTTTCTGGACCTGATGGACCTTAAAAAGGCCTTTTTCTGGAGGTTTTTCCAGCTTTTCTTTCTCTGATTTAATGTCCTGTTAGTCTGCAGTCAATTTTTTTCACAGGAGCTGAAATGACGAAGCTCCATCCTGGGGAAAGTTTTCAGGGTTTTTGTCTCAGTTTGACAGAAAATTTGAGCTTTTTCCTCCAATAAGGTTCCAAACTCTTCTGTGAATCCTCAGCGTTTCTGTTCCGGGCTTCATGTCCTGCTCTGAGCTTCCGCATCCGGGCTCTGGGGGACTTTTCTGGAACAGGAGCTGTTACCTCTTCATGTTTTCCAGCTCTGACTCTGAGACAGAGTTTCTGACTTGTTGGTGATTCTCTGATGGAGTTTGGCTCAAAGTGGTGGAAGCTGCTTTTATAACCAATCCTGACACCCTCACCTGAATTTCTTCCAGATGCTGTTAGCTAAATACTTTACGAGCTTTTGTAATTTTTAAATCCACAAAATATTTTTTTTAGCTTGTTTATCCTGCATAAAACCACCCAAAACTCCACAAATTTAATAATCATTTGGATTTCATGGTGTTTGAACCGATCTGTAGGAAAGGCCACGGTTATTTGCTCCTCGAACAAAATGATGGTGGCTCTTGAAAAAGTGTCCATGCCCAACATCGATGAGAACTTCCTCAAACTGAGAGACCCTTCGTGCTCGCTGACCTCCAACGACACCCACATCATGGGCACCATGTCCTTCAGCGCCTGCGGCACCAAGTTCGAGGTAACCAGCTCAGACAAGCTGAACACAGCAAAGGGGAAATCTTATTCTCTATTTTATGTATATATATATATATATATATATATATATATATATATATATATATATATATATATATGTAGAGAGAGATGGGTGGGAAATCACGAGGCATGCTTCGGTTGCACTGAAACATGTCTCGTCTTTTGGTGCCCAGAGGTTAATCATGTGATCAATAATCAGTTTTGCGGGGTTCATGTGTATCTGTGTTGTGAGCTGTAGTTGTGTGTCGTTGAGATAGTTAAAAAATGCCAACAAGGTCAAAAGCTCGGCTCCATTTTCAGCAAGTTTGATGCCAATATATGCAGAAAAGTCCTGATGGCTAAAGCTGGAAAGACGACTAATGTGATTTCTACACCGACTGTGTAGGAATCAGTTTAAGAGCAGAGGGTGCTCCGTGTTTGACCGCAAGAAAATCGAACCGCAATACTATCAATGCTATCACTATGCCAACATTATCAGCGCTTGCAATGCTAGCAATGCTATCATTGCTATCAATGCTATCACTATGCCAATAATATCAATGCTTTAAATTCTATCAATGCTATCAAGGCTATCACGATGACAGTGATATCAACGCTATCTCTATGTCAGTGCTAT
The DNA here is from genome assembly GCA_013363375.1 of Menidia beryllina. Taxonomy (NCBI): domain Eukaryota; kingdom Metazoa; phylum Chordata; class Actinopteri; order Atheriniformes; family Atherinopsidae; genus Menidia; species Menidia beryllina. The sequence continues at coordinate 20,905 of JABUIW010000116.1, forward strand.
CAATGCTATCAAACCTGGAAAACAGGTCATGTTGATTTTTCTGAAGAAAAACCGCTAAGTGAAAAGCTCCTCGGCATGAAGCAGAGCATTAGAGTGATCTGTAACTTGTTTGCAAGTTTTTCTTTTGCACTGGAAATGATTTGTTGACTGCTTGGAGTGGAAATTTACCAAAGATGAACAATAAAACTGAAGACTTGTAAAATGTGTAATGTAATTTGCTTTTTGTAATCTTATAACCTATAAAATTGATATAGAAAAAAGTACCGTTCAGGAACCGATATTGAAGTGAATCTATTGATATTGAAAGTTTTGGATTGATGCCCAGCCTTTTACATATGTCCTATATCTATAGGATAAAGGTGACTTCATCGTCTTCAAGAACGAGATCAACTCCTTTGAGATGCCCAACGAGGTCATCATCCGCAGGGAGACGGTCAGAATCGACTTCTCCTGCGAGTTCCCCAAAACCATCAGCATTTCCAGCTACTACAACCTCAAGAAGTCTGACTACATCTTCACTGAGTCTAGCTTCGGCAGCTTCGGCTACAGCTTCGAGATCTTCAGGGACAGCAACTTCTCTCAGAAGGTGGAGGCCAGCGCCTACCCGGTGGAGGTCAAGCTGCTGCAAATGGTCTATATGGGCATCCAGGCTGAGTCCGAGCTTCCCAACGTGAAGCTGTTTGTGGAGTCCTGCAAAGCGACGCCAGACGACAACCCAGACAACGCCATGTTTTACAGCCTCATCAGGAACGGGTGAGTGGACACTCACTCCCAGGAAGGGACAGTTTTCTAGCAATGATTGCCGTCTTCTAGCAATGAGGCTCATCTTATAGCAAAGAAGGCTCGTCTTTTAGCAATGAGTCTTCTAGCATTGAGGGTTGTCTTCTAGCAGTGAGGGTCATCTTCTACCATTGAGGGTCGTTTTCTAGCAATGAGGGTGGTCTTCTAGCAATGAGGGTCGTCTTCCAGGAACGAGGAATTAGGGAGGACAGACTGGTGGCATGAGAGGAAGTGACCAGAAACAAGGGGAGAGTTATGATTTCAAAATAAAACAGGAAATGAGGAGACCAAGACAGAAAAAAAAAGGAAAATCCCAACTGATCGATGATCTTCATTTTTTTCAGGTGCAACGAGGATGAAACTGTTAAAGTTCACCCGTCTGATCCGACTTCCTTCAACTTCGAGGTGCAGGCCTTCAAATTCACTGGGAACTACGACCAGGTGAGACTCTGGTGTGAGTTCAGCACCAGGCACAGTGTTAGCAGCTCCTGAACGTACTGTCTGTGCACTTTACTGTCTTTCACCAATTAAAAGCTACTTATTGTTTACTGTCTTTAACCAAGTAGAAGCTACTTTAGTGTACCATCTTTTACCAGTTAGAAGCTACTAATAGCTTACTGCCTTTAACCAGTAAGAAGCCACTTATAGTTTACTGTATTCAACCAGTTATGAGCTACTGATAGTTTGTTGTCTTTAACCAGTTAGATAGTACTTCTTGTTTACTGTCTTTAACCAGTTAGAAACCACTTATAGTTTACTGTCTTTAATGAGGTGTGAGCTACTTATAGTTTACTGTCTTTAACCAGTTATTGACTACTTACAGTTTACTCCCGTTAACCAGTTCGAAAGTACCTCTTGTACAGTAATGTTTATGCATCATCACCTTTCCCAGCTTTCGGGTACATTTTCTTTGGTGGAACGTGAAGAAACAGCCAGAATAAGCTGTGCTAAACAGAGCTAGTGGGTGTTATTAGAGGATTTATCATGGAAACAGGTCCATTGGGTGAGGTGGAGTTCTAACCCTGGTCCCCATGTCTTTCTCATGCCCCCCTCAGGTGTACATCACCTGCTCGGTCATCCTGTGTGACCCTGAGAGCCCCTTCTCCAGGTGTGCCCAGGGCTGCCTGAAAGACCCGTCCCGCAGACGCAGACGCAGACGGGAGCTGAGTCTGGAAACCGGCGGGCACTCCATTACCCAGGGTCCCCTGCAGTTTGTGGGGCTGGATGCTCCCAGAGTAGCCCAGGAGGAGCAGGAGGAGGAGGAGAGGGTTGCTGTGGGGCAGAAGGAGGAAGAGGAGGAGGAGAGGGTCCCCCCCACTGCAGGTGAGAGCTTTGGAGCTCATCTGCCCTGTAAGGGACTAAAGTCGCTCCGAAAATTTGATTTACTTTGATTTAATGACCTCATAACGGTAAACAAAGGGTCATACGTCATTACAAAACAACCCATCCCCCTTCAGTCTTTGGAATAATGGTATGTTCCAAGTCTTTGGTCTTTGTTCCAAGTGGTTTTTTCAGGGGGAAGCGTCCTCATCCCTCTGAAAACTAACCCCCATCTTTCCGCCTTTCAGTCAATCTTCCGCCGCTGGTTCCAGAACACAAGTCGAATGGGGAAAGCTGGAGAATCAGGGAGGTGTTGGGCTCCAGCACCGCCTCGGGGGTGTTTGCCAGCGCCTTCCTGGTCTCCCTGGTCCTGCTGGCCGTGGTCGTCCACCGCTACAGCCGTAGGAGGAAAGCGGAGGACCGCAACGTTCTCATAGAGCCAGACTCCATGAGCTAAAGTCAGCCAGCACGCATTGACCGGCCCTCCTCCTTCTGTAAAAGCTGAATGTTGTAGCTCTTTAAGGCAAAGCGCACATCTTCCCGTGCTTATTTATCAAGTTATGTTTTTTTTTAGAAAAGGTCCAACTTAAATATCTCTGTCCTAAAATGGTTGAAACTTTATAAAACTTTATGAAATAGTCGACAGATTCTGACTAAACTGCTCCGAGAGAAGTCAGATTGAGTCAAATTAAGGTAAATAATTTGGTCTGTTTCAACCCTGATTAGAAATACTGAGAGTGAAATTGAAAATTGAGTTCCGAGGGAGTTGTAAAACAGGTCTGAGAGCAGCAGCATCATCTCATCGTCTGACCAAACAGGGACTGGCTCTGTAAATATTAAGCCTGTTGATAGTTTATTAGTTCTCCTCTGTGAAGCTGAGTCCCCCAAAAAGAGTTTAAAATCCCAAAAACCCGAAGGAGTTGTCCTAAGGACATTTTACGTCTGAAATGAGGACTTAAAAGCGAGGTGGTGATCCCTGTAAGCTGGATGTTGGTTGATGATCCTCCCTGTCAGTGGAGCGAAGGGAAAATTATTTATTTATGATCCTACATGAGCCCCTGAAGAAGCATTAAAACACAAAAACTTAGGATGAACGAAAGCTTTCGTTGCAAAACGGTTGCAGAACACGACTCGTTTCAGGTAGACAAAGGCAGTGGAAAAAAGGAAAGGCCTTTAGATCACAGACAACCGGCGCAAAGCCAAAGAACACAGGTGACTTTTTCTATTCAGGCCTGAGAACTGGATGGTTCTTCTGTTCTGCCTAAGCTCACAAAGGCCCTCGGCAATTAGCATAACTTTAAGCTGAGTCGAACGCAGGTGCAGAGCTCAGAACTCGTTTTCCGGCGTTACGAAAGTGGCCGCTTGTTGTTTTAGGACCTGGTTGTGACGCCGAGCCCGTCAGTCAAAACTGTTGCTGAGAAAAGGCCTCGAAGGGACATCTCGTCCCAAGCCGCGCAAAACACAGCTCAGCCCAAATACGACCAGCGAAAACGCTTTTCATAACGCTGAGGCTGCTGGGGCTGAAGGAAATGAGGATAAACAAGAATAAATTAGGATAAATGTGGATAAATTAGGATAAATGAGGATACACGAGGATAAATTAGACAGTATGAGGCTTAATGAAGATAAATTGGACCAAATGAGCATATATGAGGATAAACAAGGATAAATCAGAATAAATGAGGTAAAGTGAGGATAAATTTGACTAAATGAATAAATTGGAATACATAAGGCAATGTCAGGCTCAATGATGATAATTTAGACTAAATGAGGCAAAATGAGGTTACACTTGAACAAATGAGGCGAAATTAGGCTAAATCAGACCAAATGAGGCAAATTGAGGCTAAAATAGGGCAAATTAGAATAAATGAGAATAAATTAGACTAAATGGGGTGAAATGAGGATAGATTAGACTAAATGAGTATAAATGAAAATGAATTAGGATACATGAGAAGAAATTAGGCTACATGGGGCAAAATGATGCTAATGAGGATAAATTAGGCTAAATTATAAACGCTGGCCTCTCTCGCTGTGAATTTTCTGCTCCTGTGGGGGACAAAGCTGAAGTTCAAAGCTCACTCAGCCTGTTTTACATTCCTGACTCTGCTGAAGTTCAGAACATGATGAAAACAACATTCCCGTCAACCGGTTTCACCAGATTCTGTTTATGTGACTGTCATTGTTGCTTTGCCCTCATTCAAACAGAATTTCTTCTCTTGCTGTTAATTATCTCGAGGTGTTGAAGGTTTTAAGAGCTCTGACAATCACTGTGACATATAAACACTGTTGGTTTTGGCTCTTGCATATATTCTTTATTTTTGGTGTACAAAGCACATATAGCAAGGTCTTGGACAAAGAGAAACTCTATGTTTTCATTATAATATGTCTTTAATATTAATTTGTCTATTTCAATTTATGTTCTGCATAATAAAACTTTCTAAGCTTTTGGGTTTTGTTTCATTTGATTAATTTCAGATCTTATTCAGAGAAGCTGAACGCCAGCTCTGATAGGGCAGATGATCTTCTCTGATAACTTTAACGATTCACTAAACTGGAAGGGAAAGTCAACCTACATACACCTATCTTATTCAGGATTTCTTTCCTTTTTGGAAAGCTAAAAGTAAGCCTCTCATCCAGTCGTGCAGGGTTTATCTTTCCTGCCTCAAGCTGCTGGACTGGGCTGAAAAGCATCTGTTTCAGGGCTCTGCACAGTCTGCTGTGCATCAGAATTTTAAAAGGTTTCTGTAACAAAAAAACCTGCTTTTTCGTTTTATCTGACAAAAGTCTCTATATATCAAACCAGGAAAACATTTGGATTCCCCAGTAAGAATTGGAAATGTTTTAAAAAAGGAAACTTAATGAAGAGAGATTGATCTTACAAGTTGTTCTGAAGCAAAAATAAAATCATGATACATTTTATACCCTCTCTGAGCAGAAAGCAGGCAGATATAACACCTAATCAGGGATGGCCTGTCTCCCATTATCTAAAAAAATCTGCCGAGCTGTCAAAACAATGATACTGAAAGTATTAGAGGACTTACTAATGGACTGTGAAGGAGAAAAGATTCCCATCGAGACAAGATTAGAACCTAAAATTAGATTCACTTGTGGAAAATCCCCAGATTGAAAAGAACTAATTGATTCCACATACATTGAGTTCCATCACAAATCCCCACTTCTGATTATAATGATGCAAATCATGTTAATCCCTGCTAAATAAATCCCTATCATTACATCATTAAATCACAATGCTGCACCAAATCTACCAAAAAGCACAAACATGCAAAGGATTTAATACAGAAACATAGTAATAACTTTATCAATAGCGTCAATCCTCAACCTGTAGGAGGAAACTGTTCACGTGAATGATAAATAAATGAATACATCGTGTGGAGGCAAACCTGCTGGTTCAGTTTTCACTCATTTCTCCCTCAGAGGTATTTCAGAGCTCATTGTTTGATTTTCTTTACACAGATTCTACTCAGGGCTACTTCCAGATGGGATGAGGGTTTAAAACAGGGTTCGAAAGCTTTACAACAGGGTTCAAAAGGTTCAAAAGGTTTAAAACGGTGTTCAAAACAGGGTTCAAATGGTTCAAAACAGGGTTCAAAACGGGAGGATCGGAGGAAATTCAGAGTTTCAGGACCCCGGGAGCAGCCTCAGTTGTGACCTCTGACCCCTCTGATGCAGGACTGTCAGACGAGACACCAAACAACCACAAAGAGACACTAAACGACCACAAACAGACACAAAACAACCACAAAGAGACACTAAACGACCACAAACAGACACAAAATTACCCCAAAGAGATTACAAACGACCACAGAGACACATAACCGCAAAGAGACACAAAACGACCACAAGGAAACAACAAACAACCACAAAGACACACCAAACAACCACAAAGAGACACCAAACTACTATAAAAAGACAAAAAACAACCACAAAGACATATAAAACAATCACAAAGAGACACAACACGACCACAAATAGACACAAAATGACCACAAAGTAACACAAAACAACCACAAAGAGACACAAAACAACTACAAAGAGACACCAAACTACTATAAAGAGACACAAAACGACCACAAAGAGACACCAAACTACCATAAAGAGACAAAAAACAACCACAAAGAGACAACAAACGACCACAAAAAGACACAAAACAAGCACAGACAACAAACGACCACAAAGAGACACCAAACTACCACAAAGAGACACCAAACTACTATAAAGAGACAAGAAAACAACCACATAGAAACACCAAACTACTATAAAGAGACAAAACGACCAGAAGCCTTTAAGAACACCTGCTGTCAGGTGCTAGCAGAAACTGGTTCTAGGATTCCTTAAATCAGTTCTGGTTGAGCTGGTTAATTGAAATCTACGCTGTTACCGGTAAATGAGGTCAGTGAAGTTGGAATATCACCTTCCCTTCCGTGTGGCGCAGTATTTAAGGTGCCGGGCGCCGCTGAGGACCAGGACTCTTCAGAATGGCCTCCTCCATCCACCTGCTGTTGCTGCTGCTGCTCGTGGCCTCATCCGAAGCTCAATCCTACAAGCACGTGGCCTCTTCACTGGCCTTCAGACCCATAGGAAAAAGCCCCGACGGGAAATACCAGGTATCAAACAGACTCTCTGGGAAAGGAAAAGCCTTCTAACTGACCCTTTAGGGGTCCAAAAACTCATTTGCAGATTTCAGGGACTCTAAAAGTGCAAATATGTGCCTTTTGTTCCAGTTTTTTTTAGCAATTTAAGACACATGAAGGGGAACAGAGCTCCAAAATGTTGCTCCATTTTGGGTTAAATGCTGCTAAATGCTCCCTTTTCTCTCATTATAACCATTTAATTTAATGTCTTTGGTCTTGAGAACAGCTTCTACTCTTCCTTGGTTTCTTTTTAATCTCCTTTTATGACAGTTTTTGACCAGTTTGATCGTTGATTTGGAGTGTAAAGGAGTCAGTTGTGGTTGGGATGCCCTCCTGGGCTCCTCAGCCATATTTGATTCCTGCAGGCACCTCGTCCTCAAAGTGGCTCTTATCATCTTTCTGTGGTCTTTTTGTGTGTTTCTTTTTTGTTTCTTGTGCATTTTGCTTATCTTTGTGATTTTTTTATGTTGCTTTATTGAACATAACGCTCTTTGTGTTCATTCGGTGACTCTTCATGGTTGATTTATGTCTCTCTGTGGTGTCTTTTTGTAGATTTGTTGTCTCTTTTTCTGGTAGTTTTATGAAGTGTCTTATGAACTTCATTTTTGTTATTCTGTGTTTCTTTGTGGGTCATTTTGCGTGATTTTTTGTGCCTTTTAGCCTCTTTGTGGTCACTTTCTGTGTCTTTGTGATGCTTTAATGTCCTTTTGTGCATTAATGGTGTATTTTTCTGGTATTGTTTTATGCAATGGTTTCTTTTAAGTTGTTTAGTTTTTTTTTGCTGTATTTCTTTTTTTTTTGTGAATTTTGCCAATGTTTGTGATCATAAAGAAGGATGAGGATGGTGAGGAGTCTAGAATCAGCTGCCATGAGGAGAATGTTGGTGATTTTGTTGAGTGCTGTTTCAGTGCTATGGAATGGGCGAAAAACCGGACTGGAACTGTTCATACAGGTTATTGTGGGATACGTGAGAGTGGAGTTGGGAGGCAACTGTTTTTTCAAGGATTTTGGGGATGAAGGGTAGATCAGGAGGCAGGCTTTAATAAATTGTATGGTACGGGGTCCACTTGACAAGTGGATGACTTGGATTTCCGGATTAGTTCACTGATTTCTGAGAGTGGGGAGCTGGAAGGAGGAGACTGGGTGTGTGGATGGGTGAGAGTTGGCTGAGACACTGAGGTGAGAGATTGATCCAAGGTGCTGGTGGATGTTTTTGATTTTTTCAATGAAGAAGGACATGATGGAGTTGCAGAAGGGGGTTGTGTACAAATGAGGGGTAGAGAGTCCCGGGATTAGGTGATATTGTTTGAGGAGTTTCGTGTTCTGACTCTTTCAGGATGTTTTTGTAACGGGTCCCAAGCTGGGCCGGGTACCACGTCACAATATTGAAAAAGATGAGTGTGCAGTGTCTCGCTGGCTTTGGGCTCTGAAAAACAGAGTGAATGATCACAGGATTAAGAAACCGAACCATTCTCTTCCGTTCCCAAAACTCCTCTCTTTTATTCACAATTATATAACAAAACAATCAATCAAGCAACCAATAGAATATTCCCAAAATCTGCAATAGTGTCTCTTTCAGTGTCCATTAAACAGGTGAGTATTTAATGTTGTTGTTTGTTCTGTTCCCATAGAACACAAACATACAGTATAACCATAAAGCTATTGTTATATTCAACATAACCATATAACTCTCTGTATAGGTACTAGTCCTAGTCCCATATAGCTGCCATTAAATGGTACAAATAATACTGTTAGCCAGTGCAGTTTTTATAGTGATGCTAATCACAACTATAGTGCAATATGAATTCACTTTCACTTTCTTTAGCTTAAGGCTGTTCAGAATACTCAATGTCTTTTCAAAACATATTTACATCATTGCAAATGGGAAATAAAAATGGAAAATAACAAATATGTTCAAACCATTCCAACAACAATAATAAGTGCACTTATCTTCATAAACCATATAGTGTACAGTAAACCCTTAAACACAAATATTTGGAAATGTAAAGAGAAGAAATATTAAAGTATTATAATAAATGTAAAGATAACAAAACCCTTCACCTAATAGAATACAGTTGTCAAGTAATCAGGTAACCAACAGTAGTAATATCGTGGATGAATATAAACAACCATCTCTCTGTGTTTAGTACATGGATGGCGGACTTTTTATAGTGTCTAAATCTCGATCTAAAGTACTCAAAAATGTCATAAACAGTCTCCCAGTAACTTCACATAAACTACTGAATCTTAAGGGATAAGTTGAGGTTGTTTTCACGTTGTACTAACCTGAAAAACAGAGTGAATGATCACAGGATTAAGAAACCGAACCATTCTCTTCCGTTCCCAAAACTCCTCTGAGGGGGGAGCACCTGGAAACACGGACTATGACAGAAAGGTTCCGTTTCTCATCCTAGCGATCTACAGCGGATTTCTACTGATATTATTTGGCTGAATAACCATTACAGTAAATTAAAATACTTTTAAATTGCATTTTCATTTTCAAGTAAAATAAAAACTATTTCACTCTTTGTGAGGGTCTCACATTTTGTATGATTTTGTATTCTTATGTTTCGGTTTAGTTCTTCGTTTTTGGATTAAAAAACATTTCCTGGATTAAAACAAGTCTCTTTTTGTGACTGTGCAGGTGGAGCTTCGCTACAGGCCAACCGGTGTGGACTACCATCAGAACTCCTTTGTTTGCTTGTGGACTGACTGTGGCTCAAACCTGGTGAAATACAGCCGCACGGTGGCTCATGACTCCTATAATCTCACCTGGCACAGCTACGAGGTGCTTGCAGTCCTGCAGCTCAGCTCGGACTTTCTCTTCGAGATGAGGTGAGACAGCCTGAGATCTGTGGGTGAATTCTGCCACCATCAGACACAGATCACTAAACATTTCTTCATTTTTCTCCAAACAGATTCCCTAATTACTACAATTATCACTATGGCGCGGGTTACTGGGTGCCCAGACCCAAAGGCACTTCAAAATGGGTAATGAGAACATCTTTGGACCTGGGAACCCGATCTGACACTGGAGAATCAAACCGCCCACCCATCACTTCCACTGTGCCAATAATCAGGTAATTTCTTTTATTAAACTTTGGCTCTTTCATCCCCCCATGTGCAGAGACAAAACTGCGCACAGGAATCTGATGTCACTGCACTTTGTAAAGCTGTTAAAAAGGGATAATAAGCAGATTAGAGGAGCAACGGAACAGCTGCAGGCCACTGAGTATGGATGACCAAGTCCATCATAGAGTTAATTACTGTGATCCAAGCTGGACAAAATGAACGTGTGGGTCGTTTTTTCAAAGAGGAAAGAGAAGTTTAACTTTTAACCGCGTGAAATGAGAAACATGACTTAAATTCAGTTCCAAACTAGAAACAGTTGGTTTAAAATGTGCTGTTGGGGGGCTCAAATCAAAGAGACGGGGTACTTGATCCAAACACAGTTTTTTGTTCTCCTTTTATCAAAATGAAAAAAAGTTTAGGTCCAAACCAGCTTTAGTATCCTCCAAAAATCCTTGAGGGGGTCCAACCGCTTTAAGGGGGAGGAAATCCAACAACTATCAGCGTACCAGTTGAGTGCAAATCTTAGGGAATCCAGTCAACAAATGCAAGGAAAAAAGCAGGGGCCCCAGGAAAGAGCCCTGTGGGACTCCAAATGACCGAGAATGAACGCTATTGAGCTATCACTGTTAACAGAGAAGGATCTTTTACCCCAAAAATGTCCAAATCAATGATGACCGATGCCTCCTTAAAAGCTTAACCTGACAGAGATCTTCTTACAGGTTGAGCTGAAGCAAAGCAAATGAATAAAATAAAATAAAAAATAAATAAATAAAAAAAAAAAAAAAATGAATTACAGGGTAAAGCTCGAGCAGCTGTGACTGATTAGCCACAGGTGAGAGGGAGTAAGCAAGAAGAAGGACTGGCAAACGGAATAAAGAAGGCAAACAAAAGGAAAAAGAAATAAATAAAAAATAGGAGGATCAGAAACACAATTAAAAAAATCAGGTGAACACAAGCAGAACAGATCCTTCTCTAAACAACTCACAAAAGTCTATGAAGGGCTTCAAATTATTGATATTGAATTTATTTTTTTTTCTAAAAGAAAAAATAATTGACCAAAACAAATTGACTAGAAAAAATTTTAATTTGGGGGGTTTGGGTGTTTTGTCATAAGAAAATCAGTGTTGCTTCCCTAAAGAGGGATGGTTTCTGACTTGATGTTACAGAGTGACGAGGAACTGCCCTCGAACCTTCAGGATCCCGACCTTTGACCCCGATGGCGACCATGTGATGTGCAGTGTGGAAACATGGCCGTTCACCCATTGGAGATCATGTTCGCTGTGTGGTCTCGACCCTGCTTTCACCCTTAACGGGGTAAGAAAACTGTCTGCACATTCAGGTGTCCCAGACCATGGAGGATTCCAGCTGTCCGCCAAGTGCAGCCATGTCAGTCACCAAATGAGACCAGAATCACAACAAGCAGATCCACGACAACACAACAAAACCTGTTCGATCCTGAGGAGCAGTGGTTCCCAAAGTGGGGTTGCGAGTTATAGAGGGGCCGCGAGTTGATTTCCATAAATAAACTAAAAATGTAAAAATGATTAGAAATAGCTTATGTTAGCCATGGTTGTAGCAAAAGATAAAACTAGTGGCTTCTTTTTAAATAAAACCAAGCAAATAAATTTTATTTCGTGGGTGACGTCCGACCTGGAGGACGATTGGTTTGAACTGTCCAGTGACCGAACCCTGAAGACAGCGTTTAGTTTGAAGACGCTGGCTGAGTTTTGGCTTTCAGGGGGAACAGCGACAGCTATCCAGGGCGGTTTGGATGTACTGATGCCGTTAGGCTCTGCCTACTTGTGCCAAAAGACTTTCTCGGCACTGATGTAGCTTAAAAATAAATCCAGATGACTGAATGTGGAGGCTGATCTCCAAGTAGCGTCTCCGACATTAAACCCAGACTGTACTTTCTGTGCTCCAAGCATGTTGCACATCCATCTCATTATCTGAGGTCAAGTTCAAATTAAAGTTCTGAATAAATTACTGTAAAATACAATAAAACCTCTACATAGGAATCTAACTCGTTCCAGGACCTACTTCGTATGTTAAAGCAGTCGTATGTTGGTTAAAATATTCCCATTAGAATACACTGTAATTTCTATAATTCATTCCAAAAAGCTACGATAAATCCTTAAAAAATACTGCAGATAAATACAGTTAGCAATAAAACAAATGCATTATATGAAATATATGTAAAACGAAATCAATTATAAAGAAATTATTTTAAAAAAGGGGTTCACATTAGCCCTTTACCTTAGAAACTGAAAGGAGGTAGAGGTGGAGACTGAGATACAGGATACTCTGGCTTTAAAATAACTTTATACTTTATATTATTCTTTTTATGACTTCGACTTTGAGTGTCGATTCGAATATTTGATCGAATTTCACTTCAGATGTTGGTAAATTCGTATGTTTAGGGGATCGGAATTAGAGGTTCTGCTGTTTTATAAACGTCGTGTTATTTTGTGTCAACATGCTTGTTTGTGGATGCGCCTAGAGTGTTATATTTTTATACGATTATTGGGGGGTTGCAGTGCTGAAGGTTTTGGGAACCCCTGCTGTAAAACACCATTCAGACTATAGGGATAACTTTCTTTCTCTTTAAAACTTTATTCAAACTCAGCAGTTTTCAATGATATGAGGTTAGGGACATGAGTGCATTTCATGGAGTGAACCTCTGATTATTCTACATGATTTTTGTCAGACTTCCTGCACGCTGACTTACAGAAAGAGCAGCATCCCAGGAAACCATCCCGTCGAGATTCTGATGGAAGACTATCCCAGGCAGGAGATCCATGTGACCTACTCTGATGGGTCCTACACAACAAAGAGACCTCTGGGGGGGAATCGACACAAACGCTATGCTCCACTGGGATACAACGCAGCCTATCCAACCACTACAGCTACTCCAACCACCACAGCCTATCCAACCACCACCCCAGTTGCCCCAACCACCACCACAGCTGCCCCAACCACCACCACAGCTGCCCCAACCAC
>JABUIW010000116.1:74980-105215 GCA_013363375.1 Menidia beryllina
TGATAGATAGATAGATAGATAGATAGATAGATAGATAGATAGATAGATAGATAGATAGATAGATAGATAGATAGATAGATAGATAGATAGATAGATAGATAGATAGACAGATAGAAGCCAGGTCTGAACCGAATCTATCTCTTCCAGCCGGCGCCCTGAACATGAACCTGGTCTTCGTCGTGGGATGCCTCCTGGCCGCCGTCGGGATGGTCTGCGGCGTGGTGGCGTACAGAACCAGGAGGTCGAAGGTCAGATACCAGCCTCTGCCCTCTTGTGAGCGCTAACCTGCAGAGGCTACAGCCGACACCTTCAAGCCTGCTTTGATTGTTTATCTGCTGCTCAAACCGATTATCGCTTCAACCTCTGAGAGCTCAGAAGAGGAAATACGAGCAATGAGGCTGCAGCTGCTGGAGGCTCCACAGCTTTACAGCCGAGTCTGTTTCACGCCACACCCCGACAGACAGCAGCTTCCCTGATTACGATGATATTTTCTGTACCAATCAGCAAAAACGCGGCTTGTTTTTAATTTTTATACCCAAATGCTTCACAATGGCTCAATAAAAATACCCAAGCATTTGTTTTTGTCCTGTTTAATTCTCTCCTTAACTTTATCGACTTACTTCTCATTTAATTCAGCTTCATTAGAGCTTTTTTGCTTTTGCCCATGTTTGTTTTTACAATTTAAGCTCTTACTTTTACAGTCTTACCGCAAAAAGACAGTTAAAAAACAGTTAAATAACAGTTTAATAAGTGAAATACTCAAATTAGCAGAAGTGTGTCAGTAAAGATGCATTTCAGGATCATCAGAGTGCTTAAAATTACACATTTTTGGTGGAATCTGTCATTTGCTTACTAACTATGGGAGAGTGAATAAACTCATCTCTCATTTAAGATAACACAGTGTCAAAAATGTGATTTTTTTAAGACTAAATGTGAGTATCGTTTGACGCCACGAGGTGGCGCAACTGTTCTCCTTATTGGTGAAATAAAACTGAGATATCACCTGTAGAGACCGGACGAGTCAACTTTCTCCATTTTTAACAGGAATATACAGAGTCTGGTGAAATAAAACTGTGAAATATCACCTGTAGAGACCCATCGAGTCAACTTTTTCCATTTTTAACAGAAATATACAGAGTCTGTGGCTCTTTAGATGAAACTAAACTTTCAGTTTAGTCTAATTCGAATATGTATTCAAATTTGTGATGGAAACTTCTGCTCTGTAAGAAATATGAAAGAATTTAATTAAATTAAAGATGAGGTTTCCTGTAAAATCTAAAAAATGTGCGTTTACATGCTTTCTGAAGGAGGTCACTTTCAAATCCTTATCATCTGCTGGATAAGAGAGTTTTTTAGGCCCAACTCTTCTTCTTTTGTCCTCCACTGGTCAACTTTCCTCAGATGTTTTCAGGAGTCGCCGCTCACCAGCTGAGATCTGCCCAGTTTTCAGCCAGCAGCTCTTTGAGAATCCTCAAAAATCTGTTTGTCTGTTTGTCAGACTGTGTTTTCTTTGGCCCTTTTCCTCCATCAGCTCCAGAAACAGAACAGATGATGTGTCTCTGTGACAGGCTGCTGCTGACAAAGAGCCAATAGATCCACTTTAAGCTGCTGCTCTGCTGGTTGGACACAACGCTGGCTCAGCCCTTGAGTTAGGGGCCTTTTTCTGACTCAAGTTGGCTTAAAAAAGAATAAAACTGGACTAGAAATGAGTGAAAAAGTAGAAAATGTCTTTATAAAAACCCAGAACGAACTCAGAAATCCTGGATCAGTGTCACTTAGGAACACTTTAAAGGAAATTAAAGGTGGATGAAGACTATTTAAACTAATTTTCTTCCTTCTAATCTTGCATCCTTTCTTTGTGAGTCTCCTTTGCAGTTTAATCTGCTACTTTGCTGAGTTGGAAACAACGCTTGCTCATCCCTTGAGTTAGGGTGAACAAAGAAAACGAAAGAACAAGCACAAAAACTACAGAACTCCTTAAGTAATTGAGTTAAAACGTAATCATAACTTATATTTAATGATTTTGAATTCAAGTCAAAGACACAAAAACAGCTAAGATGGTTTCCAGATATTATTATGATGATTATTATTACTATTATTATTATTATTATTGTTCACAAATTAGGTTGGATGGGACTGTAGCATATCCCAGTAGTCCATTTAAAAAATAAAATAAAATATCTTTTTTTAAATGTTACATGTTACACAGGCGGAAAGTGTTTTTTATTTGCAAACCTGTGAACCCAACAGGACATTTGAGTTTTAAAGTGAATCCCGTGGCCTGAATTCCTGCTTCCGCCCTTTTAAAGGCTCCGGCGTCGCGCCGCGAAAGTCCTCCACAGGAACCCTTCCTCTTCCTCCTGTTGCCCGCCGGCGAAGCGCCGTCCTCCCGCAGACGTCCAGCCGAGAGCCCCCCACCGAGAGCCCCCATTGGCTGTCCCACCGCCGAGGCTGGCAGGCACAGGCGGACGGCGACGGCTCCGGAATGACGGACTTTTAGGCGGAAATATCGGGAGAACGCCCGCAAACTCGGATCGAAAGGAAGGACTGAAGCTTTTACTCGCACTTTGGATTATCCGGGCGGATCTAAAACGTGGCTCGCACCCGTTTTTTTCGGCTGGAAGTTTCCGAGCGGAGCGGAGACGCGATGTGGTGACGCGACTCCGCCGTATCGACGGGAAGCTAACGTTAGCCGGGGCTAACGTTACTTGAAAGATCCACACTTTTCCACAGAGCTTTGAAGACCTATTTTACGACTTTAGTATTTTAAATACTCTCGAACACGTTTTTGTGACACATTTTATCTTGTTATGTACTTTTATACGAAATTAAAGTTAAGATTAAGTGCGCGTAAATACACTAAACTAGCAAGTTTTAGCTAACTAGCAGGCTAGTAGCTAACGTTGGCTAGCTGGAGACTTTAAACTAACTCCAAGCCAAAGATTTCTGTTTTAAATTAGCCAGCAAGGCTGCGTCAGTTTCCACGTCATTTGACCGCATTACACTGTGTCTGTTAGGTATGAAATGTTGTTTTCGTCGAGTTGAACTTTATGAACTGAGGGAACTGTTTGTTTTCGGATGCAAAAATAGACACTTTACTTCCAAATCCAGGTATGCGATCAGTCACCAGCTAATATGCTAACGAGGAGTTAGCCGGCCAAACTTGGAATACTGCCCCCTGCTCACTTCGTGTCGGTTTGAGGCCTTAAGGAAATTATTTCCCCTCTTTTTTTAAACTTTATATGACCAAGAGGACCCTCTCAGAGCCTTAATGGATCCCGGCTTGACTCCCTCTGAATGAATTTGGGTGTCTGGAAAGCTCAATAAGGTTGAGAGACACACAGTTGGAGTTCCTGGACTTTGTTTTGCTGAGTCTTTATTATAACCGGAGTTGCGGAGGAATCTGGAATAACGCTATATTTCAAAGGTGAGTTGCCCTATTCCAGCTGTGTTTTCACCTCCGATCAATGGATGACTTTACAGATGGAGAGCTTCAACAGCCTTTTTCAAAGGATGCTTCACAGTTAGGAAAATGTGTTAAAAAAAATCTCCCAGAAACCTCATAGATTCACACCTGTTTTAGCTGAAAGGATAACTGGCGTTTCACTTTGTAGATGTAATGTGAATTTAGCATGATTTGAGTGACAAATACAGCAGAAACGCTGGGCTTTTGCTCCCAAAAGCCAGCTGTGACCTGAGATTCTCGGAGGAACGCTCCATGTTTTACATCCGGATCTTGATCTGTCTTCTTTAGTTTTTTGACGTGTGGCACGTCTAGGCTGAGTTTCCACTCAACCCACCATCTGTCACCACCTCTGATGCTTTACGACCCTCCCCCTCATTCTGATCCTGAGTGGCTTGACCTCAATATGAAGCCTTGCTGTAGTGTTTCGCTCCCGGTAAATTGGGTTAACTTCAACTCGCTCCACCAGGAACAGTTATCTAGCCTTTGAAACATGTGGATAATTGGGAGTGACGGGTCTGGTTTTGTCCGGTTAATTAGCATGCAGTGATGGGGACCCAGCTCACTGGGGTCTCTAAAAAGGAAATCGGTTTTGGCACCTCGGGCTTTTCTGCAAGGAATGTGCCGGAGGAATGGCTCGGCCTGCCACAGGGCTCTCACTCCGGCGGCTCTGATTTGTGAGCTGTTCAGCGTAGGTATGTTAAATCCAGCTCACATGATTCCCGGCGTTCCTGTCTGGAAGCCCGTCTGCAGGATGTGAGTTGTTGGGTGGCTCTCAGATCCTGAGATCTGTTGGCGGCAGCATCATCCGGGGCGCTCGCACGGCCCTGCTGCCCGCTCTCCTCCGGCTTTGGTTCAGGTTTATGTCCCACAAGCGGGTAACTAAGAAGAACTACTGTATTTTAGGGATAAATCGCTTCGGAGTACAAGTCGCACCAGCACCAAAATGCATAATAAAGAAGGAAAAGACATGTAGAAGTCGCACTGGAGTATAAGTTGCATTTTGGGGGAAATTTATTTGATGACATGTCATCTTGAAAGGCAATTTAAAATGAAAATAGAATAGAGGCAACAACAGGCTGAACAATGATACGGTATGCTAACGGTAGATGACACATAAACAAAGAACTTAGAACGCGCCTGATATCTTAACATAACATATTAAGAGTTATTCAGATAACTATAGCATAGATAACATGCTAACAAGTTTACCAAACCATCCCTGTCACTCCGAATCTCTAAATCCACAAAACACAAAGCACAGTTAGTGGGAACTCGTTCCTCCAGCTGTGGCCGTCTAGCTCTTAGCTTTTAGTCCACGATTGGCTTTTTTTGTTTTAATTTCAGTCAGAGTAACTTTCGCTCATCCCTTACAAGTGTCGCGCTAACTCCAAACTTTCTTTCCGCCGCTCGATTCCCGTTTTCGGCTGCACATTTTACTCCTTGCATCTTGTGATCTGCAGAATACGATTTTTCTTTTTAATGCCATTTTTGTTAAGCCCTTGTCAGGTCTTTTTAGAAGTTGCCGCCTATGTTGAGATGATCAACACAAGCCTAGAGCGGTTAAATGTGAAAATAACATGTGAAATGATTTAATAATGTGCTAATAATTTCACACATGAGTCAAATAAGTGAAAAAAAACTGCGACTTGTAGTCCGTACAATACGGTAGTTGGTTTCTGTGGGTTCTCCCTCTGACGGGGCCACAGGCAGCTGGGGGGTTCCTGGGGTGTCCTTCATTCAGGCAGGCTGATTTAATCACTGTCTTATCTCCAGTCTGTTTAGACAGAGACCGAGTTAGAGGTCTCTGTCTGGGCCAATAAAACCGCACCGTCTGGGTCAGAGCTCGTGCTTCTGTTTTGTTTTTTACTAGGCGTTCTTTGTTGGATGTGTTCGCATCTCATTTTGTGTCTTTTGTCCTTGCTGGTGCGATTATTGTGCAGGGGAACTGATAAACGGCTCAATCCAAAATTAGAACAGAGAAGAGGGAATTACAACTAATAGATTATCAGCTCTCCATGGAAATTAAATCGGAATTATGGAGGAAATTCGTTTGAAATGGTTTAACAGTGAATTGTGGGGAGTTTTGCTGATATTAAATATCCTAATAGTGAATTTCAGAATGTATAATTAAAGCTACACCATTGAAAATTGTTATTGGACTGCAATATTTTTAGTTTTTTCCAGAGAGTGTTGATAAAGCCGAGCGTTTGACAGCGTTTTTTGGACCAAATAATGCGATCTTTTGTACTTTTGATGAGTTTTTTTTCGCACTGACAGTCTGTTTTTTGATTCCTCCCCAACCTGCCGCTCCGTCGTGGCTGCAGATGATGTGCGAGGTGATGCCCACCATCAGCGAGGCGGAAGGGGGCGGGGCCGGCGGCCGGCGGGGCTCCGGCTCGCCGCTGCAGTCCGACTCCGAGGGCCACTTCGAGTCGCTGATGGTGTCCATGCTGGAGGAGAGGGACCGGCTCCTGGAGACTCTGAGGGAGAGCCAGGAGAACCTGGGCCTGACGCAGAGCAAGCTGCACGAAGTGAGCCATGAGAGGGACTCGCTGCAGAGGCAGCTGAACACGGCGCTGCCACAGGTGAGAGCCGCCGAGCACCTGCTGGACCCTGATGCTGCTCAGCCGGGCTTAGATATGGATGCGTTTTCTTTTCTCTTCCTTTTTGAAAATAATATAAAACAAATATTGTTGAATAATTCTGAAATATGTATTTTTCAAAATATTTTTTTTCAAAACATTTTTTTTGCTTCCACTGAAAAGGGAAAAAAAATGTTAAAAAAACATCCATTATTATTTTTGTCCTTTTATTTTAAATTATTATTTAAATATTATTAGATAATTATTCAATTTTCATTTAGTTTTTTTTAAATGAACAACTTTTTTCCTTTGACTGAAAGGAAAAAAAAGGATGTTTAAAAAAAAACATCTGTATTTAAAAAAAAAATCCATATTTTATTATCCTTATTTTTTTCCTTTAATTATTTAAAAATTAATTTAATTTATTTATTTTCAAATAAATAAAAAAAATCTTTCCACTGAAAAGGAAAAAAATCGAGATATGGATGTTAAAAAAACATCCATATTTAATTATTTTTAAAATTATGGATGTTTTTTTAAATTTCTTTCCACTTCTGTAGGGCTTGGCAGCTACAGGCCTGTTTGGGCCGCCGTCCTGCAGGTTTTTGAGGTTTCCCAGCTTCCACGCACCTGATTCAGATCAAACTGATCTCCTCTAAATATGCTTCAGCTCTGAACCGGACTGCTGATGTAGTGTTGATGGGAATCAGATGTGCAGAAGCGGAGAAACCTCTAGAAACCTGCAGGACAGCAGCCCAGAGAGACCCACAGAGGCCTGGAGCTGCCCAGCCAATGCTCATGCTGACCATTTTTGTGGATGTCCACTCCAGTTGTCTCTGCAGAAACGTTTTTCCTAACCAGAGATTCTGGATGCCATCGTTTGATCAGGTTGAAGCAAAAAAAAAAAAAAGGTTGAATTAGTCCAGTCGTTCCGGTTTGAACAAACAGGCAGCTGTGTTAACTATGGTGGCTGGGTGTGTCCAAAACTGTGATCAAAGCTGTTTATTAGAGCTGGAGAGACTCGCTGGTCTGCAGATGTGCCTGAAGAAATGTTAGAAATTGGAACCTGGGGGTCTTTTCAGACCGATTGCGTCGGTTTCCCACCGGCAGCGGCTTCGGTCGGCCCGGTTTTAGGGCCTCCGTCTGGCATCCGATTGGCCAGGAAGTGGTGTCTCTGGAGGCAGACCTTTTTAAAAACCCAGCAGCAGGGAGCGAGCGGCGTGGCTACCTCTGTGTCTGGGACGGTCGGCCACTCCCGGGGTGACAAGAAGCCGATGGGTGGAGCCGCCGTGGCAGTAAAGGTTAAAACGCCCGCGTGGCTCCTCGTCAAAACGCCAAAATGTCCACGACCCCTTTGAGTAACGGCTCTCGTGTATATTTGCCAGCCAGGCTTCAGACAGAGGGAACAAACTGGTGAAAAAACGCTTTACTTCCTGTTAAAACCTTTAAAGATCACGGCCGTGACGTTCAAATCCACTCCTAAAACGCACCGAACTCGCTCTAGTTGTTTGTTTTTCTGACAGCTGGACCTCCAATTAGACCGCGAGCCTAATATAAAAGGAAACCCTGCGCCTGCTTTTGTCCCCCCGCTGGATTAATTACCCGCCTTTGCCTGCGAGCGGCTTCGGGTTTCCACCTGTTAATTATGCAGAGGCCAACAGGGGTCTGTTGAGCGGCGTGCGGCCCTGTGTCCCCCGCACGGAAACCAGCGCGGCTTTGACTAAAAAAGGAAGAGAAGCCGGGCGCTCGCTGGCCCGAGAGCGCTGGGAGCCGCGTCTGGGAAACGTCTGGGTGCAGGCGGACCACATAGAGCAGCAGATTCTGCTCCCGGCTTTCCTAAATCCTGCCACGATTGTCTGGGCTTTAATTGACCCCGCTGACATAATGTAAAGAGGGAAATACGTGGAGATAAACGCGTTACATAAAGCGATGAATAGACCAAACTTTTGCCCGTCCGTCTGTGAGAGATTGGTCGGCAGAATTGGACCCGAGATGCCGACTCATCGGTTTCAAGATGCAAAGATAACAACAACAAAAAATGTCCAGTTTCCATTCGGTCAGACTTGGAAATCTGCTGGAGCTTGGAAAGATTTTTCCAACCTTTAGACAATGAATCAAGGATTTATTCCGGCTAAAACGCTAAAGATATTAAGGCCCTAATCCTGTGGAGGGAGGGCCATCTCACAACGCTCTGCATGTGTAGGTTTTTCCAGACTTTTCTTCAAAGCGTCGCTTTTAAGCAGGCGCTGGGATAAAGAGAAGGTATTTTTAGAAATGCTGTGTTTGAAATGATTTTAATCGCACGTGCACGTCAGAGGCGGTCAGAGCCGGTGCGTGTTCTCACTGCGACGTCCTCATTTTAAAGACGCACGCACACAAAAATGAGCATTTCAAGGAAAAAAGCAGACAATTTCCAAGAGTATGCTGACGACCGGTGAACAGAAACCTGACGTCCGTCACATTTGTCTGCTTTCCTCTTCCAGTGTGTCCTTTTATTAAAGTTATCTATTAACTTTATTGATTCTGTTGGGCCTAAGGAAACTCATTGAAATGCAAGCGTCAGCGTTTATGTAAGAATGTGCATCTGGAAAGAAACAAAGTCCAGATGTTGACTGCCCACATATGTCAAACTATTTAGCTGTCCGTTCAGGCCTGTTCTAAACTACAAACAACAACTACAACTAAACTACAACAGCGTTTTGGTTGAGTTCCTGAACGCAGCACCTCAGAGTGTGTGCAGGTTTCCACTGAGGGCGGAAGTGATGGCGATGGGATCAGTCTGTGGACAAAAAGTAAAAAAAAAACGGGCTGCAAGAGGAAAAAAAGGTGAATTAGTCCAGTCTTTCCGGTTTGAACAGGCAACTGTGTTAACTATGGTGGCTGGGTGTGTCCAAAACTGTGATCAAAGCTGTTTATTAGAGCTGAAGAGACTTGCTGGTTCGCCGATCTGCATGAAGAAGTATTAGAAATTGGGACGATTGCATTGGTTTCCCCACCAGCAGCGACTCCTGTCGGCCCGGTTTTAGGGCCTCCGTCAGGCCTCTCATTGGTTAGGAAGTGTTGTCACCAGATGAGTTAAAAAAACAAAAACAAAAACCGAATGGCTTTGATTTCCGTGTGCTCGTGTCCACCAGAGGATTGTGATCATTTCTGTGGCCATCAAAGTGGTAAAAACTCCAATCAAGTGGGAGCTAAAACTGACCCTCATGATGGAAGAGCTTAAAAGAAACAAGTCTAGTTGCGTATGGCCGAGCAGAAAAGTGGAGCAGAGCCAAAGCAGCTGATGTGGTAATTGGTCATAATGGGAAGCGAGTTAAACCGAGCCGAGCAGAGCCGGTTAGGTGGTGGAGAGGAGCTCTCCGGGGCTGTTTATGGGTAATCTAACTAACTGTTGTGAGTCCAGGCTGATGTCACGCCAGCTGCCTGCTGTTGGGAACATCATGACTTTCATTTGGCGCCTTAATAAGAGCTCAAACCTGAAGCTTTTGTCTCGACGCAGATGTTTTCTAAGAAAAAGGGACCGGAGGTGCTTATTATATCATCCCAGAAACGCACTCATGCGGACATAAAAATGTTTTCCAGCCTGTTTTTAGCTGCGTTTCTCAGGTTACACACAGCAGACTTGACATTTTTGTGTTGTGAGGAGCTTTTCATTTAAATACGACCTCCAGTCAGCAGCTTACTTTCCACTTCCTTCCTGTTTTTCCTCATTTTGATTCAGAGAAAGAGGAAATGTGTCAAGCCGACAAAGCTAAGCCTGATCTTAAGTGCAGTGCCTGAGATTGTATTGACTCCTCAGGTGCTCTTGTTGGTGGTTTCGGGAGCGTTTCCCAGACGCTAACCTGCAGCTAACCTTCACCAGTGGGGTTGTTGTCGTACTTCTGGTGGTTGTGTGTTGCTGATTCCAAGTTTTTCTGGGCAACTTGAAGGTGTTAGCCTTTGTGTGACGACACAAAACTCTGGATCTCTGCCTCTTTCCGTCCCTGTCAACTGTTTTCGGGTCCTCCTTCCTCCCTTTTTTGTCTCTTCCTCCTTCAGTCTCCTCTTGCTCAGGGCCTCTGCTCCCCTTTGTGTTATGATTTCTATGTGATTAAAATATCTGTGGAAAAAGGCTTCGGTTGAGTTGTAGATTCCTGGGTTCGGAAACGAGTAGAGCTGGTATTAGAAAGCCCCTTTTGCTTTATTTTCCGTGCCTGCTCTTTCAGCTTCAGCCTCCCCAGAGCTTTGAATGAGGGCAGGAAGGGGAGCTAATGGTCGTGTCGTGGCTAACAGAACGCTGACTCCAGCCGGGGAAAAGTCTCCACAGAGCAAAGTGTGCAGCGGCCTCTTCGGGCTTCCAGCCCCCCATTTGTTTTCATTCTTTATGGTAAGAAAACATGGCGTGGATCCAGTTTTTACCCGCGACGCTCATGAGTTCAGCCCAGAAACAAAACTGCTGCACCGACGCGAGCCGATCGGATTCAACCGTGTGATTTTTCTCATGACTCATTTGGACTCATCAGCCTTAGAAAAAGACAACAGGAGGTCAAATGAAGGGAAACATGCACTCCATTTTAGTCTTCCAGCTTCCATCTCGTGTGACGAGCTTGGAAAGTCCAGTTCAGGGACTGGAGGTGACGTTTTCTAGAAGACGTTTGGCCTTCTTCAGCTCTAACTGATGGTGGAGCTCTGAGGTTAATATACTGCAGATGGAACTAAAGAATTAGGGGGAAACCAAAGGTGTCTCTGGTCCTTCCTGCTGGGGGGCCATGGAGGTCACCTGGGGGGGTTCATGGTGGTTAACAGCTAAATGACCAAAAATAAGTCAAATTAGCAGCAAAACAATGAAAAATAAATAGAAAAGCAGAAAAACAACCAAAAAACCCCATAAAAAAAGACCAAAACTAAGTAAAAGAAGCGGCAAAACGATGAATAGAGATGTAGAGTCAGGTTAATATACTGTAGGTGGAACTAAAGAATTAGGGGGAAAACCAAATGTGGCTCTGCTCCCTCCAGCTGGGTGGCCATGGAGGTAACCTGGGGGGGGTTCATGGTGTTTAGGGGGCTCCTTTTTAGACTGGTTTGGGTCCCATCTTTGAAGTGTGAGTCAGGTGAGGGCAGCTGAGAGCTGAATCTACTGGCTGTCGTTCCTAAAAGTGCTCTGGAAGGAGGCTTCTGTCTGAGACCAGCTCCTCTGCTGAGTCATGGTTTCTCAAGGGTAACAACAATGGCTTGTTGTTGTACTCAAAGTGTCCTTCAGCCTCCAGGAGACCAGCCGAATCCTGAGGAGTCGTCCTCCTGTTGTTTGGTCTCTCCAGTCCAACTCTGAACATGTTCTCGGTCTCTTTTCCGGGTGTCTTCTCTTTGGGCTGAACCAGTTTCTGCCTCCGGGTTTGAAGTGCACAGGGACCCGGTGCTGGTTAAAAAATCCTCCCGAGTTTTTCAGAGGCTGCAGCAACATGTGAAGCAAATGAATGAATTCTTGTGCAACGTCTTCTTCATGAATACGAGAGAAAGTTAGAAGCCGGTGCAACGTGTCCGAAAAGTTACCCAGTAAATTTAGTTATTGCCGACCTCTGACCCCATCAGGTCGGCCTGTGTGGATGTGGGAGGACTAGGGGTTAGATACCTGAACAGATTTTTTCCCCCCAAGCCACCACCCTCTTAAATAGGGGCATCTCAGACCTCCAGCCACTCTGACAGACATTAAAGATACAGTCAGCTGAAAACACCTGAACACATCACACGTACCTGCTCCTTCCAACAGTTCAAATTGTAATTTAAACTGTCCTGTTGCGCTGGGACACCAGGTCAGATTCCTGTGTACTCTGCACATTTGGTCATTAAAGGAACACTGTGTAGTATTTTATCTAAAATCATCTTCTTTTCTTCTAAATATGTCCTCATTTGATGTAAAATTACCTCTGCAATGATCTGACTTCTCCTCATATGGAAGAATTTCCTATCTGTTTATACACAGGACGGTAAGTCCATGGAGGTTTCCATGGCGTTCCGCCATTTTGAAAAACTATAATGGCTGTATCACTGCTAATTAGCATAGTTCATGTTAATATATCATTACTAATTAGCATAGCTTATGTTAATATATCACTATTAATTAGCACAGTCCATGCTTTTCAGTCTGTGATTCATACTGCAGCGTTTGTTTGTTGTGTGTCAAGTTGTTAGCTAACGCTAGCTACGACATAGGCTTGTAACGGCAAACTACAAACAAAAATAACAAGCTAACATGGCAACGTAATTCGCTATCTTGTTGGAGTAATCATATGTTCATACTAATGATTCAATGCAGTTTGTCATTTCTTTTAAATACAAACCTCATCACCAGAGAAAACTCCATGATGTGGAAGCCATGTTGTCATTAGTTGTTGATGCATGATGGCTACCGTAGCTGCAACACCCATTTGGAAACGGAGGAGCTAGAGAGCAGATTTATCAGGATGCAGAATACAATTTCACCGTTAGATGGAGGAATTCCTACTTTTTAAAGTGATTCCGGTTCTGATCCTGGTACGATAACCATACATTTTGCGATATAACAACAAACCACCACCCTAAAAAAAAAGGAATCATAGTTATTCACTTCAATTCAAATTAGCCTAAAATGGAGCCGGTCGGTAAAGGGGAGCCCCCCCTCCCCCTCCTCCTGGTGAGGACCCTCTGCCTGGAATGCTGAAACATTCCTGGCCGGCTCGCCCAGACGTCAGCCGCCCGCCGCTGCATGTGCAGACTTCTCTGCTGGAGCTGTAGAAACACGACTGCCTCCCCCCAGCCGCCTCCTGCACCTTTAGCTGCTGACGGCTCTGTTTGGAGCCGAAACGGTTAAAAAGAAGCCGCCACAAAGCCGCCGCCAGGCTGCCCTGCTGGGTCCGGAACCGCTCATGTTCACCACGGTAAAAGGCCGAGTTCCCTGTCCCCGTCCGGCCAGAAGCCCTCAGACACTTTTCAGAGCCGTAAGAAGAAGTGAAAGAGGAGGAGGCCCTCAGTCCCAGAGTTCCCCCGTGAAGGAAAGTGATGCCTGACAGCTTCTGCTTCCTGTCAGAGGCCAGCGGCTGACGCAGGGACTCTGTATTCTGCTCAGAGGCACAGTGGCCTGAATGGAGGCAGCCAGGGGGGGCCAGGCCTGGCCTCGGCTTCAGTTTGGGTCCAGAGGCCAGTTTGAAGTTGGTCCAATACCGGTTTGAGTTTAGTTCAAAGACCAGTTTGAGTTTGGGCCAAAGGCCAGTTTGAGTTTGGGCCAAAGGCCAGTATGGGTTTGGTTCAAAGGCCAGTTTGGGTCCAAAGGCCAGTTTGAGTTTGTGTCCAAAGGCCAGTTTGAGTTTGGGCCAGAACCAGTTTGAGTTTGGGCCTAAACCAGTTTGGGTTTGGTTCAAAGGCCAGTTTGAGTTTGGGCCAAAGGCCAGTATGGGTATGGTTCAAAGGCCAGTTTGAGTTTGGGCCTAAACCAGTTTGAGTTTGGGTCCAAAGACCAGTTTGAATTTGGGTCCAAAGGCCAATCTCTTTAAAAACACGTTCCACAAATGATCTAAATCTTTTTAAAAAGGCCACATCTCTCCACCTCTTCTCTCTTTTTATCGTTTCAGCTGGTTGGTGTTTGAATAAGTTGTTTTCTGTGGTCATTCAAATCAGATGAAGATGGTTCTGTGGGTCCATATTTAGGGAAATAATTCAAACCGAATTACAACCGTATTACAGAAAGGTCCAAAAATAGCTCAGCGAAAGGATTTAATTAGGAGCCCTTCCCATCCAGCCCCCCCCCCCCCCTGCGTCTCCACCTCTGGTTCAGAAGCTGGCGGGATGTTTTTGCAGCCTGTGCTCCAGCTCTGACGGCTCAGACCCCCTCATTCCAGCCGCCGTCCAGAGGGCAGATCCTCAAGCGAAGCTTTGCCCCGGCAGCTCCGGGTGGGCTCCCCCTGGCCCATCGGTTGGGTTGCGGGCGGCCCTGAATGGGGGCTATTGTGGCGTCTTAATTAGTTTTTGATGGCGAGTCCTCCGGTAGGCAGAGCAGATGCTCCGCGCCGGCGTCGGATTTCAGAGCACGCTTTAAGCTCCTAAGAGCAGCTACTGCTGGTTGCTGGTCCCGGTCCGGGTCCCAAACGATGGCCGACGAGGCTGCTCATTCAACAGCTGCCCGGCCGCCACGTGCCCTCCAACTTCCCCCCCCCCCCCCCCCCGGGTAATTGGTGCCAAAAAAGGGCAGAAAATGAGCCGAAGAGTTCAGGAAAAGCCGCCCAGTGAGGTCTGAAGGATGCAAACGATTCATTTAGCGCTGCCCGGTGGCTTTTGGCCTCATCTGGCGTGCAGATTTCAGTTCATTTAAGCAGAAAAATAGAAAAAAACAGCCAATTGCTGCCAAAAAATTGCGGAAAATGAACCAAAGAGTTCAGGAAAAGCCGCCCAGTGAAGTCTGAGGGACGTAAACAATTCCTTTAGCGCTGTCCAGTGGTGTTTGGCCTCATCTGGCGTGCGGATTTCAGTTAATTTAAACAGAGAAATACAAAAAAGAATCAAGTATTACATTTCTCGGATTATTATTCAATTGCAGAAGTCCCATGTTCACATTTAACCTCCACATTACACACAATGTCCGATTGTGTTGGCATAAAGAAATTAGCCAGCGCCTGAAAAGCCTTTTGTCTTTTCCTGCACTGCTCCTTTAATAGCTTGGCACACATATTCCTGCCCCCCCCCCCCCCCCCCCCCCTTTAATCCACTCCTCTGTTCTGAGGCTTATAGGGCAGCTCAGCCCTCCTGACCAGCCCGGATCAGGTGAGCTGGGAGGAGGCCTTTAAAAGGCTCTGAAAAGGAGCCGCAGGCTGTCTGACCAGAGGCCTCTCGGCTCTTTTTGGACTCTTATGTCCACTGAAATCTGGAAACGGGTCGCCATTCCTACTCGTGTGCACATTTTCCCTGTTTTATGGAGCCTCCCGTGGTTCCGGTCTGGCTCCGCTTCTCCAGGAAAATGCCCTGTTCATCCCTCATTATCATAAAATATTTACAGTCATTTTATACCAGGAGCTATAAGTAAAAATAGAATGGCCACATAGGTCAAATGAATAATTGACAGCTTTAGGAGCCTCGTGGTTGCTGGAGAAAAAGGAAAATGGAGGACCCGTCGGAACCTGTGTGAAATCGGTAACCGGCTTCACATCTGGATCCAGAGGAGCTCGTGGTGGACTCTCAATTCCAGATGCTGCAGAAGCAGCCCAGACCATCACGCCTCCCCCGCCGTGCTGCGGCCAAACCCCGTTCAGCCCGTTCCTGCTCCTCTGAGCTGCAGCCTGACAGCTGTTTCCTGCAGCTGTGGGCGGCCATGTTGGATCCTGAGGCTCCTCTGGTGCTCAGAGGCCCAGATCCAGAGGTCTGGGGGGGCGTTCTGCTTCCTGTTTCCAGCTTCTGAGTCCACACGAGTCCCACTCTGTCCCGGATTCCGGATCCAGAAGCTGCTTTGAGCTCAGAGGTTCCCCCCATGCAGGACCAGACCAGGTTTTTAGAGCCCCCCCATCATGCAGCTCTGAGGCTTTAGAGGACCAGAACCTCTTTTTTAGAGTAGAGAAAAACAATTTTAGCTGGTTTAAAAGGGCATCAGAGGCTTTTCTCAGGACTGTTAGTAAACCAGAGACATCCGACCACTTTTCTTCTGCTTTAAACTGAGTTTCTCACTGAGTTTGAAGCAGTTTTACGGTTTTAAACTGAGGTTCTCTGCAAGCTCGAGGCCATTTTTCTGCTTTAAACTGAGTTTCTCACTAAGTTTGAAGCAGTTTTTCAGTTTTAAACTGAGTTAATCTGCAAGTTTGAGGCCATTTTTCTGCTTTAAACTGAGTTTCTCTTTGAGTTTGAGCCAAGACTAGGCAGTTTTTCTGCCTCAAATTGAGCTTTTCAGCCAAAACGTGACAGTTTTTCTGCTTTAAACTGAGTTTCTCTGTGAGTTTGAGCCAAAACGAGGCTGATTTTCTGCTTCAAACTGAGTTTTTCAGCCAAAACGAGGCCCTTCTTCTGATGCCTGGCCTTGTTGAAATGGCCGCTGACTCTTAACTCCCAGCAGGGACTGAACAATGTGAAAGAGGCTTTAAACGGCAGAAACGTCCTGGAGCTGCTTTTCATCCGAATCCAGGATCCGCTCTGGAATGCAGGAAGCGAGCAGCTCTGTAATTACCCCTCGGCCTTCCTCTGGAGGCCTCCGATTGGCTGGCGGGGGGCGGGGGACCTCGGCGGCGGCCAATCGCAAAGCCCCGTCTTCTCCTCGGCCGGAGCCGACTGTGCCAAGAGCTGGAAGAGCTCAGAGGCTGAATGGGAGGAGAGGGAGAGAAGCTGAGAGAGGAGCAGCTCTTTACGCACCCCCCCCCCCCCCCCCCCCCCCCCTCCTCAGAAATGCAGAAAGAATGCCTCGCCACCCTCAGAGCCTGTGCTAGGAGGCAGAAAACCAGGCTCCAACCATGCGTGCGCCCTGTGAAAGCAGCCAGAAGCCTCTCAAAGCGGCTGAAACGCCGCCGTGTGAAGGAGAGCTGCTGTTTGTGGTGTCCACATGTTGTGCCTCCAAACAAACGGAGGCCAAGACTCAGCTACCTGAACCCTCTCTCTGAGGGTCATGTACCAGCCGGTCCCTCCGGTCAACCACGTTAAGGCGATCCAGACTGTTTTCAGCTGCTGTTCCAAGATGGAGGAAGGAGCTACCAGGCACTACAAGAGCCCCCAAAATAGCTTTAAAGCCACAAAACGGCTTTAAAAGCTCCAAAAATGTATTTAAAAGCCCCCAAACCACTTTAAAATCCCCTAAAACGACTTTAAAGCCACAAAACAGCTTTAAAAGTTCCAAAAAAACTGCTTTAAAAGCCACAAAACGGCCCTAAAGCCCCCAAAACAGCTTTAAAGCTCCAAAAAACATTTTTAAATCCCCCAAAACAGCTTTAAAAGCCACAACACGGCTTTAAAAACTCCAAAAAATGACTTTAAAAGCCCCCCTCAAAATGCTTTAGTCACAAAACCGCTTTGAGATGGAGGAAGGAGCTACCAGGCCTACCAGAGCAGCAGCTCCCTGTCTGTCTTCATAAACTCCTACAGACCCACCTCTCCACAGATCATCTCCTATCCTAACTCCTGCCCAGACCTCTGGACCCTCTACTCCTCTTTCTGTGCTTCCCTCTATCTCCTCCTGTCTCCACTGACTCTGACTGGGGGTTTTCCTCCAGAGAGCTGATGGTCAGACTGATGAGAACTGGAACACTGGGTCTGCTTTGGGAGTCGCTTTGGATAAAAGCCTCTAAATGCAAAAACATAAACATAGGGTAGAAAAAATAAGTAAATATTGCACATTTTATGGTAGAAACTGTAAATAATGCACATTGTAAGGTAAAAAAAACATACATTTTGCTCATATTAGCTTTTATGGTAAAAAAAATACTGTAAATTTCACACATTTTAGGGGAAATAAAGTACATTTGGCATGTTTTATGGTTAAAAAAAAAGGAAATTTTGCACATTATAGGGTGTGATATTGTGCATCAAAGGTAACAACTGTAAATTTTCTAAATATTCTAAATTCAATCGGCCCAAAAAGTCTCAGGTCTACTACAAGCCCATCCACTCCTCTTTCTGTGCTTCCCTCTATCTCCTCCTGTTTCCACTGACTCTGAGTGGGGGTTTTCATCCAGAGAGCTGATTGTCAGACTGATGAGAACTGGAACACTGGGTCTGCTTTGGGAGTCGCTTTGGACATGAACATAGGGTAGAAAAAATAAGTAAATATTGCACATTTTATGGTTAAAAACTGTAAATAACGCAGATTGTAAGGTAAAAAAACATACATTTTGCTCATATTAGGGACAAATGTAAATTTAGCATGTTTAGCAAAATACTGTAAATGTCACACATTTTAGGGGAAATAAAGTACATATGGCATGTTTTATGGTTAAAAAAAGGGCAATTTTGCACATTATAGGGTGTGATATTGTGCATTAAAGGTAAAAAGTACATTTTCTAAATATTCTAAATTCAATCAGCCCAAAGAGTCTCAGGTCTACTACAAGCCCATCCACTCCTCTTTCTGTGCTTCCCTCTATCTCCTCCTGTTTCCACTGACTCTGAGTGGGAGTTTTCCTCCAGAGAGCTGATTGTCAGACTGATGACAACTGGGACACTGGGTCTGCTTTGGATAAAAGCGCCCCAAACAGAAACCGTAACTCAGGAGGAAGAGTCGGTGTGACGTGGGCTTGCTGACACCCTGCTGCTGTCCGTTTCCTATTTTAGGAGTTCGCCGCTCTAACAAAGGAGGTGAACATGTGCCGGGAGCAGCTTCTGGAGAAAGAGGAGGAGATTGCAGAGCTGAAAGCGGAGAGAAACAACACAAGGGTTGGTACAACACACACACACACAGACACACACACTTCCCTGGAAATGCCTCTCAAACAGAGAGGGTGCTCATAACACACCAGTCTCTGCCTTTTAAGAGTCCAGCCCGAAGCCGTGGCAGTGAAAACCTGCAGCAAACAGCCCCGTGAAGCAGCCACAGACCTCAGATTCTCTCTGGTTTTAACGGGTTTTCATTGCACTAAACAAGTAAACACACAAATATTATGGTTTTACTTCCTCTTTTCTGCTTATCAAAGCCGAGAATGATTGTTATCATGCCATAGTTGAGGTTTATTCACATTTTTTGTGGAGTTATTTTAGATTAAATAGTCAAACTACATGTAGAAATAAAGTATGAGGACTAACAAGTGTTGCTGTGATGGATTATTATTATTATAGAAACTGACAAAAAAACAAGCAGTATTTTAAAATAAAATTAATATACCCGAGTGGTGCGTCATGGGGGGAGGAAAATGGATCTTTAGTGTATTAAAGGATGTCTGAAGGGTCCTGAGTTCTGAAGAATTTAATTAAAACACAGTCATGTCAAAACTATTGATACGTTTTAGAAACTTTTATATGAAAAAATAAAAATGTTTTTTTTTTTCACATAAGTAAACACACAAACATATTTTGACTTCCTCTTTTCCGCTCATCAAAGCTGTGGATGATTTTTATCATGTCATAGTTGAGGTTTATTCATATTTTTTGAGGAGTTTAATCAGATTAACTTGTCAAACTACATGTAAAAATAAAGTATGAGGGATAACCAGTGGTGCTATGATGGATTATTAGCTAAGAAACTGTATCATGGGGGGAGGAAAATGTATCTTTAGTGCATTAAAGGAGGTCCCTGAGTTCTGAGGAAATTAATCAAAACACAGAGCCATGTTAACAGTATCCTTACTTTTTAAATTTAGATTTTATAGGATGATTTTTACTTTTAGATACTGAGAATCTCAAAAGAGGCCCCAAAGAGGCCCAGAGAAACCTCTAAAAACCAGAGCTGTGAGTTGCCGTTTCAGCTGGAGTCTTTTCTGCTGCCCTTCCAGCTTCTCCTGGAGCATCTGGAGTGCCTGGTGTCTCGCCACGAGCGCAGCCTGAGGATGACGGTGGTGAAGCGGCAGGCCCAGTCCCCGGCCGGCGTCTCCAGCGAGGTGGAGGTCCTCAAAGCCCTCAAGTCGCTCTTCGAGCACCACAAAGCGCTGGACGAGAAGGTAAAACCGACCGGCCGGCCGAGAGGGGCCGAAGGAGGCCGAGGCCGGCGGCGGGGGCTTTGCTCCTAACCTGTCGTGTTTCCCAGGTGAGAGAACGGCTTCGGGTGGCTTTGGAGCGGTGCAGCGCTTTGGAGGAGCAGCTCACCATGTCACACAAAGAAGTAAGAACGGAACAACCGAGAGGACAGGAATCCCACCAAAGGGCGGAGAGATGGGTAGAGCAGGGCCGTCGGGACCTAAATTCAATTAAATTCAATTCAGTTTTATTTATATAGCGCCACATCACAGCAATTGTTATCTCACAGCGCTTTCCAAACAGAGCAGGTCAGACCCTGCTCTGAAGTTGTTTACAGAATTCCCACCATGAGCAAGCACTAGGCGACACAGGCAAGGAAAAACTTCCTTTTAACAGGCAGAAACCTCGAGCAGAACCGTGGCTCAGTGTGGGCGGCCGTCTGCCTAAACCGGTTTATCAGGCAGACACACTCCTTTTTACTCAGAAACGTGGTCACACAGCCACACAATAAACACACAACGGTGGCAAGGCCACTTTATTCCGAGACAATTCAAAGTGCTTCACAAGGAATTTAAAAGCAGAAAATCAAAGAAAAAGAATCAACAATTAGAAAGATTAGATATAGTGAAAGGTGCAGATAAAATCCATTCAGTTTCCATACGCCTAGTTAAACAGAAGCATTTTCAGCCTGGATTCAAACATTCAGAGTTGGGTTCTGTCTCACCTCTTCAGGAAGATTGATCCAGATTTTAGGAGCATGGAACTGAAATGAAGCCTCACCTTGTTTAGTTCTAGCTCTGGGCCCCATCAGGAGACCAGAACCTGGTTCTCAGAGTCCAGCCGGTTCATCTGGCTCTAACACGTTAGAAAGGTGTTTCGGTGTTCGACCATGAAGAGACCTGAACACAAGCTGAGCTGTTTTTGAGTCTGTTCTGAGTGACAGGAGGCCAGAGCAGAGGCCTGAGAGCTGGACTGGTTCCTGGTTCTGGTCCAAACAGCTGGATCACAGCTGGTTTAGAGCCCAGTGACCAGCCGTTACCGTAGTCCAACCAGCTGGAGACGAAGGCCTGGATCAGTCTGTCTATATCTGGTTTAGAAACACAGAGGACAGTCAGGCTGGTGAGGGTTCACTGAACTGTCACCCAAATGTAAGACCAGACAGGAGTCACAAGCCGTTCCAGTTTCTAAACTTTAGAAAGCAAAATGCAGCTTCTTTTGGGGTTCGTTTTCTGAGCACATCCTGCTGAGAAACCGGACTCCGTTGAGATGTCTGTAGCTTCCAGGTGTTTGTCCCTGGTTAAGGAAGCAAAATCCTCCAGATCCAGCAGCTCCTAAGGCCTTTTTTTTTACAGTAAAAGAAGCCAAATCTTCCAGATGCAGCAGCATCTGAGGCTTTTAGAAGATCTGTGTCTCAGTCTGACTGTGCTAGTTTTTTTTAAATGTACAATCTTTGGGGTTGAATAGAACGAGAACAGGCCCACTTTCAGGAGCTCTTTGTGCTTCCTTTTAAATGGAGGAAGGCTCCCGACTCCTCCGTGTGCTGAATGGGATTAAGATTGACTAAAGGCCCAGAGGACGTCTTGAGATTTGTCCCAGATTTCCTCTGTGCCCGAGCGGGGAGTCTCGCTTTGTTGGCTCCACTCAGACACACACGAGGCCAACCAGGAAGCTTCTTTATCTCCCAGTGTGGAGGGCGGGCTCTTTTGGAGGCTCACTTCTAGAGAATGGCTTGAAATGCTCAAGAATTGTGCTCCTTAGATTCCTTAAAGCATGTAAAATAAATCACAACTTCATGAGTTCATAGTTTTATGGATATTCAAAGCCGCTTTGATCAACACAGAGTGGAGCACAATACACTCACAAATGCACACCCCTGGCATGTCCCCGACACACAAACTAAAAGCCATAAAGGATTTTTTCTTTATCTGGAACAATTCAATTTTTACTTAGTTCCGCTTATAAATGGAGCGTCATTATTCTTAATTGCTAAAACTTCTTTTTTCAGGGGAAAATAGCTGGAAATTCAATTGATGGTTAATTATTTTTTTTATAAATGTCCCTTAAATAGTCAGTTATTGTGTCTTTTTGATTAAACGGTGAAGCTACCTGGGGGGGCAGCATGCTCATTAAATATGTAACTGCGTATTACAGTACATATGAAATCCATAAAAACAGACACCAAACAGTAAGGCATCGAAGCTGGGAGCCCCCAGAGACCAAACAGCTGCTTCATGGGCTGAGATCCACTGAACCAGCAGCAAAAGACCAAATCCTGCCCTACCTTTGCCATCCTGCTGCCAGAGCTGAGGGGAACCAAATCAAAGCACATTTAGAAAAAACAACCAGAGCCAAAGCAGCATTTCCTGCTCAGTTCCAGATGGTTACAGAGGTATGATTGGACGAGGCAGCTATAGCCTGATTTATTGGAGAGGATTCAAACCAGGCCTCAGGCATCAAAACGGGCCAATGGGAGCAGGGTATGCGGTCCCATGTGACCTGGAAAAAAGGAGAGGATACTGTGTGTGATCCATATAAATGGGGGAGGAACGTCTGCGTAGGGAATTCTGTAGAAAAGGAGTTAGCTTCAGGCTGATAGAGCTAGCTTAAGGCTGAGGGCAGCAGGGCTACACAGAGTCTGGATCAAATGGAAGGCCTCGCTGGGGGGGGGCTGGGCGGGTTCCAGCTGCCTGAGCCAGTTCCTGATCCAGATGTTTGGGTGAGGGAGGAGTCAGCAGAGCAGGGCGCTCACTGTCGTCTGTGTCCTGCAGCTGGCGTTCCTCAGGGAGCAGCACGGGCAGAAGAGAGGGCTGGCCGACGGCACCAGCGAGGTCAACCACACCTCTGAAAACACGCCCAGCACCAACGGGAAGGTGAGCTCCTGATGGCCACCACTGGTGGACAGTGACAGCACATTTATATGCTTACTGTGCTTTTTAAAAATGGATTTCTTTGTATTATTTTATTGTTTTATTATTCTATTTTATTATTTTTTATTATTTAGTTTATTTGTTTATTCTTTAATACTTTATTGTTGAGATTTTCAGTTTTGGAATAACAGCACAACTTAGTCCCATTAAAATAAAATAAGAAAAATATAGAAATATGGAAAATAATATGAATGTAATCTAACGGTGAATTTTTTTTTTTTTTAAGGAGTTGACAGCTTGTTTTGAAATGTGGAAAGAGAAATGAAGAAAACAAATAAGTAAATAAAATAAAAAATAGATAAACATACCAGCAAAGGAAATAATATTATAATTATTATAATTATATAGTGTATATGGTATAATAATATCTAATAAAATTGTATAATATATTATTATAATTATATTATATAATGATTATCATATACCAAAGTTTTTCAGCAATCTGGGCTTTGGTTGTTTTCTTGCTTGTTTTTCTGTTGAAGTGTTTTATTTTGTGAACATTTTTAATTAAAACAAAATAATTCAACTCAAATACTTTTAAACGCACGTACCTTTGATTACTTAAATAATTTTAAATGGTTGTACTTTTGAATACTCAAGTACTTTTAAATGCACTGATCTTTAAATTCTCAAGTATTGTCAAAAGTGAGTACTTCAGTACTTTAAGTAGAGTAGATTATTGACTTTTTCTTTGTTTTACTTGCAGTTGAGTAAGATTTGAGCATGAGCATCAGTACTTTTGATTCTTTATACTTTAAAGTACTACCGTTGAGTACCTCCTCTGACGCTCTGTGTGCCGGCAGCGCTCATCGGACGGCTCGCTCAGCCTGGAGGAGGAGTCCACGGCCGGCTTTGGGAAGGTGGGCGAGCTCCAGGAGGTGGTGGACCGCCAGACGGCCGACCTGGGCCAGATGAAGGAGCGCATGGCGTCCATGGCGGCGCACATCAGCGAGCTGGAGGAGGACCTGGACACGGCCAGGAAGGACCTGATAAAGTCTGAGGACATGAGCACCAGGCTGCAGAGAGACCTGAGAGAGGTGAGGGGGAACGGGACGCCGGCGGACGGAGGCAGGGCCTCTGATTGGACGAGGCCACATTGGCCAGCAAAGGAGTCATACCGGTGCTCAGGCATCCAAACGGGCCAATGGGAGCAGGGCATGCTTCCCCATGTGACCTGAGAAAGGAGAGGAAACAGTTTGAGATGCATTTGAATGGGGGGAGGAACATCAGTGTGGCGAATTCTGTAGAAAGTCAGTGGAATGTCAGCTTTTTAGGTCTTTAGATGAATGAAAATCATTGAAAAATCTGCTTTTTTGGAGTTTACATTAAGGAAAATCATTGAAAGATGAGCTCTGCTTTTTATGGGAACTTTTGAAGGGTTTTTATATCACAATGACAGCAGCTTGGATGGTTCCAGCTCTGCTGAAGGTTCAGACAGGCTGAAGTGAGTGCTGTTCCACCAGTACTGCTGAGGAGCTTTTCACTTGCCGTTTTTTCTTAAGAAAAATACACATGAGCATAGCATTGATAGCATTTTCGTGGTGATAGTATTAGCATAGTGTTAGCATTGCTAGCATTGACATTGTCATGGTAATAGCATTGATCGCATTGGCATAGAGTTAACATTGATAGCATAGTGTTAGCATTGATAGCATTGACATAGTGTTAGCATTAATAGCATTGGCATAGTGTAAGCATTGATAGCATTGACATAGTGATAGCATTGATAGCATGTTATTAGCATTGCTAGCGTTGATAGCATTGGTATAGTGTTAGCATTGATAGCATTGCGGTTCACTCTTCTTGCGGTGGAACACGGAGCAGCGGCCTGCTCTTAAACTGATTCCTAACAGTCAGTGTTCTATCAGATTAGTCGTCTTTCCATCTTTAGCGATGAGGACTTTTTTTTTGCATATATTGGCATCAATCTTGCAACAATGGAGCCGCGCTTTTGACCTCGGCGGCATTTTTTAAAAAAAAGTTTCAAAGACGCACAACTGTAGTTCACATCTGAGATCCACATGAACCCGTCTGTGTGTGCAGTCCATGGCTCAGAAGGAGGACATGGAGGAGAGGATCACCACCCTGGAGAAGCGCTACCTGGCAGCCCAGCGGGAGGCCACCTCCGTCCACGACCTGAACGACAAGCTGGAGAACGAAGTGGCCAATAAGGAGTCCCTCTTCAGACAAGTAGGTCCCGGTCAACTTATCGGTGGATACTAGGGCTGGAAAAACGGTCATGTTTTAAACCATTAATCTAGCTATAATTTTTTTTATGCATCGATCAATTGACTCATTTTTCTTTTCAATTCCAGTTCAATAAACGATTATTACTCCATTATTTTACCAATACAGACATTTATACATGGTGATTTACATATCTGAATGGAAAATGCATATTTATTCAAAATTCCAAAAATAAAATTCAAGTAAGAATATATAAGTGGAAAATTATGTATTCTGAGTCTGAGGTCGCATTCGATATAAAATGAAGAGCTCACCCAGAATACTTTTAGTGCAACTGAAAGAATACAGTAGCTAATGTAAACCTGAGGGCTTTAAGCTAATGCAGGAAGTGTTTTCTATCAACAACAAAAAAAACAACAAAAACAGCCACCAGCATTTTGTCATGGTGTCCTTTCTGATAAGGAAGAATTGAACATTTCTGTTGAAAACAGTGGGTTTAGGAAGTCTGAAGAGCCACTCGCTTCACGCCGACACTCCGTTGCCGCCATCTTTGTTTTGGGCCCAGAGCATGGGCACGCAGCTCTGGCCGATACCATCCGGGTTGACAAGAATCTGGATTGGTCGACCCATTTACCTGTTAATTAGATCCAGCCTGTGGTTACTTTCACCAGGAGGAAGGTACCAAGTGCTGACGGGGGTGTTGGGAGCAGCCCCGTTACACAGCTTACAGCCAGTCTGCAGAGAACACCCCCCTGTTTTCACTGTCTTGGTTCAGTCCAACACACTACACGCAGGCTGCTGCTTTCAGGCCGTTTGATTTTTTTCAGGAACGCAGATTTTATTGAGTTTTTTTTTTTTTTTAGTACGATAAAACACAATAAGGCAATTAAACACAATCTTTAGGTATATTTTCGATTAGTCGAATTTTAAATTAAAATTGTATTTTTATTTACTTTAATTTCTTTTTTAGTTGAGCTTTCAGGGTTTCTGTCTACAGAGACTTGCTTTGGTTGCTCACAGCAGCCTGGGTCTAATCCGTCCCTGCTGTGTTCAGAATCCAGCCGGCTCTGAATGGAAAGCCTGGAAGACACTGGCTGGTTTCTTTACTTGTGCTCGCTGGAGATGGAGATGTCTGTCCCCTCTTTTCTGCGCGTTTTGTCCGCCTTTGTGCTGCTTTCAATGCTCTCTTCTTCACTTCCTGCCCACCCCACCCTCCCCCTGTCTCCCTTTGTCTTCCTCTCTTTGCCCCCCTCGGCCTCCCCCCCTCTCTTTTCACCTTTGGGAGCTTAGAGCATCTGTCGTGTTTATAATAAAAGTACAGTAGAACCTCTAAATAAGAACTGAACTGGTTCCAGGACCGACTTCGTATGTTAAATATTGGTACGTTGGTTCAAATATTCCCATCAGAATACACTGTAATTACTATTATTAGTTCCAAAAACCTACGATAACTCCTTAATAAATATTGCAGATAAGACAAATTACTTGTATAAGAGAGATGTACAAAGAAATTAATTATAAAGAAATGGTCAGTAAAAAGGATTTTTTATTGGCTCTTTACCTCAGAGACTGAACGGAGGTAGAGGTGGAGACTGAGATACAGGACGTACCCTAACTTACTCTGACTTTACTACCTGAACTTTAAACTAACTTTATATTTTATATGTGTTTTTGCTATGTAGATAATTTCCTATAGGTGTCAAGTCGAATATTTGACCGAATATCCCTTCGTATGTTGGAATATTCCTATGTCTCGGCGTCGTAAGCAGAGGTTCTGCTGTAGTAGTAAAGGCAGCCTTTAACAGATGTGATCTGAAATGGGGGAGCGAGTGGATGTGTCTGAGTCGGGCCGGTGATGACTGTTTTGTTTGTTTCAGACTGAGGAGAGAAACCGGCAGCTCCAGGAGAAGCTGGAGCTGGCCGAGCAGAAGCTGCAGCAGACCATCCGCAAGGCCGAGACGCTGCCGGAGGTGGAGGCGGAGCTGGCCCAGCGGGTGGCCGCCCTCACAAAGGTACGCCCCTCGTTTCTGCCCCCCCGAAACGCCCCAACAGCTCTGTCTAAAGAATATGTGTCTGTTCATGGTTCTGCATTTAGACGCTTTTATCCAAAGAGGCTCACAAAGTAGACACGATGTTCCAATTTACATTTTTTGTCACCCTATAATGTGCAATATTAACAGTTTTTACAAAAAAAAAAATTACCATTAAGCATGCAAAATTTACATCTTTTTCCCTAAAATGTGCAACTTTTTTTTTTTTACCATAAAGCATGCAAAATTAACTTTTTTCCCCTAAAATGTGCAAAATTGATTTTTTTTACCCTTCAATGTGCATTAGGAGACAGGAGGAGATAGAGGGAAGCCCAGAAAGAGGAGTAGAGGGGGTTGTAGTAGACCTGAGACTTTTGGGGTTGATTGAATGTGCAATATTTACAGTTATACCATAAAATGTGCAATATTTACTTTTAATCCTCTAAGGAAGTTTTTAACTTTTCCGATTTTTAGGAACATGATCCTATCAGAAAGCCATACTGATGCCTTCAGGGGTAATTGGGATTTCTATTCTAAAAGTATTCTCTTTTGAGCCATCAGTGTTGCAAAAGCAATAACATTTTTCTCACCAGTGGCTCTCGCAGCATCACCCCCGAATATAGCCGTTAAAGGGCTAAACTTGAGAGAAACAAAGGCGCACTCGCAGGGAGTGGAAGGGAAGACGAACAATAATAGTCCCTCTGAAAACGAGGCAGATAAAGCTATGAACAAAGTACCAAATAATAATCTCTCTTCCGAGGCCGAACAAAACTGTGGACAAAGTTCAAGATAGTAACACTCGATAACGAGGATGCAAAAAGACTAATAAAGGACAAAATAATACTCACTCACTCGGGAGGACAAAACTATGGAACACCAAATAATAATCGCTTGTATTGAGGAAAAGGCAGGGGGGGTTTAAGTCAAGGGTCATGCACGGTAGAATCAAAAGATGAAACCCACTGGCCCAAGACAATCAGACAGGTGGCACATAGGGTAGTGACCCGAAACGAGAGGGGATGTACCTTTCAAAATAAAACAGGAAATGACATAACCAAGACATGACAAAACACCTAAATCCCCCAGGCGTGGCAGTTTTTGTGTCTTGGCGAATGGAGTTGTGTAACGGCTACCGGAGGGAGGCGGCTCGACCCGTCTGGGGGGGCCGTGGTTTTCCCCTCATGGGGTCAGAGTAGACTGGTCTTTGACCGGCTTTCCTTTGCCTCCAGGCGGAGGAGCGGCACGGGAACGTGGAGGAGAGGCTGAGGCAGCTGGAGGCCCAGCTGGAGGAGAAGAACCAGGAGCTGCTGAGGGTGAGCCCCCCCCCCCGCCTCCGGCCTGGCCATCCGGGTCCTGGCGTCTCTGCTTCTGAAGACATTCTCCTGCTAACATTCAAGTCCACCAACAACCTCGCTCCCCCACATCTGTCTGACCTCACCCATGTTCCCACTCCCTCAGATCCTCCTCCTCACACCTGTTTGTCCCCTTCTCAGTACCTTTTATCACCATCCCGACTCAGAAACATCAACTCACTCCCCCATTTCAAATCACAACTTTAAACACATCTGTTTAAGACGCCTTTTCTGTCTGATGCTTATGGATATCGCCATCGACTCTGTCTATTTGATTGATTTTTATTGTTTCTTTTAATGCGTTTTTGTGTATCTTTGTACGATGTCATCAAATAAAATGTATTCTCATTATTATCGAAGGCCCGGCAGCGAGAGAAGATGAACGAGGAGCACAACCGGCGCCTGTCGGAGACGGTGGACAAGCTGCTGTCCGAGTCCAACGAGAGGCTGCAGCTCCACCTCAAAGAGAGGATGTCTGCCCTGGAGGACAAGGTGCCCGGAGCTCCGGCAGGGCGGGGCTCTGCTTCTGCCGCCGGCTCCCGGCTAAAGCTGCTTTCCTCTCCTCAGAACGCCCTGATACGAGAGCTGGATCACACCAAGAAGCTGATCGAGGAGTCTCACCACGAGAAGGTGAGAGTGGTTGGATGTATGGATGGATGTTTCAGCTGAGTGGACGGGTGTGCTGAAGCAGGACAAAGGTGGCCCAAAGCGTCAGCTTAACGATGCCCCAACGCTTCTGTCTCTTTAGGAGCAGCTGCTCATCCAGATTGAGACGATGAGGGCCGAGAACGAGCAGGGACGCAGCCGGAGCAACTCCCTCCTGCACGGGTAAGGGGGTCAGCAGCAGGTGGTCACTGGCTGGTCTTAAGCTGTTGGTCATCCGCTGGTCGTCGGCCGGTCAGCAGCCCGCCGCCGGCCTCGTTCTCTGGCCCCGCCTCCTCTGACCTGCTGGCCTCTTGCAGCCGCGCCCAGCTGGGCAGCACGCCGGACTTCAGGTACCCCGTGTCGGCGTCCTCCATGCTGGACAGCAGCTCGGAGCACTACGGCGGCGCCCTGGTGCTGCGCCGGCCCCAGAAGGGGCGCGTGGTGGCGCTGCGGGACGAGCCGTCCAAGGTGAGCCGCCCACTGAGGCCATTCCTGACCCCCCCTGTGCTGTCCCCTCTGGGCTGACCTCTGTGGGTTGACCCCCCCCGTGCTGACCCCTCTTTTCTGCTTCTCTCTTTGCTTCCGTCTGGACTTCAGCGACACGTAAGTCTGCGTTTCCCTGCTGCCGCTCCAGCTGTTTTCCTCATCCTCTGCCTCCCCCCCGTGAGGCCCCCCCGCCCCCAAAAAGCTGACCCCGCCCGCCCCCCTGTGACGCAGGTGCAGACGCTGAACGAGCAGGAGTGGGAGCGCATGCAGCAGGCCAGCGTGCTGGCCAACGTGGCCCAGGCCTTCGAGAGCGACATGGACGCCTCGGACCTGGAGGAGGACCGGGAGACGGTGTTCAGCTCGGTGGACCTGCTGTCCCCCGCCGGCCAGGCCGACGCCCAGACCCTCGCCCTCATGCTGCAGGAGCAGCTGGACGCCATCAACAACGAGATCAGGTGCGAGATGACCAGAAGCAGAGAGAAATTAAACTCATGGAAAAGCAGAAAACGACTCCAGCTGTTGCTGATCTCGAGTTCAATACCAGGCTCAACGCACTGGGATTTTGTTACTTTTTCCATATAAATGACAAAAATAGGATTTTTACTTTTTATTCTTATACTTTGAGACTGAATACTTTACTAAATATTCATTTTAGCAAAATAACCTGTTTTTTGGTTAATTTTTTTTATATAATACTAAAAAGAAACTTTTACGGTAAATTAATATCAATATAAAAATCATTTTTAAGTTTCATTTTTAGATTTTTAGACTCAATACTTTGGTAAATAAAGCCATTTTAGTTAAATGAACCTGTTAACATCTTATATAATGCTGCAAGGCAACTTTTAAAGGTACTTTTGTCAAATGAATAACTTTTTTCCCCCCAGTTTTTTATTTTTATAATTAGCCCAAAATTGATCATTTCGATCCAAATGCTCATGTCAGGATGTTATGATTGAGCCATATGCCCCCCCCCCCC
>JABUIW010000117.1:0-21784 GCA_013363375.1 Menidia beryllina
TAAAAGGTAAAACTAGTTTTCAGCATCAGAGGACACAGAAAGTTTAACTTTTGATTTTCTGCAGGAAAAATCTGAGCTGCTGCTTCTCAGACAAAAGTCACCAAACAAACTGTGGAAATATGAACGCCTTTTAAAGGGTTAAAAGCTGCTAAAAATGATGAAAAATCAATATGTAAAAGAAGCAAAAGCAAACTGAATAATTCAAAGTGAAAAAAATGACAATTTTCTGGTATTTTCACAGCAGCTGTGTTGCCTTCACTGACCGACTGCATGCAGGATTTTGGAAACTTTAGAATCAGAATTATTATGAGACAAATACCTACTAACATTATTAATCAAGTTGAGCTCAGTTCAAAGTTTGGATTTAAATCGGGGCTCAAAAGTGGGAAATGATGGGTTTGTTCTGAGTATTTTAGCCAGTTTGGGAGAAATCTGGTGAGAAAAGAGGTTAAAAATGACCCAGAACGTGTTGGTTAGTTTGACTGTTCTCTCATTTAGTGGCTGAGGGCTGGCAGCTGGTGTGTTCAGGGACCCTGGGAAAACACAGACCTGATCTCCCGATGCGATGGAGGTACGTCTCTGCGTTCTTAGGGAAGTCGAAGTTGATGACGACGTTCACGGCCTGGATATCGATTCCTCTGGTGAAAAGATCTGAGGAGCAAAGAGGCGCCCAGAGAACCAATCAGCTGTCAGCACCATTTATATCAATACTGATCAGAACACTGATCAATTATTACAAGACTGAATATTGATATTAATGTTGATTTCTTATTATAACACTGATCATTAATTACTATAATATTGATCGGTTGTATAACAATAGTGAGCATTTATTACTATACTACTGATAATCAATACTTTATATGAGAACTGATCAGTTATATTGATACTCTATATTGTTTATATATGATGTTATTGCTGCTGCTCTTTGGGGGAAACCCACCTGTGCAGACCAGGTTCCTGCACAGCCCGTTTCTGAAGTCATGGAAAACCCGGTTTCTGTATTCCTGCAAACAAAAGACAGAGAGACCACTAAGGAGGAGACCAGACCTGGTCCTAGAACCTGGTCCTAGAACCTGGACCCGGTCCTGCTCCTAGAATCTGGTCCTGGAACCTGGACCCGGTCCTGCTCCTAGAATCTGGTCTTGGAGCCTGGGACCCAGTCCTGAGACCTGGAACCTGGACCTGAGCCCCCTGCTGGTCCTGGAACCTGGACCCCGGACCCGGGAACCTGGTCCTGGAACCTAGACCCCAGACCCGGTCCTGGGGCCGGGAACCAGGTCCTGCTCCTAGAACTTGGTCCGGGGACCTAGTCCTGGGATCTGGAACCCGGACCTGGTCCTCCTGCTGGTCCTGAGACCTGGAACCCAGACCCGAGACCATGTCC
The DNA here is from genome assembly GCA_013363375.1 of Menidia beryllina. Lineage (NCBI taxonomy): Eukaryota > Metazoa > Chordata > Actinopteri > Atheriniformes > Atherinopsidae > Menidia > Menidia beryllina. The sequence goes on from JABUIW010000117.1 coordinate 1,388, forward strand.
TGGGGCCGGGAACCATGTCCTGGGACCTGGAGCCTGGACCCCAGACCTGGTCCTGGAACCTAGACCCGGTCCTGGGTCCGGGAACCTGGTCCTTGACCGTGGACCCTGGCCCCAGTCCTGGGCCCCCTGCTGGTCCTGGGGCCTGGGATCCGGTCCTGGGACCGAGACCCGGCCCCCCCACTGGTCCCCCAGTGACCCAAACCCAGTCCTGGGGCCCCTGATGGTCCTCCTGCCCCCCCTGGGACCCAGACCTAGACCCAGTCTGGCCCCCCTCCGGCTGCACTGACCTGCATCATCTTGGCGTGGATGTAGAAGCAGGAGTATCCGAGCTGCGTGATCTTCTTGGCCAGCAGTTCCACCCTCTGAGTGGAGTTACAGAAGATGATGGACTGGTTGATCTGCAGCTGGGGGGGGGGGGAAAAAGGGGAAAACGGCTCAACAAGCTTCCGCTTTTCTCCTTTTTCAGGCCGATTTGAGCCAGAAAAACCCTAAACAGTCTGAGTGGGAATCCTTTCTTCTTCTCTGGTTTTAAATAATTAAAAGAATAATATTCCCCCTATAGATGTTAAATATATTTGCAGTTTTTTTAACCCCTAAATGTGAAATATTGACTTTTTTAGCCTACAATGAGTAATATTGAGTTTTTACCCTTCAAAGAGCAATATTTAGAGTTTTTTTTTTTAATCTTTAATGTGCAATATTTACATTTTTTTTTACCCTAAGATGAACAATGTTCACATTTTTTACCCTAGAACCTGCAATATTTGCCGTTTTACCTTCCAAGTGTGCAATATTTAGTCAATTACTCCCAACATGAATAATTTGTATTTTTTTTAACCTTAAAAAAAGTTCAATATCTACTATTTTTCACCCTACAATGTGCAACATTTAGTTATTTATCCCAAAAAAGTGCAATATTTAGAGACATTACCCTAAAAAATATAATATTAGCTTTTTTAACCCTAAAATGTTCCATTTTTTTCCGGTTCCATACCCTACAATATTTAGTTTTTATCCTACAATGTTTAATATTTACATTACAGTTATTTACCCCTAAAATGTACATGATTTGCATTTCTTAACCTAAAATGTTTAATATTTACAGTTTTTACCATACAATGTTTAATTACAGTTTTTACCCCTAAAATGTACAATATTTGCTTTTTTTTTAACCCAACAATATCTAATATTTACATTTTTTCCAAGAAAAAGGCTCATTCTGGTAGTAAATTGCTCCTCAGCTGTGAACCAGACCCCCTCAGACCCTCTCCAGCCATCTCAGAAAAACGTTTTTTTACCCTGGAGAACAGCGTGTTGAGGCAGTGGACCTTCTGCCGCTCGGTGACGTAGGCGTAGTACTGCGTGATGCCCTTCAGAGTCAGCTCCTCCATCAGGTTGATCTCGTAGGGCTTCTGCAGGTGCTTCGCCTTAAATGGGGGAGACAGCAGATTTAGAGGATTCCCCCCCAAAAAAGGCCACCAGAGCCCCCTCCCGCCGCCAAGTTCTCACCATGAACTTCTGCACGCTGATGGGGAAGGTGGCCGAGTACAGCAGGATCTGCCGGTTCTTGGCCAGGAAGCTGATGATGTCCTCGATGAGCACCACAAAGTCCTGAGACAGCAGCTTGTCGGCCTGCGGGAGCATCAGAGGAAGCAGAGAGTTTCACTTTTTAATGCTGCAGGAAAAATCTGAGCTGCTGCTCCTCAGACAAAACTCACTAAAGAAATTGTGGAAATATGTAGAGAAACTGTCTTTTAACGGGTTAAAAGCTGCTAAAAATGGTGAATAATCAACATGTTAAAGAAGCAGAAGCAGACTGAATAATTCAAAATGATAAAAACAACGATTTTCTGATATTTTTACAGCAGTTTTGTTGCCTTCACTGACCGACTGCGTGCAGGGTTTTGGAAACTTGAGAATCGGAATTATTATAAGACAAAGTTTGGATTTAAATTGGGGCTCAAAAGTGGAATATTCTGACTTTGTTCTGAGTATTTTAGCCAATTTGGGAGAAATCTGACGAGAAAAGAGGTGAAAATTATGCAGAATGTGTTGGTTAGTTTGACTTTTCATTCAAGTTTAAAAAATAGAGAGAATATTTTCTAATATTTTCACAGCAGGTTGTTGCATTCACTGACCGACTGTGTGCAGGATTTTGGATACTTGCGAATCAGAGTTATTATGAGACAAATATCTGTTAACATTATCAATCTAGCTGATGATGTTGGCCTGAGGGGAGCAGAGAGGCTGAAGGAAAAGAGGCCCAGAGGATCCAGAGAGGCTCCTCCAGCAGCTTTACCTCGTCCATCACCATCATCTGGACCCGGTCCACCTTGGCCACGCCCTTTTTGATCAGGTCCAGGATCCTCCCTGGCGTGGCGATGACCACGTGAACTGAGGACAGGGCAGAGTAAAGCTGAGTTAATCAGTCCCCCAAAGCTCCTATTGAAATGTCTAATCATTTAGACCTTTAGCAACTTTAAAGTCTAATTCAATCAACATGAAAATGACAGAAATATGTCTCCTGACTCTGAAGCTTTCAGATCTGGTTTTAAATAAAAATGACTAAACTGGAATTTATCTGAGGTATGAGTAAATTTAAATATCAAAATTAGCAATTTTTTTAAAAGTACAAACTGCTAATAAAAAAGAAATTCAGCAAAGTAATTAAGGTTAACGGTTAATGTTGTAATAAGCTTTTTTTTAGATGATATTTGCTAACAACTATGGAGGCAAACATTTTTAAATGTTCATTTAATGTATATTCTTTTGTAAGTATTTTTTAAATTGTATTTTATTGATGGATGCTTTTGCTTCCATTTTCTGGTTTATGGCCAAGTTTAACCTCCTGAAAACATCAGCATTTCCAATTAAAACAGAAAAGATAAAGCAAGTCATTTAGCTGTTGCCTTTAAAACCACTTCTACCATTTAAAAACCGTATTCTTTAAATAGTAGAAACTGCTAATAAAATACATATTTCAAACAAAATAATTATATGCACTTTAATAAGTAGATTTCTATAGTGATAACTGCCAATAAAATAAATATAACAAATAAAAATACAATGCAGCATTTCCGATTAAAGCAGAAATGATAGAGCAAGTCATTTTGCTGCTGCCTGTACAAACTTTGGCAGCCTGTTTTTGTCGTTACCAGTTCCTCACCTTTACATTGGCAGCTTTTTAAAAAGTTTTTAATGGTAAAGATTGCTGATCAAATTAACCTATAAAAAATAATTATATGCACTGCAATTAGTAGATTTCTATGGTGATAATAAAAATAATTAAATATTATGGAAAACATATTTATGTCTAAATATTAAATAGCCATTTTACTTCATTTTCGAATTTCTTATTTAATGTTTTAACTGAAATATATCTAATATTTGTAATCAATTTTACATTAATGAATTATTGATTATTTTTACACTGTTGTATTTAATATTTCTTTAATTTAATTTTATTGATGGATGCTTTTGCTTCTATTTTACGGCTCATGTCTAAGTTTAACAAACATAAGCATTTCAGATTAAAGTAGAAAGTCATTTTGCTGCTGCCTGTACAAACTTTGGCAGCCTGTTTTTGTTGTTACCGGTCTCGTCCAGGCGCATGATGTCGTCCCTCAGGTTGGTGCCGCCGGTGGTGGCCATGACCTTGACTCCTCCCAGGTGTTTGCTGATCTGGATGCTGATCTGGCTCACCTGCAGCGCCAGCTCGCGTGTGGGTACCATGACGATGGCTGCAGGCAAAAGCAGAGGCTCTGATAGGCTGTCAGGGGGGGGGCGGCGGCGAGCGGCGTGGCGCCGGCGGCTCACCCTGGATGTGGTCCTTCTTCAGGTCTATCCTCTCCAGGAGGGGGATCAGGTAGGCGCCGCTCTTCCCCGTCCCGTTCTTGGCTCGGGCCAGGATGTCCCGACCTGACAGCGCGATGGGGATGCTCTCCTCCTGAAACCAGACAAAGGCGTTAGGACTCTCTGCTCACCAGCGGAGATCTGCCCAGTTTTCAGCCAGCAGCTCTTTGGGAATCCTCAGAAATCCTGTTTCCTGTCTGTCAGACTGGGTTTTCTGTGGCCTATTTCCTCCATCAGCTACAGAAATGGAACAAATGTCGTGTCTTTTCGACAGGCTGCTGCTGACAAAGAGCCTAAAGATCCACTTTAAACTGCTGCTCTGCTGATTGGACACAGCGCTGGCTCAGCCCTTGAGTTAGGGGCCTTTTTTCTGACTCAAAAAAGATTAAAACTGGACTTAAAATGAGTGGAAAAGTAGAAAATGTACCAGCAAAAACTCTGAAATGCCTCAGAAATCCGTGATAAATGTCACTAAAGAACACTTTAAAGGACGTCTGGCTGCTTTGAGGGAAAATAGGAAGAAATTTAAACAGAGATCAGTTCCACACTGGTGAACACATCAAACCGCTCTCACTTATGGAAGATTTTTCTCTGGTTCTGATGGAGGTTTTCGCTCCCACAGTCCCCTTGTGCACAGAATAAGACTTAGAACAATCTGCAGGTTCCCTCAAAGAAGAATCCTTTTTTTCTTTTTAAATCGACTCTGGGTGAAGTGGACCAATTTGGCAGAATCCATTGATTTAATGAGATTCAAATGAATGAAATCTGCCTTTTTTGTGACTGGAAACGGGAACTGGGAGGGTGGTGGTACCTGGATGGGTGAGGGTTTCTCCCAGCCCATCTCGAAGATGCCCATCAGGAGCTCCCTTTTGAGGCAGTAGTCTTCGAACTCGTTCCCCTTGGTGGCTGTGACGTCCTGCAGAGCACAGGGCAGGGAGAAGGGCAATGAGCAAGGCAGTAGACACCCAGAATGCACCACCAGGACCGGCCACGGGACTCACCGAGGTTCTAACTCTGTTGTCTTTGGGGGGGAGGTGCAGGCTCCTTTTCCAGTCGTCTCCGAACTTGATGCCTCCCGCCTCCTGAGGGGCGCCGCCTGCCCTCTGGGGGGCGCCGCCCGCCTTCTGGGGGGCGGCCATAGCCTTCCCTGGCGTGGTCGGTTGGACCGGGCCGGCCTTGTTCTGCCCTCGGAGCTGCCCGTTCTGCTTGTTCAGCCCCACCACCACCGGGCCCACGCTCTCTGTCCTGGCCGTTGCCATTTTTCCTGACTTTGTCTTTTTTTCTGTTTTTTATTCCCAGTATTAAGATTTTTACCTCTTAGGTTGTTTTTTTTGTTTTTAAAAAATTCTCTTAAGTAAAAAAAACGACAAAAAAAGTTGAATTAAGCATTAACAAAGAAAATTCTCTACCCTTAATCTGCCCCAGCCTTCACAACAAGTGGATTGGTAGTATTTACACATGCACTCGGTCCCCTTCAACAGCAGAGTGACTGACGCACAACAACAAAAAGAGTTTATACACAAGAGCTCTTCAAAATGAAGAGAAACATGCATTCATATGCATGAATTTACCCGTCCACTATATAGAAAAATTATATGTGAACGAGTAGGAAAGCGGTTCCAGTCCTGAAATAGAACAACTAAGGCAATCTGCACTTGGGGAATAGATTCTTTTATATAATCTCAGTTCAATACTTCTCTCTCTAAGTTCAGCAATGTGTCTCGTTTCCAACTGGAGTCCATAAGAGCTGCTCAGTATCCCTGTTCCTGAAAAAAGGAAACAGGATGTCCCACTTTGTACAAGTTTTTCCCCAAAAAACGATGCAGTTTGTGACAGTGTTTATCTCCACTGAGCCGGGAAAAGTCGCTCCATGTGTGGGGAAACAAAGATCCAGTGGGGGCTAAAGAGCTTTTCCCCCCGGTTGGGTTCAGTGTGTGCTTTCTTTTCTTTTTGGACGCCACAGGTTTTCAGCCTGGTCTGTGAACTGTGAGAGCACGGCGCCGTCCAACCCCCGGCCTCCAAAAAACAAAACAAAAAAAATCTCCTGCTCGACAACAAAAACGTTCCACCTAAAGACAAAAAATAAATCCAATTTACTATAAATATGCGCTATTTGGAGTCTCAATGATTCATCTGTAGAATTTACTAGTTTAAAAGACCCAAAATGTTGCCAATAAATTTGGTTTATTTGACATTAAAAGGTCCAAACAGATTATTATTTCATTTGTATTGTAACACAAAAAATTGACAGTCAGCTAAATTGTCAGAATTGCATAAATAAATCTGTTTAAATTTGTGAAAATGGAAAGTTCCATCAAATCCACAACTTAATATACAGTTGTTGAGTCTTAAGCTTCGATCAGCAGGTCAAACATTACTAATCTACGTTTTACCACATGTCTAATTTCAGGTTAAACGTGATTTTTTTCATTCTGTCCTTTTCAATCTAATTTGAACACATTAGGGTTCAATCATTCTATCAAAAGCAGCCAATATTCTCCTACTTTATAAAGCTGGTAAATTATTTGTGATTTATTTGGGCTCCTAACAAGCTGCCTGCCTTCGTGCTGACTGAGGAAACCTGGCAGGGGCGTTCAGGGCAGGTTAAACTGACGGATTAAGCTGTTACCTAAACGAATGGCAGCAACTTTAAGCTGCTGACGTCTCATCAAAACAACATCACGTCGAGTTTCTGACCGCAAACCGCTGTTTTTTTAAAACCAACAACATACAGGAAAGGGGCTCCAAAAAGCCTTTTACGGTCAACTAAAACCTATATCTTAAAACAAGCAAAATAATGTATTTATCTTATTTATGTGACAGCGCGTTTAACGTGACGTTACAGCTGCGTGTCAGAGGGAAACATTAGTTCCGTTGGGCTAACTGAGTTAGCTTACACAGCTATAACAAACCGACACGCAGCAAAACTCCTGACTTTTAACAAGCTCCTGCTTTGACGAATTTGTCAATATATGTTTAGGGTTAAAATACCAAAAATGCGATCGAAATTAGATCAGTAATTGGTTTTAATTTACACTCTGAAAGAGCTAACATGCTAGTTAGCTTCTAGACTAGCTTAGCAAAAATAAGTCCTGCGGCTAACGTTAGCTTCCTGCTAATCTGCTCCCGATTTTCTGGGTGTTTTTACAGACAGATGACGCCCCCAAGTTTGCAGAAACGTACCTTAATTTTTTCTTTAATTTATAAGCAATGCTCAACGTACGGTGGGTCGACAACTCTTTTCTGAATTCGTTGGAAATTTCTTGAAATAAATCGCGTCTATTGTGTTTCTTCTTCCTTTAAATCAACATGGTCGCCTTCTTCTTCGCTCCCTCTTCCTCGGTGTCGCCCTCCTGTTTATCCTGCGCCGCTTTGGCGCCGCTGCTGCCCCCCTGCGGCCACACCTGGTTACTGCAGCTCTGGGCGGAGGGAGGCCGTTACCGGAGCGGTGGCGTAATTAGCCTGTTTCCGCTCATAGATTCAGCTGTTTTTGGGACATTTTGCGAGAAAAATAACTAAATATTTATGTTTTTCTACCTCTTCTGCAACACTATGATGTGTAATCTCCTTTTCTTCCAGAAGCAAAGGTCAGTTTAATGAAATGACTCCTTATTTCTGAGTGGAAAAAGTCAGAAATCCTACAGATGTGTTCAGTAGCCTCAGTTTAAGTAAAAACGACGAGTTTTCCATAAAGGATGCAGAGGGACACAATTCCTGAAAATGACAGGAACTCTGTGAAAGTTCAGTTTAAACTGAGCAGAGGAAAAGGATCTGGGCTCAGAAAGGAGCCTCAGAGCTCACAGGGGTTAAATCTGGATGTTTGGGAGCTCAAAGTGTCCATTTTAGGATCAGAGTTTTATTAAAAAGCATCAAGAATTGAACAGATCTGCTGTCATTTAGGGGAACACTGTATCATTTAGCAGCTCTGAGGCTCTAGAGGAGCAGAACCAGGTTTTTACTGGTCAGGCAGCAGGACAGGTCCTTCTACTTCCTGTTTACTGACCAATAGGAGAAAAGCTGACCCTCTGGGCTCATTTAATTGGTGGATATTCAGCACATTTATGCATAAACATCATAAAAAGTTTCTTTTAATTATAACATAATTTTTTCTCCAGAAAGTGGGATCAGCTCTTGTCTTTGGCTCTGATCAAACATTCAACAGCTGATCCCAACATATCTGTTATGTTTATAGTAATTATGGATGGTCTTTATTTGTTATAATCTGATCATCGTCAGCTGTACAAGCATCTGAAGTATCTGTGAGGTGGCTAACTCTGCCCCAGGTATTATTTCATTGAGATTTTTACATAGTCTGCCTTCACTTTTGTGCGTTTCATTGAGAAATAATCCTCGTTTGAGGAAATGGAGGGGCTCTCTGCTCCTGATCATAGTGGAAGTGAAAGCTCACAGAAAGGGGGACAGCCCCCCATAAACTAACTCCACAGCTCCCCAAAGCCTGAATCAAACACAAACAGCTGGTGTTTTGGATTTATTAAAGGCTTTTCATGTAACAGCTCCGGGAGATGGCTCCCCGCTCACATCCAGAGACGGCTGGCCAGCAGCAGCTGAAGGCCTCCTTCTGAACGACAAATGCTGATCCAGCATTCAGAACAACACACACAGTTTCGGCTGCTTTTCTGCAGGAAAAAAATCTGAGCTGCTGCTCCTCAGACAAAAGTCACTAAAGAAACTGTGGAAATATGTAGAGAAACCGTCTTTTAAAGGGTTAAAAGCTGCTAAAAATGATGAATAATCAAAATGTTAAAGAAGCAGAAGCAGACTGAATCACACAAAGTGATAAAAATGATGGTTTTCTGATATTTTCACAGCAGTTTTGTTGTGTTCGCTGACCTACTGCGTGCAGGATTTTAGAAACTTGAGAATCAGTTTATCATGAGACAGATATCAACTACATTATTAATGTAGTTGAGCTGAGTACAACATTTGGATTTAAATTAAGGCTCAAAAGTGGGAAATTCTGAGTTTGTTCTGAGTATTTTAGCCAGTTTTTTCTGGTGAGAAAAGAGGTGAAAATGACCCAGAACGTGTAGGTTAATTTGACTGTTCCTCTCATTTAGTGGCTGAGGGCTGGAAGCTGGTGTGTTCAGAAGCAACACAAATACTAATCCAACATCAGAACAACACACACTGTGTGTGTCTGGGATGTGTTTCCCGCTAAAGCAAAGCTTTGCTCCTGGTTTCCGTCTGAGTAACTTCAGTTAAAGGCACTAAAACGGGGGCTGGATCAGGCCTCCTGTTGCGTCGCAGTTTGTCGGGTTAGTTAGCTCTCCGGTTAAAGTGCAGCGTGTCTCCTCCAGTCCACAAGGTGGCGCTCTTCCCAGGGAGCGTCAGCTCTGCAGAGTCGCCTGCGGCTCCGGCCGCTTGTGGGCGGCTCCCCTCTCGAAGATCTCCCTGATTCGCGCCACGCAGATGTCGGCGGCGGCCTGCGTCTCCTTGCAGATCTGGGACAGGCTGAGGAAGCCGTGGGGGAGGTCCTCCACCACCGTCAGGGTCACCGGCTGCTCCATGGCGCGTAGTTTCTTAGCAAACATCACCGAGTCGTCCAGCAGGGCGTCCAGAGCAGAGGCCTGAGAGCACACAGGCAGAGTGAGCAGCTGGGCAAAGGTCCGGGCTCCAAGGAGCCTCAAAACGGGAGCAAATCAAACTTTTCTCATCATTTCAAACGACAAATATGTGCAGAAATCAGGAAAAGCTTCAATTTCAGCTCTGCATCCTCAGAACAAATTCAGCTTTTAGCTCCTTAGCTACAAAAATGACAGAAAGAAGGCTCAGCTCATCTGCAAATGAAAGCAAACGGATGCAAAGTGACACTGAAGATTCTTAAAAAACAATGCAAAAGTCTGCAAATGATCACGAAAGAGACCAGAGAAGTTTAAAATATGAACACACAGTCTATCCCCAAACGGCCCACACAAAGTAACAAAACTTTAAAAACTGTAGGGAATTAGATTAGATGGGAGATGAGGAATAGGTCCATGGTGTTAGCCTCAGTAGTCAATAGGTAAATTGGTGTTCATTCATTTTAATATTTCAATAATCATATTACAGTTTATTTTAATAACTTCACTTGTAATTTACCTTTATTTATTTTGTCTATATCTATTTTGTTGCTCTGTAAATAACCTTTATTTATGCCTCCACCGTTCTTTTCCCTTTTTTCTGCTGTAATGTCTGCATTTCTTCATAAGTATTCTATTCTATTCTACTTTATTCTACTAAGTTCTATTACTTTATTCTATAAAAAGCACTGAGATACTTGAGCTGGAGAGGAGACGTCTGGGATGCAGAGCAGGAACAAAGTGGAGGGAAAGGAGGAGGTCGTGTTGCTGTTGTGTGGTGAGGGCAGCAGGCAGTGACCTCTGACCTCCAGCAGAAGCACCTCCAGACTTATCCCTCCTCAGTCCTTCCTTCCTGTGGCCATCAGGCTGTTTAACTACCTCAGCAACAGTTTGGATACTGAGTCCTGACCACTTCACTTCATCACTAGTCCTTTGTCACTTTTCATTTCTCTGTTATTACTTATCTGTATTTTAAAATGCTGCTTAATTTTGTACTGGTCACTTTAAACACTTGTTCACTACTTCATTAGCATTTATGTTCACCCTGAATCCTAAGTTTTGCACAGCACTTTCCCTTCAGGATGAATAGAGCTTTTTGAATCTGGACTCTCTGAATTAAAGCCTCCTGCCCCAGAGCATCATGGGAAATGTCTCACCACTATGTGCACCGGCGGCAGGCCTCTCAGCAGGCTGGCCGGCGCTAGCAGGGGCGACACGAAGGGGTTCCTGATCACCGGGCAGGCGGTCGGGTGGACCAGCGCCAGGCACTCGGAGCGCAGGGGCGCAAAGCCTTCTGGGTAATGAAGCAGGTCTGCAGAGTCTGGCGAGGAGGAGGGGGCGGGCGGCCTGCCGGCGGCGGCTCTTCCCCGCTGGGAACCGGCTCCCCCTGAGGTCCGGTTGGGGTCCAGGAAGGACTGGATCCAGTTGGAGGCCCCCTGGGTGAGGTCGCTAAGCAACAGGGCCGTGTCCCGGCCCAGAGCGCTCAGGCTGCCCCTTCTCTCCACCGGCTCCAGGGTCTGGAAGTCTGACCCTGGAACAGAGACCAGGTCTGCTTACAGCACGAGAACCAGAACCGGCCCGGGATGGGAGGCCCTTAAACCTCCTTAGAGCCAAAAGTTTCTATCTGGTTCTGCTTTGTTCCAGATCTCTGGATCAGGAGCAGCTGATAAGTTTAATAACTAGACTTTGTCCTGGTACATGTAGTTTTTCTTCATAGAACCTCAGTGGGTTTATCTTTAGATTTAAAATGTCTGTTTAAAGATTTAAATACATTTGGTTCTGAGGGTCAGAATGACTTATTTACAACATTTTAATTCCACAATAAGAACATGATTTGTGTAAAAAAAAAGCATTTTCCTTGAGATTTCAAACAGTAAAAAAGCAGTAAAAGCTGAGATTTCTGAGCTATTTGAACACAAAAATGATTTTCCTTCATCTATAGACCTAAAAAAGATACATTTTGAATGATTTCAGTCCGATATTAAACGTTTTTCTCTATAGCTTGAAAAACATCATGTTTGATGTCAATCCACTTGTTTAGCTTTGGGATTTGGGGGCGGAGCCACTTCCTGGCGATGGCTTCCTGGCAGCTGCACTCATGATTGAAATAAATATTTAGTTTATTTGTCACATTATCATGGATGGGCCGATTTCAGCGGAAATGGTGCGTCTATGATTTAAAATTATATGGACTTCACTCCTAAATGGTCCAATCAAAGGCAGGCCCTGGATACATCCATTTGACCTCCCTTATCTTCGGTTTACAGATTAATCCTGCTGATCAAGCCTACCTGCATAGGCGTTGAGGCACTTTGCCAAGACACCTAAAGGCAGCAGGGGGTCGATGAGCGTGAGCAGGCGGGAGGGCGAGGCGTCTGTGGTGAGCAGGGTGGCGGGGTAGGCCGCCATGATGCCGTCTGGCGGGCGGATCCCGGAGGTCAGGGCCCTCATGGAGACGGTGATGCAGAGGTTTCCTCCGGCGCTGTCCCCGGCCAGACAGACCCGCTCAGCCGTGGAGCCTGGACCAGAAAGCAGAGCAGGAGCACAGTGAAGACAGGCTGGAAAACTGGGAAAACTGGAAAAATGGTCAAATTATGACTGTGTTTACACAAAGCTCTTCGTCTGAACTGAACTGGGAGGTTTCTCCTTGAAAAACCGACATTATGAGGTGTCAAATGGCAGCGTCCACTAAGGGTGACACAGTAATACGATATCATTTGAGCTTAGTTTTAGTTTAGTCACTTCTTTTGGCACAACATCTCCTCACAATCCTCCTACAAGACTATGGGTCAAACCATCCAGGAGTACATCCACTACAATCAACACCCATTAATATTTAATACACATTTACAGCAGACACACTAAACACTTAGTGGCAAAGCTCCTATAAGCCTTTACTCAATCCAAATAACCAACAACTATATAAAAAGTACAACAGTAAACACTCTTTTCCCCCCTTTCTCTTCAGGCCAGCCGACCAATCAGGCACAGGAGACCCTCGTCAGCCCAGTCCAAGCCTCCTCAGAGAGGGAGAGAGAGGTTAAACACAAACCCATAACATACTGAAAATAAATTAAATAAAACAAATAGATGAAAACAAGGTGTCTGACAAAAAGACTGGGCGCTTGCCAAGTGAAGGAAGTGTCTCCAACCCCCTCACAGAAAACCGAAATAGAATAAGTGAGTCCTTTTCGGGGAGGCTTCAGGTTATTTGTGCCCTTCATTCTCCATCAGAGGAGGAAAGATGGACACAGAGGCACCAGCAGCCCATCCAGGCCAGCAGGGGGAGCTTGATGGAGGGGGATGGAGGGGGATGGAGGGAGCTCTGCTGGCCTGAGGCCCCTTGGCTCTCTCTCTGGCAGAACCCGGCCTGACGGACGGACTGAAGGACGTCTTGTTCCTCCTGAGTCAGATGAATGAAGCCCTGCTCGCCTTCGGCCTCGGCCAGCCCGGCACCATCTGACCGAGCCTTGATGTGGGACAACAGTCCGTCTGCTTTGTGTGCTTTTTCTGGTAAAACAACTTCAGGGGACTTCAGGGAAATCTGTAACAGCTGGCGTCCTCAGTGCAACATCAGGGTTTTTCCACAGAAACCCTCAGAGAAACAAAGACTGATCAATTAAACCTGGCTCTCCTCCACTGAGAAGCTGATCAGAAACACAGGATACGACATACAGGGACTTATTTGTTACTTATTTGTTATACAGCAGCCCAAAGGGGGAAAATTCAGGGTGTTTTATACCTGCAGCCTTTGAAATGAACCCATACCTGGGTTTTCTCTGAGTCCAAACATGACCAGAGGCTATAGTAGTGACCCGGATGGTCATTGGTTTGAACCCTGCTACCTCCTAGTGAGTCTCGGAGGGTAAACAGAACACTTTGAGTGTTTAATGTAGTGGCAAAAATCTGTTTACGGCTAAACAAATTAAATTAGTTCATCATGTCCCCGGCAATCAGAACACACAACAGCCTGAAAAGTGAAATGTAAACAAATCATTTCCTTTTGTTTGTGTTCCTTCACATACTTTGTTATAGTTAGAATGATGTTACTGATTCATTTGGTCAATTGATGATTCCAACAATGTTGGTTTAGTTTGAAACTTGTGAAAGATTCAGGGAGTCTGAACCCTCAGAAAGGACAGAAACAAGGTCAATCAGCCACCTCAGAGCTGGAAATCATTAACAAAAAACAGGTTCTGTTACAGAAAAGTCCCTCAGAGATCCGGACTAGCTGCTCTGAGCAGGACATGAAACCCAGAACAGAAACTCTGAAGATTCACAAAAAAATTTGGCAGATTTTTCCGTCAAACTGAGATGAAAACACTACATCATTTCAGCTCCTGCGAAGCTTTAAATTTGACTGCAGACTGACAGGACGATAAATCAGGTCCAGAAAGAGGCCTTTTAGGATCCATCTGGTCTAGAAAGAGGCCTTTTAGTGTCCATCAGGTCCAGAGAAAGGCCTTTTAGGATCCTGTCAGGTCTAGAAAAAGGCCTTTTAGGATCCCATCAGGTCCAGAAAAAGGCCTTTAAGGATCCCATCAGGTCCAGAAAAAGGCCTTTTAGAGTCCATCAGGTCCAGGAAAGGACCCTGATCCTCATTTCAGCAGATCGGAAGGGACTTTCTGCTCCTCAACCGAGACCTGGAGCAGAAACCAGCTGCTCTAAGAGGACAGAAATGGCTTCACTGACTCTTTAGATGCCCCATTCCTTCTTTTCTTTTATGAAATTGATGAGTCTGTTCAGTGAAAAACACTACAAATAGTATTTGTGGGCTTGTTTCTGTTAAACAAGTCTTCAGTTTTGCTGCATTTCTTTGCACCTATTGTAGAATCCAGAATAAAAATCTCCTGACAGATTAAACCACCACAGACCTCTGTCTCCACCCTTTCTGGGGGGCGTGCTTACAGCTTGGAGCTGCTGGGTGTTTGATCAGGTGTCCTAAAACAGGGAAACCTTGCAGAGGTGAAGTGGGAGCGTTAAGGCTGCTGACTTGTGCACTGACCCAGCAGGTGGCAGTTGATCAGAGCCCAGCAGTAGGCGTAGAAACACTCCTCCAGAGCTCTGGGAAAAGGGGCTTCAGGGGACAGCGAGTAGTCCACGGACAGGATGGGGACGCCCAGCTCCTTCGACCAGCTCCGCAGGTAGTTCTGAGACACGGTGAGACACACTGTCATTTGGTTCAACGGCTAGTTGCTGCTTTGGGGGCCAAAGAAGTCGGGTTAAAGCTTGCTCTGTACCTCGTGGGACCGAGACGTCTGGGCCACAAAGCCGCCTCCGTGGAAGTGGACGATGAGCCAGGGGGACCGAGGCTTCTTCTGGACCCAAGGCAGCCGAGAGGCCGAGGGGGGGGCAGGGTCCCCACGGGCCAGGGTGGCCATCGCCTCACTGTCCTGCAGAGTGGGAGAGTGGGAAATGTCATCCGCCACCAGCCACTGCTGGCTGGTTCCAGAGGGGTTAACTCTGCTGGCCACACCCCCCACCAGGGTCAGCCGGCTGCTCCGAAACAGGACGTTTTCACCTTCTTATCTTTGCTTTCACATTGTGTCTTTCAATAATTCATTTCTCTGTTCTGAAATGTTAAAACTTAACTTATGGAGGCACTTATTCCATAATTATTTTAGGGATATACTTACATGAAACACAAAAGGTTTCAGTTGTTTCTGGTAACCTTTAAACGTAAATAGTATATTTATAAGTTTTTTATATGATAAAATATATAAATATATATACATAAAAAATACTTTTTATATTTATTCATTATATTTTATACAATTAAATATTATATGTATTTATTCATTACTTTATTTTTTTATTCATAATAATTGCATAATATTATCATTCTAATATTTTACATATGTATCAATTTATTTTATTTATTATATCAAATTTATTCATTTAATAATTGTATGTATTCATTTACTACTTAGTATTATATTTCTTACATATTTATCATATTTTATAATAATTTTCTAATATAATAGTAAGAATTTACATTTTAAAATGCAAATTTTCATTGTATTTCTCATATATATAATAGTAACTTCAAAATATAATTCTG
The DNA here is from genome assembly GCA_013363375.1 of Menidia beryllina. Taxonomy (NCBI): domain Eukaryota; kingdom Metazoa; phylum Chordata; class Actinopteri; order Atheriniformes; family Atherinopsidae; genus Menidia; species Menidia beryllina. The sequence goes on from JABUIW010000117.1 coordinate 16,880, forward strand.
TTATTTTACCTGCCCCTCTCTGAGCTCATGGGAGATCAGTCGCATGTGCACGGGCCCGGGGCCCCAGTGGGCCACTGGGGGGGACACAGTGGTGGACAGCCTGGGGTCCGAGGCCAGGGGCAGCTGCAGAGGCACCGGGGGCACGCTCAGGGTGAAGTTCACCTGCACGGGGCTGGAGGCGATGCGGCTGAAGCCCTGCACAGAGGAGAGGGGGGGTGGGGGTGGGGGGGCAGGCGGTGAGCTCTCAGATCAGCCAAGATCTTGCAGCAGCCCTGGGCACACACACAGCGTTTGACCCTGCCTACTGAGAGAATGTCGGACTCTGTGACGTTCCAGAAGGACTTCCAGAACTGCATGTCCAGGTTCTGGGTGATGCGCTCAAACTCGGCGCCGCGCAGCTCCGGGTCGATGACGTACTTGCCGGACTGGAGGAGAGAGAGGGCGGCCTTGCCTGCAGGGGGACAGATGTCACATCCGCTCACAGACCACACACCACGATTGGTCAACGATGAAAATTCAAGTCCATGGATATTTTTTTCGTCAGTGACTATTTCTTTTGTAAGTCTGTTTATCGCCTATCTATTTTTTGTCTGAGCAAACGGCTTATCTGAGATGGGGTGATTTTGCTTTATATTAATTTAGTAATTCATATAATATATATTAAAATATATTAAGTTATATTGTTATTATATATTTATATATAATACATTAAATCAATTAATTTAGTTTTGCTGTGCGCACACCGCTGGCAAATTGTCTCCCTTTTCCTCTCCTGTCACGAGCTGCTGTTACTGTTGGTTCTGGTTTTGAGCCTGATACGAAAATGGCAGCAGCCAGCGAGTCTGAATCAAGGACAGAGACGTCTGCAAGTGGACCAAAAGTATACAAAGTATGGGAATACTTTAGGGCAGCTGGTGATAGAGAGGTTTGTACTCTGTAAGACTTTGTTGGCTCATCACGAGAGAACAACCGCCATGCACAGGCACATTAAAAGGAAACACACAGGAGTTATTCAAAGGAGTTATTATTTCTGTAAAATAGAAGAAATTCTCACATTTTATTGTACTTTCTTTTATTATACCTTGATTTTTTTGGAAACTAGTAGTTAAGATTAGTCCACTGATTGAAAATTTTATCGAAAGAATCATCGTTAGAAAATTAGTCGGTCGTGGCAGCTCTACAGACCAGTGGACACGAAATGGCTGCTGGATGTTTGGCTCCCAGACTCACCGATCCCAGACTGATGCTTCCCGTACGTCTCGCCGTATGAAACCATGGCGATAACGATGGTCTGCAGGAAGGGGCGGAGCGCAGGGAAGAACTGTGGAGGCGAGCAGAGCACACCCGGCTGTGAAAGGCCTGGAAACAATTTGATGAAAATGTGCGATTGCGATTATTGTGGACTATACTGCGATTTGCGATATTATAAATGAAGGGTGTCATGAGTCTGTATGCTTGAACACCAAGGACAATTACAATCATTTTGTATATTTTTCAACTGAAAACATACAAACATGACACAAAAGAATACAAAACCTGAATTTAACAGTACTGCATTAAAGCCGGTTGTCTCAGTGTGGCTTCACTGTGCTCCACAACACTGAGATAGTTCCGTTCATTATCATATTTGTGCTGATATGCCTCTATTTACATGTAGGCTATGATCAATGTCTGTATTTTTCATAATGTTAGATAAAGAGTGTCTTTCTTTCTTTTTTTAAGAGAGGATCCTTGTTATGTGTACAGAATCACAAATCGCAGGCTTTTATGTGGTTACATAATTGCACAGCATGACATCACAATTGAGATCAGATTAATGGTGCAGCACTACTGGAAACCCCCCTTTCCCCACCAGGCCGGCCTGGAGGTCCCACAGCTGACCTGGAAGCCCAGGCAGCGTCCGTAGAAGCAGGCTTTGTGCATGGAGCTGTACTCCTGCACAAACCTGCGGCTCAGCTCCCCATCCTGCTGCGTGTACAGCTGCTGGTGCTCGTTGTCGCTCATCAGCCTCTGGGCCAGGTGCAGCAGGGCCCGCAGCTGGCACAGGGCACTGCAGTAGGCCTCCATCTCCAGGGCGTTGTGGTCGGCCCTGAAGAAGGCGCCGCTGTAGTTGGAGGCAATGTACCGGCCCTTATGGATGATGTGCAGGAGGCACGACAGCAAAACCTGGAGAGAGCCACAGATCTGACATCAGGGGAGGCCATTACCAAAGTCTAAACAAACCCTCTAAATGTCCTTATGAGGAGGAAACGCCCACACAACACTAGCTCATCCCTTGAGCTAGGGGCCTTTTTTCTGCCTCAAGTGGCTCAACAAACATTCAAACTTGACTAAAAATGAGTGAAAAAGTAGAAAATATATATAACAATATATATAACAAAAACTCGGAAAGACTTCAGAAATCCTGGATCAGTGTCACTAAAGAACCCTTTAAAGGACGTCTGGCTGCTTTGAGGAAAAATATAAAGAAATAAAAGGTGGCTGAAGACTTTTTAAACTAATCTTCATCCTTCTAATCCAACTTTAAACTGCTGCTCTGCTGGGTTGGACAAACGCTGGCTCATCCCTTGTGTTAGGGCCCTCTTTCTGCTTCCAAACTCCAGTCGGTTTGCTTTTTTACTCCACTGCGTCCTACCTTAACCAGCGTGCGGTAGCCATTCCCGGGCGTCTCAGCATCGAAGTCGTAGTGGTGGTAGACGGTGGTGAAGCTGGCCACCACAGGCTTCAGGGCCCGGCTGTGCTCCTGGATGGTTTTCATGCACGTGACCAGGCGCTGGGTCACGGTGCCATAAGGCAGGTCGGAGGGGCCACACAGCACAGCGAGGTTGTCTTCGCACACTTTGTCCAAGGCTGCGAACACGACTCTGTGGTCCATTCCTGAGGCTGAAGACGGAAGGAGAGACGGAGCTGTTGAGGCCTGTTTATATCTGCCTCTGTGGCTCATGTGATGAGCGCGGCCCATCGATCACACCGGCCTCAGCGGTCCTCCCTGCATGCTGATTGTGCTGTACTCGTGTTATCTGCCTGGTCAAGGGTTAAATTCCAGAGCAGCCCGAAGGCAGAACTTTGGAAGCAGCAGACCAGCTGACTGATGCCATCAAACGGAGGAAGTAATTAGAAATACAACCACCAACAGGATCCATGTGTAACTCCCCACTGAACGGCCTTATTCCACAGGACTTCTCTTTAAAGGTTACTAGAAATAACTGAAAGCTTTCCTTTTTCATGTGAACACGGACTTTCAAACCAAAGTGGAAAAAGCCACAGTCCTGGTCCAACAAAAAGACAACATAAGAAACAAGACAGGTGATCATTTCTGCAGAAAAAGGCCAAAGAAAACACAGTCTGACAGACAGGAAACAGGATTTCTGAGGATTCCCAAAGAGCTGCTGGCTGAAAACTGGGCAGATCTCAGCCTGGTGAGCAGAGAGTCCTTAAAACATCTGAGGAAACTGGACCAGTGGAGGACAGAAAAAGAAAAGCTGGGCCTAAAAAACTCTGTAATCCAGCAGAGGAAGAGGATCTGAAGGTAAAGAGGAACAGATCCAGATGTTCAGAGAGCTGAACAGGAGCTGAGAGCTGCATCTGGACCTCCAGCTGATCGTCTCCTGGTGGCCTCATCAGAAATGCTCTCCATGGAGGGGGGCTGTCAAGAAGCCCCTCTGAAGGAAGGAAACAGGGAGGAAAGGCTCTGTCGCTCTGCCAGAGGAACCAGAAGTGGACTGAACCCCAGCAGCTCTGATGGAGGGATGGATCCTCCAGAGCCGGAGCTCCACATCATGAAGCAGTGTGGGATCATCTGACAGAGAACGGAGCCAAAGGCAACAGCAGCATCCAGAGAAGAGCTTTGGGACGTCCTTCAAGAAGCTGGAGAGCTGCTCCTGGAGACTCCTCCCAGAGAGGAGCTGCTCCTGGAGAGGCTTCAGGCTGAGCTCTGACTTCCAAACCGATGTGAACAGTTTTCTCCTAGTGGCTGTTTACAAGCTCCAGACTTTGAGAAAATAAATGTGGGCTGATATGATGACAATAGCTTGACAGCAATGTCATGTCTGGGCTTGTCAGCTCAAAGAATTTAAATGTAATGCCGACATAGCTGGAAAGCTGCTTTAAAGCCAGTGCTGCTGCAGACAGCAGAGAGCAGAGAGAATTCAGGACACGGTGTCACTTCTGCTCACAAACACTGAGGGCTTTTGTCCTGTTGTGACACGCCGTCAGCTGGCTTTCTATTTCTGGCAGCCAGGGTCTCTGTGGGTAGCTTTTAGGTCTCCGACAACTGAGGATGCAAAGCATTCAATTACATTTGTGATTCACATTTGATCCAGAAACATTTGAGGAATAAATAGACTAAATTAATCTGCTTCTGCTCAGTCTGTTCACATATTTCCTTCAGTCTTTTTGGACATTAGTTTGTTTGCATGCCAGAAATGTGTGACTGGATTTTTGGAGGCTGCAGATGCTGCAGTTTATTTCTCTCTGGACTCATCGTGAGTGTCAGAGCTGAGCAAAACTGTCCGGTCACCAAAAACAAAGTCTTATTATTCAGGCCTTTGGTAAAAGGGGCCCAATAATCCATCAGAATCAGGACGTCGGGTTCAGTTTTCTGAGTCCACTCGGAGGCTTCTGCTCCTCTATTTTATTACTGTGTTCAGTTTCTCTACATTCTTCACATTTTTTCTCCACGTTTTTGGCCCTGGGGACTCAAACCGGGGACCCTTGGTGCTAGTTATTTATCTCTGGTCCTAATTAGCGCTGTATTTATATATTCTAAGGCTTTCTATGAACAAGAATGTTTTCAATTTTGTTTTGTTTTGACCTTGCTGCTGCAGCACTGTAATTTCCCAACATGTCTGTCTGTCTGTCTATCTATCTATCTATCTATCTATCTATCTATCTATCTATCTATCT
>JABUIW010000117.1:47779-62430 GCA_013363375.1 Menidia beryllina
TTGGTTCCTGTCTTTGGTTCCTTTCTTTGGTTCTTGTCTTTGGTTCCCTTCTTTGGTTGCAGACTTTGGTTCCTTTCATTTGGTCCCTGTCTTTGATTCCCTGTTGTTTTAAACATGACCCGTTTGGGCCCCGGTAGGGACCCGGTGCCATCGGTGAGCCTGGAGATGCACGAGCAGACGATGAAGAACCTGAGGGAGCCGGAGGACCTGAACGCCCACCACCTGCTGCAGCAGCACCTGTACAAGGGCAGGAAGCAGGTGAGTGACCTGTGACCTTTGACCCCTCTGGCCTCTGATCCCCTCTGACCCCCTCTGACCTCTGACCCCACAGCACCGCCACAGGTACAGCCGCAGCCACTTCGACATCAACAAGGACGAGAACGAGGTCCAGGAGATCTTCCAGAGGACCATGAGGAGCCGCCTGGAGTCCTTCAAGTCAGCAAAGATGGGCGTGGCCCCACCCAAGACTATTTCCAAGCACCCCAAGAGGGAGCAGAAGGTCAGAGACTCCGCCCCTACCGGACAGACCAGGACTTTAAGGCTCAGCTCCCAGCAGAAAGTTTATTTAGGGTTTCTGTATTCTGCTGGCTTCCAAAGTCTTTATTTTCCAAACGAAACGCTGCTTAAACAAACCGATAAAACCTGAAATCTCAGATTTGAAGAATCCAAATTCTTATTTTCTCTGAAAGTTGTAACCCTGCTTTCTGCAATGAAGCTTTAAAATACTCAAATGAGAAGACAAAGAGCTCTGAGTGACTTGAAAGGCAGAAATTTGGTCTCAACATTCTGAAAAACGAAAATTAACTGACAAAGAGAGAAGATGCTAAATTAAAACAGAACACAAAGCTGCTTTGAAACAAAATAAAAGTAAGAAATTGTACAGAAAAAACAAATTGACGAGAAAAGGTCAGAACAGAGTTGTGGTCAGCCTCTGGATGACGCTGCTTCTCTATGTTGCAGCTGCCGAACGGCCGAAACAAAAGCTCCCACTCCGGCGATGAAGGTCAGTGTCCGGCGCCGTGCTGCGTTCAGGCGCTCTAAGGCTGTCGTAAAAAACGCCTCTGCTCCTCTTCTCCAGATTTCGAGTTCTCGGAGGGTGACAGCGCATCTGGATACGCCCCGTATCGGCAAAGCGTCCCCATGAGGGTCACCTACAGGGCGGGAGGTAAGCACGCCAGCGCACATCGCATGCTGCATGTCTCATGCTGCATGTCGCATGCTGCACGCCGCATGCTGTCACCTTATGCTGCATGCTGAACTCCACATGCCGCCGCCTTACATGCCGCATGCTGAACGCCGCATGCTGAATGCTGCATGCTGAACGCTGCATGCTGGACGCCGCATGCTGGACACTGCATGCTGGACGCCGCATGCTGGACACTGCATGTTGGACGCCGCATGCTTGACACTGCATGTTGGACGCCGCATGCTGGACGCTGCATGTTGGACGCCGCATGCTGGACACTGCATGCTGGACGCCGCTTGCTGTCGCCTTACGCTTCATGCTGAACTCCACACGCCGCCTTACATTGAATGCTGAATGCCGCATGCTGGATGCCAGATGCTGTTGCCTTGCGCTGCATGCTGCACGCCACATGCTGAACTCCGCATGCCGTCACCTTACACCGCATGCTGAATGCTGCATGCTGAACGTCGCATGCTGCAGCCTTATACTGCATGCCACATGCTAAACTCTGCATGCCGGACGCTGCACGCCGTACGCTGCACGCCATACGCTGAACTCCGCATGCTGAATGCTGCATGCTGAAAGCCGCATGCTGTCGCCTTACGCTGCATGCTGTCGCCTTACGCTGGATGCCGCATGCCGATGCTGAACTCCGCATGCCGCACGCTGAACTCCGCATGCTGGACACTGGATGCTGGACGCTGCACACCGCATGCTGAATGCTGCATGCTGAAAGCCACATGCTGTCGCCTTACGCTGGATGCCGCATGCCGATGCTGAACTCCGCATGCCGCACGCTGAACTCCGCATGCTGGACACTGGATGCTGGACGCTGCACACCGCATGCTGAATGCTGCATGCTGAAAGCCACATGCTGTCGCCTTACGCTGGATGCCGCATGCCGATGCTGAACTCCGCATGCCGCACGCTGGAAGCCGCACACTGGACGCCGCATGCAGCACCTTACACTGCATGCTGCACGCCGCATGCTGCACACCACAAGCCACAAGCCATACGCTGCTGCCACTTGCTGCCGCTAACGCACGCTACCGCCACACGCCGGCTCTGACTCCCTTCCTTTCTCGTCTCCAGCTGGGATCGAGAACCCGGCCTTCATGCCAGACCTGGACCCGTCGGCGCCGCTGCAGATCCCGCCCTGGCTGGCGGAGGCGGAGCTTGATGCCGGCGCCGTGGCACCATCGCAGCGGGCTCAGGTGAGGCTGCCGTGGGCGGCCGGCGCGCTGCACCGCCTGGCGCCGCTCCGCATCAGCACGCGCTCAGACGACTCCTTCATGATGGCGGCCGCCGCGGTGCCACCTGCACAGGACGACGACCAGCTGCCGCCACCGCCGCCACCGCCTCACAGAGACGGCAACCAGCTGTAGCCGCAGACTCAGCCGGAGCTCCGCCCCCTCTGGGTCCGGTTCTGGACCCAGAGGGAGGAAAGAAGCCAGAGGAGCTTCTGCTTCTGGACTTAAAACCTCTAAATCAAAGATGAACCAGGAATTCTGAGTAGTGAGGAGAATCAGCCCCATTTCTGTGATTAAGGCGTTTCCTGAATATTAAACCTGCTGTAAGATAGAGAAATATATTTATTCACAAAGATCTATGAACCGTTTTCTGTGTAGAAATAAAACAAAGGAAACTTTCTGCTTCTGTGGAGTCGGTTTTCAGACCCGAGCTGTGTGGAGATCAACCCTGAAAACCTGTTCCAGAACTTTTGGGGCTCTGAGCCCAAAACTGTTCCAACCTGAACGGTGAGTCGATTCACAGCTTTTGGAAGCTCATCTGGTAAAACCCCCAAAGGTCAACAGAGCCACCGCGTCACACAGAAAAAGAAACAAAAGAACAGGGAGAAAAACACAAAGATTCACTGAATGAATAAAAGACAAAAAAACAAGAGGTGAAACAAGAAGTGACACAAAAAAGAAGTAGAAAAACAACAATTAACTGAATGTATAAAAAAGACACCACAAAAACAAAAAAAACACATAAATTCCATGAATGTATGAAAGAAAATACACAAAACACAAGAAGTTGCACAAAAAGACACAAAAGAACAGAAGAAAAACACAAACATTCAAATGAATAAAAAACAAGAAAATAACCCAAAAATGAACTGAATGTATAAAAGAAAATACACAAAAACTCGCACAAGACAAAAAGAACAAGGAAAACAAAACGAATTCTATTTTTGAGGCTTTATTTCAGAAAAAAATAGATCATATGGGTCAGAATCTGGGTCAGAAATAGTCCAACTGGGGCTCCAGGTACTTCTGGATCTGGTCCAGGAGGATCTTCTCGTTCTCAGGCTCCTTCAGGTAGAAATGAGCTCCGTCGAACATCCTGGTGCTGAAGTCTCCCGAAGTCACGCATCTCCAGGCTGAAACAGTCACAGGGTCAGAACCAGATCCCACAGAACCAGAACCAGGGACAGAACCAGGACCAGAACAGGACCCACCCTGCAGGTCGTGGGGAGCGTCGTCCCTCCCGTCGAAGCATGTGACCGGGCAGGACAGAATCGGCTCGGCCGGTTTCTCACAGCTGAAACCACAACAGCAGATCCATGAAAGGAGCCCAGACCACCATGCCTCCCCCACCGTGTTGTAGCTTGGTTCTTCTCCTCTGACCCGACAGATATGTTGCTGAACAGCTGTTTTCTGCAGCTGTTTTCTGCAACTGTGGACGGCCATTTTGCATTCTGAGGACAGCTGAGGCTCCTCTAATGCTCAGAGTTGACGTTTACATAAGAAACTGAGTTTCTCTGTGAGTTTGAGACCGTTTTTCTGCTTTAAACTGAGTTTCTCTCTGAGTTTGAGTCCATTTTCCTGCTTTAAACTGAGTATCTCTGGGAGTTTGACGCAGTTTTCCTGCTTTAAACTGAGTTTCTCTGTGAGTTTGAGGCCCTTTTTCTGCTTTAAACTGATTTTCTCTGGGAGTTTGATGCCGTTTTTCAGCTTTAAACTGAGTTTCTCTGGGAGTTCAAGGGGGTTTTCCTGCTTGAAACTCAGTTTAAAGCAGTAAAAGTTTGAGGCTAAAAGCAGCCATTTTTCAATTTAAAAGCTTAAGTTTCAAAGGACAAAATGCTTTTAAAAAAACGGATTTTCTGATTAACTCCCTTCAGAGGGCAGTAAATAGCGACTCGTGGATGAGAGGAGAGATGCCCACCTGTAGCTCTCCACCACCTGCAGGTCGGCCCTCAGCGCCGGCAGGAACAGCTGCAGCACCTCTGGCGTCCTCAGCAGCTCGGGTGGGGTCCCTCCCACAGACGCCAGCCACCTCAGGAACTCCTCGTCCGACAGGTGGCTTCTTTTGGGGGCGTTCAGCCGAGTTTCTGACTGGGGGAACAGAGCAGAGCTGAGCAGTGTCCGGCACAAAAAAAGCGGAACTAAAAAGTTTTTTTTTAAGTTTCAAAAAGCTAATATTAATATCATTATTAATAGTTTATTTATTATCATTACATAATAATAATATAATATCATTATAACTATAATAACATTAATATGATTCATTATATCATACTTATAATGTAATATGAATATATGATATGAATATGAATTATTATTAATAAAATATGTTTAAAAGGTTTAAAAACTAATTAAAAGCAGAAAAAGCGGACTTACGAACGGGGCCGACGCGCCGGACAGGAAGACGTGCACGGGCTCCAGGTTGTGGCGCCGCTTCAGGGCGTCGGCGACGGCAAAGCTGGCGAAAGCCCCGAAGCTGCCGGAGAGCAGAAGTCAGGCGGCGTAGGGGGCGGAGCCTCTGATTAGCTCCACCCCCTCCTCACCTGTGGCCGAACAGGGCGAAGGGCCGCTCGGAGAGCAGCGGCACTAGCACTGGGATCAGCTGGTCCACCAGCTGGGACATGCTCTGCAGGAAAGGCTCCCCAGCACGGCTCTCCCTGCCAGGCAGCCGCACGGCCAGGACTGAGGGGGGGCCAGAACGGGACCAGGACCGGAACGGGGAGAAACAGGACCAGGACCGGGACCGGGTGGACCACCAGGAAGAACGGGACAAGGAGGAACAGGACCAGGACAATAAGGAACAGGACCAGGACCAGGGGGAACAGGACGAAGAGGACCAGGACCAGCAGGAACAGGACCAGGACCAGGAGGGACCAGACCAGGAGAAAAGGAGGACCAGGACCAGGGGGACCAGGACCGGGAGGAACAGGACCAGGAGGAACAGGGGCAGGGGGAACAGGACCAAGAGGACCAGGACCAGGACGACCAGGACCGGGAGGAACAGGACCAGGAGGACCAGGACCAAGAGGACCAGGACCAGGACGACCAGGACCGGGAGGACCGGGACCAGGAGGAACAGGACCAGGATCGGGACCAGGACCGGGAGGACCAGGACCAGGACGAACAGGACCAGGACCAGGAGGAACCAGACCGGGAGAAAAGGAGGACCAGGACCAGGAGTAACAGGACCAGGACAATTAGGAATAGGACCAGGAGGATAATAATAACAATAATAATAATAACAACAGGAGGAAGAAGAATAAAAGTAAAACAAGAAAAAGATCAGCAGGATTAAAAAGAGTGACAACAACAGCTAAAGTAACCTGACCATACAAAATATTTTTCGCACAAAGTCTGTGTTGCTTCCATGACTTCTCATTTCTAACGACCCGTCTTTATTCCCGCGTTTGTTCTTTAAGAGGAGCCTAACATCTGTGTGTGTGGGGCTGGGGGGGTGGGGGGAGCTTTACCTTCCACGGAGCTGCTGAGCACGGCCCCCCAGCGGGCGTAGTGGATGGAGCCTCCGCCCGCCCAGGGGAAGCAGACCAGCCGGACGGCGGCCTCCGGGCTCCTCCGGAAACAGGTGAGCACCTTTTCCATCTCCGCCCCTCAGGTAGAGGCTCCGGCCCGGCTGGAAAACAGCTGTCCGCGCACCTGCCCAGCACTTCCGGGTTGTCTTCTTCTGTGGTTTCTGCCCCGGCTGCTCATTCCGGGTCCAGCCGCGGAGGTCCGAGCATTAAGGTCCAAAAATGACCCGGAAATGACGCCGTTTTCCACGGCTGGTATTTCCTGACGGGTTTCCCTCTCTGGAGGAGGAAGGAGGGACCAAAGGGTCGTCAATTATCTGAATTAAAGAGCGACAGACCGGAAATGGCGACGTTTTCCTCTTTCAGCTTCACACTCACACGACGGAGCCCAAATGTGAATGATTAACTTAAAACGCTGTTTTTTTAAAATGGAGAATTGTCCCAGTTTCATCCATTTGTTTTGCTTTGATTACTCCATCAGAGGTTGGGAAATTCATATTCTGCAGCACAAATGTGCCATTTCAGTTGTTTTTTTTTATGGATGATCAACAATTAATGATAATTAATCAAAAATAAATGAATTAATAAAAACCCAGCATGTGTTGATTCAGTCTTTTTTTCTATAATTTGCGTTATTCTGTTCACTTCATGCTCTTTACCTTTCTTGGTTTGGTTTGATTTCCAAAGCTTCTTTTTTCCGGCAAAATGTGGCAAATCTTCCTTTGACTAACTTAATATATTATTTTATTTCATAATATTAATAACAGTTTGTATGAGGGAAACTGGATTTCCTCCAGAACAGAAAAAGCATTTCAGGTGACTGGTTAAAAATCAACAAGAGAGGAGAAAAATCCTCATTTGACATCAAATTTAGTTTGTTTTGCTTTAAATTTACAGCTAGCATTAGCTAATTTATCACAAAAGTGGTCATTTAAATATAAATCCTGAAACCCTTTAATGCATGTTTTGTTTCTTATGTTTAAATTAAATCAGCAAGGATTTTAGTTTTTTTTAAGAACTAAAACATATATTATTAACAGAAGCTTCTGTGGCTACTTGGTGGGCACAAGAGCCCCACTTTGTCCAAAAATAGGTGAGAAAAGTGAGTTCAAGTTCGTTGTGTTATTTTTCTGTAGTTTGCTAGGTGTTATTTCTTGGCAAGTTACTTTTTTTCCTTTCAGTTAATTTTCCCTCTCCCTTGTTTCTGTTTCTGAATGGTGGTGGTTAAAATCAGAGGGCACATTTGCTGGATTTTTTTTGTTTTGGGTAATATTTCTGTCTCATTGAAGTTTTCGTCTCTATATGACACCTGGGGCAGCAGAGTTGTTGCCTTCCATTGAATCTGTAAGGTTTAAACCAAACTTTATTGGTCCATAATGAGGAAAAATGCCACTTGAGCACAGAAACACACAGGAAGTTGGTGCTTTTAACTTGAAGGGTGAGGCCGGAAGTGTCCGTTGCCAGTTAGCGGTAGCTTCCTGCTCGCTGCGCCAGAGGGCGGCGTAGGAGCTGATTCCAGACGGGTTTAGCGGAGGAAGACGCCGGGCTGGTGGACCCCTCAGCTCGGTTTTACAAAGACGATCGCCGTTTTGTCACGTCAAGGCAAAAGGACTCACAATCCAGCCGTTGAAACAGGTGAATATCCTCGCCGGCTCGGTGTTAGTTGTCGGAAGCTAAAGCTAATAACTCTGTTAGCTCCTTCAACCGTTAGCCGAAAAAAACGTAAATGTCAACATGTTTCCCGGCGTTAAATCCGTCAGAAGTGCCGTAAAAGTAACGGATACGCCTGTTTTGTGTCGCCCACAGCAGAAATGACGACTTTATTCGGAGGAGGGGGCGGTTGCTGAACTCTGAGCTGTCAGTTCCGGGGGGGGGGGGGGGGGGAGACCCCGGAGCGGCCCGGTTCCACATCAGCAGCCGAAGCCGGAGGCGCTGCGTCGGATTCTCTCAGCCCACCGCCGGGTCATCCGGAGAGAGACCCCATGAATGGAAATCGGAACAACAGGTGGGAGCCGCGAACTACCGGCCGGGCCGGTGCTGCGTTCAGGTGCCGCAGGGTTTCTGTGTTTTCCGGCTTGCTGGCTGGCTTCAGAAATCCGGATCGCATCCGGAAAGAACGCATTAGATCGATTTAAAATCACTACTTTGCTCTTTCTAAAGCACAAAAAAAGAGTCTCAGACTGTGTGTTTTTTTGTTTTTTTTTACTGTTGGGTAAAATCATGACAGTAGAGGCTTTAGAGAAGAATAATTCAGAGTTTTATGTCAGTAAATGCATCTGATCTCAGACTTCTTTGAATCACCAGACAATCTGTCAGCTTTCTGAATGATTCATAAGTCTGTATAGGAACATTAAGCTGATGAGAAGTTGAAAAAATTGTGGTTCTTGATCTGATATCAAAGGATTTTCTGACTCGGACATCCAGAACACCAGTTATGCTGAAAAGAGAACAAGACTGGTCCTTTTCTATTTTTAGAAAAGTGACAGGATTAGAAACAGGAGATCCACTTGTTGTTGTTGACATGACACTAAAGTTTCTAAAGGAGCCCCTTTGCTTTGTGGGGCTTTGAAAGCAGCAGGAAGACTGAAGGGGGAAAAAGGAAATGTTTTACATAAAGAAACTGAAGTTCTGATCTAATATTTAACCCCGAAAGATTCTCTGAGCAGCTTTCAGGGTTTTTCTGCTTCCTCTCTGGTTTTCAGTCCAGTTTTTGTGTTTCTCAGCCTCTGAACTCTGAGTCATTCAGGCCCCTAACTCAAGGGATGAGCCAGTGTTGTGTCCAATCAGCAGAGCAGCAGCTTAAAGTGGATCAGAAGGAGAAAGATTAGTTTAAAAAGTCTTCAGCCACCTTTAATTTCTTTCTATTTTCCCTCAAAGCAGCCAGACGTCCTTTAAAGTGTTCTTTAGTGACATTGATCCAGGATTTTTGAGGTTTTTGTTGTGACATTTTCTAATTTTTCAGTCATTTCAGTCCAGTTTTAATCTTTGTTGAGCCACTTGAGGCTGAAAAAAGGCAGCTAACTCAAGGGATGAGCCAGCATTGTGACCAATCAGCAGAGCAGCAGTTTAAATAGTTTCTCTGCAGGCTTCTTGCCAGATATGTTCAGAATGGTGAGAAAATGTCTTTAAAAAGGCCTTAAGATGTTTTTGTTTTTCAGGTTACAGTATTTATTCTCAGCTGTTGTTTGTTGTTCTGCTTCCTGTGAGGTTGTCTGTTGAGAACCCGAAAAAGCTCTGACGAGGCGCAGCTTCTTACTTCTGGATCATTATCTGTTTTCTGCTGCTCGCTTTGAGCCTAATTTTAGCTCAGGTGAAGACAAACGAGACCGGCGAGTGCACCTGTTGCCCCCCCCCCCGCTCTCATGTCCGTAGCCGGCAGTCGCCATGGCGACCCTGTGGCAACACGTGCGCCGTTGCTGTGGCGACGGCTCAGGGGAAGCGGCGAGCTGCTGGGATGCTTGGAGACGCCATCTCCGAGTCACTTTGGTGGAAATGAGGCGGGTTGTGTGACCCTGAGCTCGCCGTGGGGCAACAGCCTTCGGTTTTGTCAGTTTGGCGTGAAGCAATCGTGTCCTGTCTGCTCCTCCAGTGCCAGTCTTCGGCTCTTTCCTCTCATTAACCGCTTCCTTCACCTCAGAGCTGCTCTGCAGCAGGCGACGGGTCTCTGGAGCCGCTCGGGGGGGAAATCCGTCTGGTTTGCTGCCAGTTTCTGTGGCACCTGCTGAAAGGCTTCCCCTCCATTTCTGCCTAAAAGCTGCAGGTTTTGTCAGGAAGGGCTCAGATGTCTGTTCTGCTGCCAGAAGCATCGGCCGAGCCGCCCTGAGGGGCTTCAGACGCCCCTCTCAGGGCTCAGCCGACCTCTGGGGGCTCTGCTTTGGCATCGATTCACCAAAGAGGCCGAGAACAGGAAGCAGCTTCACCGCTGTGCGGATGGAGGAGGGAGGATGGAGGAGGCAGGAGGGAGGAGGCAGGACAGAGGAGGCAGGACGGAGGAGGCAGGACAGAGGAAGGAGGAGACAGGAGGAAGGAGGCAGGAGTCAGGAGGAGGCAGGACGGAGGAGGCAAGGAGGGAGGAGGCAGAACAGAGGAGGCAATTGTGGGTTTCAGGAAGTAATCTGACAGACAGTGTCAGTAGTTTGTGTTCTGCTCTGGGCTCCTTAAAGCTGAACACCAGCTCATTCCTCTCATTCATTTGTTCATTCATTCATCCATTCATTCATCTTCTGGGTGAATGGACCACCAGCTCATTAATTAATTAATTAATTCATTCATTCATTCATTCATTCATTCATTCATTCATTCATTCATTCATTCATGTTCTTCATGAATGGGCCACCAGCTCTATCTTTTTTAAACTCATCCACCAGATGGTGCTGTTTCCAAACTAATGGCATTGAATGAGCAGAAAGTTTGAGTTTGAGTTTTCTGCAGGACAAACGAGGGAAATCGGGACAAAGTGGTCCGATTTGTTGGTTTGTCGGCTTTGTAAAAGGCCTCTATCCAGCACCGGGGGTCCATTTGGATCGGTCGGGTTCACAGAAGGTGGCAGAAGTTTCTAAGAAAGTGATGAACCGACTCCTCCCGTTTGAACTGTGGCTCGTCTGTGACTCTGTGTTTCTGCTGGCGTTTCCCAGGAGCCGCTGGAGCCCAGACGCTGTTCTCTTTGCCCCGACGGCCCAGTTATGGCGGCGCTGGGAAGCCCATCAAGCTGCTGGCCAACTGCTTCCAGGTGGACATCCCCAAGATTGACGTCTACCTGTACGAGGTGGACATCAAGCCAGAGAAATGCCCCCGGCGGGTCAACAGGTACAGCGTCCAGAGGGCGCTCAGCCATGGTACTGTGTGGTCCATAAGGCTCTCCACCACATACCTGCTTCATTCTGATTACTGACAGTGTAAAAATATATGACCTTTAATCTCCAAAGAGTCTCTGAAAAGCAGCTTTCAGAGTTTTTCTGCTTCTCTTCTAATTTTCAGTCCAGTTTTTGTGATTTATCTCTGTTCAGCCACTGAACTCTGAGTCATTCAGGCAGAAAAAAGGCCCCTAACTCAAGGGATGAGTCAGTATTGTGTCCAATCAGCAGAGTGGATCAGAAGGAGAAAGATTAGTTTAAAAAGTCTTCAGCCACCTTTTATTTCTTTTCATTTTCCCTCTATTTTCCCTAAAGTGTTCTTTAGCGACACTGATCCTGGATTTCTTAGGTCTTTCAAAGTTTTTGTATGGACATTTTCTATTTTTTTAGTAATTTTTAGTCCAGTTTTAATGTTTGTTGCAGAAAACAGGCCCCTAACTCAAGGGCTGAGCCAGCGTTGTGTGCAGCTCAGCAGAGCAGCAGTTTAAATAGTTTATCTGCAAGTTTCTTGCCAGATATGTTCAGAAATGCCAGAAAATGGCTTTGAAAAGGCCTGAAGATGATTTTTTTTTCAGGTTTAAAGTACATTTCTCAGCTCTTGTTGGTTTTCTGCTTCCTATGATGCGGGGAAGCGTCTCCTAGCATCTGCTGCTGTGTTTCAGGGAGGTGGTGGACACCATGGTGCAGCACTTCAAGGTGACCATCTTTGGGGACCGGCTGCCGGTGTACGACGGGAAGAGGAGCCTGTACACGGCCAGCCCGCTGCCGGTGGCCGCCGGCGGGGTAAGAAGCCCCGCCCACTGCCGCCATTCCCGCCGCCGCTGTTTCCTGACAGCGCCGCTTATTCCTGACGGCGTCGCTCCTCCCCAGGTCGACCTGGATGTGACGCTGCCGGGGGAGGGCGGGAAGGACCGGCCCTTTAAGGTCGCCATGGCGTTTGTGTCGGTGGTCAGCTGGCGGCTGCTGCACGACGTCCTGAAGGGGCACGCCGCCGCCGAGCCCGTCGACCTGGACAAGCCCATCAGCACCAACCCCGTGCACGCCGTGGACGTGGTGCTGCGACACCTGCCCTCCATGAAGTGCGTCCCTTTAAAACCTGCAGATGTTCTCACTCACAGCTGGAATTTTTTCAGAATATCGCAGGTTTTTCCTTTAAAAACGCACTGAAACGCGCTCCTTTGAGGTTTTTCTATTGGTGAAAATAAAACCAAGGCCACGGATTAGCCAGCTGGCATCTTACTTACTTACTTACCTGGTGGTTTTTCGGGGGGGTGGCTTAATTCATATTTAAGCCACTGGCCAAAATACCTGTTTGAGTTTGGCAAGAAGCTGCCCAGATGTTGAGCTGTTAGCGGCTGCTGGAGGGAAGCAGATGTTTGGAGCAGCTCAGGGGCTAAAAGGTGACCCTGACCAACTCATATCCCGGTCGCGCCGTCTGATTGGACCATTCATACCAAAAGCTGCTCCATATGGACCATTTCAGATAAAATCAGTGCATCCAGGTTTGGTTCTTGGTGATAATGTGACATATATAACTAGATATTATGAATGCAGGTGGACTGAGTTTATCGCATCTGTAATGGATGTAAAGGATTTTTATTTGAATCTGATATAAATGGGTAATGTATTGTATTCATTTATCTATATATACTGATTTACATCTGAGGCTCACCCCTTGAGTTGTGTGCTATATTTAAATGTCTATTGCATGAAAAAAAACTTTGAAAATAAAGAATTAAAGTAAAAAATAAAGAAAAGTGACCATGACCTGTGGGGCTCTGTGTGCAGGTACACCCCTGTTGGCCGGTCCTTCTTCTCCTCCCCTGACGGCTACGACCACCCTCTGGGGGGGGGCAGGGAGGTCTGGTTTGGCTTCCACCAGTCAGTGCGGCCGGCCATGTGGAAGATGATGCTCAACATCGATGGTGAGTGACAGCTGGGGGGAGTTAAAATGGGTTCAAGTCGGGTAAGTCCAGATGTTTTGTCCTGTCAAAGCCGAACACATCAGGATCTTTACATTTACATTTACTCTTTTTGTTGTACTATTTATAGGTCATAGACAGAAAAACACCCACTGTAGCTACTTTTGTTTTGGCCTCTGCTTGGTTTATTGTGCTTTTCTCTTTCTGTCCTTATGTGTTTTTTGCTGCTGCTGCTGTAACGTGTGAATTTCCCAACTCTGGGATCAATAATCCGAAGTGGTTTCCTGACCCGGTTCTTGGGGGACCTGCTCAGACACGCTCTGCTGTCGTTTCAGTGTCGGCCACGGCCTTCTACAAAGCCCAGCCTGTCATCCTGTTCATGTGTGAGGTGCTGGACATCCACAACATCGACGAGCAGCCGCGGCCTCTCACCGACTCCCACCGGGTCAAGTTCACCAAAGAGATCAAAGGTTTGGCCAAGTTCACCAGATTGGTCAAAGCTTTGGCCGCAGCAGGTTTGGTCGCTCACGCCTTGTCTCCGCAGGCCTGAAGGTGGAGGTGACCCACTGTGGCAGCATGCGCAGGAAGTACCGAGTCTGCAATGTGACCCGCCGCCCCTCCAGCCTGCAGACGTACGTTGGCCCGCCGCACGCCGCCTGCCACTCGCCATGGCGGCGCCGCAGTAACTCTGACTGTCGGTCTGCAGGTTCCCACTGCAGCTGGAGAGCGGCCAGACGGTGGAGCGCACGGTGGCGCAGTACTTTAGGGAGAAGTACAGCCTGCAGCTCAAGTACCCCCACCTGCCCTGCCTGCAGGTGGGGCAGGAGCAGAAGCATACCTACTTGCCCCTGGAGGTGAGCGCCGGCCACAGGGCGCTAGGCAGGTGCACGCTGAGCGAAGCAGGGTCAGGGTGAGGGTTATGATAAGGGTAGTGTCATGGCTGGGGTTAGAATTATGGTTAGGGTAGCATCATGGTCAGGGTAGTATCATGGTTAAGGTTATAGTTATGGTTAGGGTAGTATCATGGTTGGGGTAGTATCATGGTTAGGGTTAGAGTTATGGTTAGGGTAGTGTCATGGCTGGGGTAGTATCATGGTCAGGGTTTGGGTTAGGGTAGTATCATGGTTGGGGTTAGAGTTATGGTTAAGGTAGTATCATGGTTGGGGAAGTATCATGGTTGAGGTTAGAGTTATGGTTAGGGTAGTATCATGGTTGGGAAAGTATCATGGTTAGGGTGAGGGTTATGATTAGGGTAGTGTCATGGCTGGAGTAGTATCTTGGTCAGGGTTAGGGTTGGGGAAGTATCATGGTTGGGGTTAGAATCATGGTTAAGGTATATCATGGTTGGGGAAGTATCATGGTTGGGGGTAAAATGTTTTGGTTTGGGTAGGATCATGGTTAGGCTAGCATCATGGTTAGGGTTAGAGTTATGATTAGGGAGCTATCATGGTTAGGGAAGCATCAGGCTTAGGCTCAGGGTTAGGTTTCGGGTCAGGGTGTAGGACCTGAAAAGTCAAGAATTAGTCAACAGACATGAAAGTTTGATGTAATACTCCATAAATTTCTAGAGATGACAGCATTTAAAGATTTTGCGGGTGTCCGCCATAGCTGTTTGTGTCCTGTTGGCATAGCTACTTCTTCTAGTGAATTCAGGTGGATGTTTTAATGGAGGCTGTTGTGTGTTTGTGTCACCTGGCCGTCACGTCAGCTCTGTTGGAGTTTTCCTGAAACAAACCAGCTCTGCTCATGTTCTTCATGAGGTTTTACCTATTTTTTGGGTTTCTTCTCACACAGGTGTGCAACATAGTTGCGGGTCAGCGTTGCATCAAGAAGCTGACGGACAACCAGACATCCATCATGATCAAGGCCACCGCCCGCTCTGCCCCCGACAGGCAGGAGGAGATCAGCCGCCTGGT
>JABUIW010000117.1:62530-74188 GCA_013363375.1 Menidia beryllina
CTCCCTGGACTCAAACCCTGTGTCCGTTCCAGGTGAGGAGCGCCAACTACGAGTCGGACCCGTTTGTGAGGGAGTTCCAGTTCGGCGTGCGTGACACGATGGCCGAGGTGACGGGCCGCGTGCTGCCGGCCCCCATGCTGCAGTATGGCGGCAGGGTGAGCTCTGAGCCCTTTATGGTACCTTTCCTTTTAAATCTCCTTCATGTTTGAGTGTCTGACCCCGTTCGCTTAAACCCCTCTGATCTCGTGTGGGGCAAAAAAAAAACTTTATTCATTCATAAATGTATTCATATAGTGCTTAACAACAACAACAAACCAAGGTGACCAAAAGAACTTTGCACCAAAAGTGTCTTATAAAAAGGTGGTTGTATTTTTTTATAATTGTATTCCTCTCAGAAATCGTGCCTTACCTTTGCTGTCCTGCTGCCAAAACTGATAGAAACCAAATCAAAGTACATTTGGGGAAAAACTCCCCCAAAAAGCAGAGAGAGCAGCATTTCTTGCTGAGTTCAGAGATCTGATACATTTTTTCAGTCGGGATGGGGAGGCATGCTGGTCTGGGCTGTTTTCGGTCCCTCCAAAGAGGCTGAAGCTGTAAAGTCTGTTAGCTCAAACTAAGTCCATCCAGCTGTGTCTCTTGCTACTTCCTCTGGTGAAAACCAGAGCAAGCAGCCCTGATCTGAGCCCTCTGGAGCCTTTCAGGGGCCTGAATGGATCCAACAGTCCTCCAGAAGCTGCTGTTTTCAGCTGGTGGAATAAAGAAAAGCTGTCTGTCCTGGTTCATAGACATTTGGGGTTTGTCTTCTGTTTGTGTCATGTGATGATGATGATGATGATGACTCCCGCTTTGAATGTGCCCGTCTGTGGCAGCCGGACCAGCAGACCAACCCTACGCTGTCTCTGCAGAGCCGCTCGGTGGCCACACCCAGCCACGGCGTCTGGGACATGAGGGGGAAGCAGTTCCACACCGGAGTGGAGATCAAGATGTGGGCCATCGCCTGCTTTGCCACCCAGAGGCAGTGCAGAGAGGAGATCCTCAAGTGAGCACTCAGCAGACCCATGGGGGGAGGGGATTGCTTCCTGAACCCAGACTGGTTCCTCTGAGCAGAACTCCAGGTTCTTTTCTGGACCCAGAATTCTGCTGCAGCTTTTTAGATCAGCTGGAGGCCCTTCAGAGTTTCTGGGTTGGAACAGAAACTGAGAACCAGGAGAACTAGTGATTTCTGCTCCTCAGAGACTGGAAGCACCTCATTTTGGGTTCTAATGAGGGAAGAAGGCAGAAAAGTCATTTAATGAGAGTCAGAATAATAATCTGCATTCCTATCTGAGGAAGCAGAACCCAAAGACAAGCATCCAGAGGGACTCAAGAACCAGAACAATCTCCATTGGGACTAAAGAAACAGTCGGTTCCCCTCTGAGGGACCAGAAAAATCTCAAGAGGGACTAAAGAACCAGTTGGTTCCCCTCTGAGGGACCAGAAAAGTCTCCAGAGGGACTAAAGAACCAGTAAGTTATCCTCTAAGGGACTAAATTACCAGTAAGCTCCCCTCTAAGGGACCAGAAAATTCTCCAGAGGGACTAAAGAACCAGATGGTTCCCCTCTGAGGGGCGCTGACATGATGTGGCCTGATCTTCTTCTTAAACCTCGTTTCTCAGCTGCGTCTGACCTCCTCTGCTCTCCTTCCAGGAACTTCACCGACCAGCTGAGGAAGATCTCGAAGGACGCGGGGATGCCGGTCCAGGGCCAGCCCTGCTTCTGCAAGTACGCGCAGGGCGCCGACAGCGTGGAGCCCATGTTCAGGCACCTGAAGAACTCCTACGCCGGCCTGCAGCTCATCATCGTCATCCTGCCGGGGAAGACGCCCGTCTACGGTAGGCCGGCCGCTCCGTGGCCCCCCAGCCTGACCGAGACCTAGACAGGGCCTGACCTGTCTCTTCCCCCCCAGCCGAGGTGAAGCGGGTCGGGGACACCCTTCTGGGAATGGCCACTCAGTGCGTTCAGGTGAAGAACGTGGTCAAGACGTCCCCCCAGACGCTGTCCAACCTCTGCCTGAAGATCAACGTCAAGCTGGGAGGCATCAACAACATCCTGGTGCCCCACCAGAGGTAACCCCCCCCCCCCCCCCCGCAGGGGGCGCCACCCCCGGTCCCTGACCCCTGACCCCCCCCTCTCTGTGGCGTCCCCCACAGGCCGTCAGTGTTCCAGCAGCCCATCATCTTCCTGGGGGCTGACGTCACCCACCCCCCAGCTGGAGACGGCAAGAAGCCGTCCATCGCAGCGGTGAGCGCGCACGCCATGCGTCTGGGGGATAAGCCCCGCCCCCTGCTGCACAGGCCACTGTGCACGCCGACGCAGGGTCTTCAGGGGTCGTTCAGCTGTAGAAACGCAGACAAGTGTAATTTAGGAGCAGCAGGGATGAAAAAGGAGAAAATGATCCCATCAGAGGTCCACAAAAACACCAGAAAAATCATGAAAAAAGGTTAAAAAAAAAACTACCAGAAAAGCATCAAACTGCCAGGATTCACAGCATAAATCGATTAATTTAAATTTAATGGAACCATTTTATGATTTGGAAGGAATAATTAATAATAATAAATAATTAATCCAGCTGTGAATTCAAACTCAGCTCAGACCTTCTGTCTCCGATCCGATTTTGCCATCTTTTTTCTGTCAAAATGTGTAAAACAACTTAAAATTTCTAGGACTAAAAATACCTGTTGTTTTCCTGAGAGTTTTATCTGTGTAATAAAGGAGGAAAACTGGCTTTCTGCTCCAACAGGGGGCCTGGTGGAGCCCCCCTGCGCTGAAACTGAGTCCTGCTTTCCAACTGAATGGTGTTTTGGTGTGAACTCCCACATACTGTCGGGGGGGCGGCTGGTTTAGGGGCTCACCTTTGCCCCCCCCCTTCCCTTCCCTCCACAGGTGGTGGGCAGCATGGACGCCCACCCCAGCAGGTACTGCGCCACCGTGCGGGTCCAGAGGCCCCGGCAGGAGGTGATCCAGGACCTGGCCTCCATGGTGCGAGAGCTCCTGATCCAGTTCTACAAGTCGACCCGCTACAAGCCCACCAGGATCATTTTCTACCGGGACGGCGTGTCTGAGGGCCAGTTCAGACAGGTCAGGACCCCCCCGCCCCCTCTGGGAGTCCCTCCAGGACCCAGACCTATTCATCTGGACCCCCTTTAGCCCTCAGCCCCCCCCTCTAGGAGTCCCTCTGGACCCAGACCTATTCATCTGGACCCCCTTTAGCCTTCCTGAAGTCTCTGTCTCCCGTTTTGCCTTAAAAACTCAGGAACCAGGACCAGAACCTGCTGGAACCTCTATCTGTGATGGTGCTACTCCCTCAGAGCTTAACTCCAGGTTCTGGTTCTGGTTCTGAGCTGAAACTGGGGGAGTCTGAGCAATGCTGCTACTTGTGTTGCTCTTCAGATGTTTCCGGTCTGACTGCAGCTGTGTGCAGGTGCTGTGCTACGAGCTGTTGGCTGTGCGGGAGGCCTGCATCAGCCTGGAGAAGGAGTACCAGCCGGGGATCACCTACATCGTGGTGCAGAAGCGCCACCACACTCGACTCTTCTGTGCGGATCGGAGCGAGCGGGTAACAGTTAGCACCCAAAAGAGAGCAGTAAAGCTTCTCAGAGCTTCAGGTTCATTAAACCAGCAGAAGAAAAATACCAAAGTTCTGCTTCAGGCTCCACAAACAGCCTCATAAATCTTTCCTTACCTTTGCTATCCTGCTGCCAGAAACCAAATCAGAGCATGTTTAGGGAACAATTCCCCCCCCAAAAGCTCTGAGAGCAGTTTGCTGTAAAACCAGCGTTTCCTGCTCAGTTCAGAGATCTGATTGGACCAGGACGTGTTAGCCTGGTGCTATTGGAGGAGAGGATTCAAACCAGGGCTCAGTCATCCCAACGGGCCAATGGGAGCAGGGCATGCTGTCCCATGTGACCTGAGAAAGGAGAGGATACTATGTGTGATACATTTAAATGGGGAGGAACATCTGTGTGGGGAATTCTTTAGAAAATCACAGAAAAATCCACTTTTTTAGGTGTTTAGATGAAGGAAAATCATTGTTGTGTTCACAGAGCTCAGAAATCTCAGCTTCATTTAATCAGCCTCGGTCTAAAGTCCAGCCTCTGAAACGGCTTCCAGCTGCTTTGTTTGGGCTCAAAGCGCCATCTCTTGGCAGCTTTTGGTAAAAACTCAATGCTTTAAAGGCCTGGATCTCATTCCAGCTGCTTGCTCAGGAAACTGCCCTAAAATGTCTCCTCATTCGGGGGGAGGCTGGTTTACGGTGGGTGGGGCTGATGATGACGTCATGCGTTGTGGGTGGAGCCTGACGGCGCCTCGCTTTGGTTCTCCTGCAGGTGGGACGCAGCGGGAACATCCCGGCCGGCACCACGGTGGACACAGACATCACACACCCCTACGAGTTCGACTTCTACCTGTGCAGCCACGCCGGGATCCAGGTGACCCTCCAGAGCTGTTGCACCTTTTTATTGATTTTTATTTTTTAGGTTCTGAAATAGAACAGTGAGTGTTTTTGTTCACTGGGGGGAGGAAGAAGGAAAGTTAAGCTAAGCTAAAGATAAAGCTAAGCTAAATTTAAGACAAAGCTAAGATAAGCTAAAGATAAAGCTAAGCTAAAGTTAAGATAAAGCTAAGTTAAGATAAAGTTAATATAAGATAAAGCTAAGATAAAGCTAAGACAAGCTAAGATAAGATAAAGCTAAGCTAAAGTCAACTAAAGCTAAGATAAGATAAATCTAAGCTAAGCTAAAACGGGCTCAGGACTTCTGTGGGGAAAGTTATTGAAGATTTAATAGATTATTTATCTTATTATTTTTATTGTTAATACATATATATGGTCTAATTATTTTACATAATTCAAAATAATAATTATATTAAAATAATATTGTTTATATGTGTGTATTATAATATAATATTAGAATATAATTAATAATGATAATAACAATATCCATTTAAGAGATTATTCCATAAACTTCACAAACTGAATAAAGAGTTTAGAACAAACAGAATCTGCTGAGTGCTTCATCTGTTGGGACCCTGGTTCCTCTCATTGGAGGAGCAGAACCAGGACCAGGAGGAGTTGGGGGGGGGTTGGGGGTTCAGGTCCTGGATGGACAGCTGTGCTGTGTCCCCCCCACAGGGAACCAGCCGGCCCTCCCACTACCACGTTCTGTGGGACGACAACTGCTTCTCTGCGGACGACTTCCAGCTGCTGACCTACCAGCTGTGCCACACCTACGTGCGCTGCACGCGCTCCGTCTCCATCCCCGCCCCCGCCTACTACGCCCACCTGGTGGCCTTCAGGGCCCGCTACCACCTGGTGGACAAGGAGCACGACAGGTGGGTCACAGGCCCGGTTCTGATCCAAAGGCTCAGAGGTCAGGGGTCAGGCAGCTTTGTTTTACAGCATATTTAGTGTCCAAAGTGATTTAAAGAGAGTTTAAAAGCAGAGAATAGATAGAATTAGGTTCAAGAAAATAAAACAATAACTTTTAATATAGATTCAAAGTGCAGATAAAACACATCCAGTTGTAAAATCAGTTAGTTAGAATTCATTCAATATAATTCAGCCTGGATTTAATCACAATTCAAAGTGCTCAGAGTTTAAAACCAGAAAAATAAATTAAAAAAATCAACAAAGTAAATTAAATAGATTCTAAGTGCTTTACAGGGAGTTTATAAGGTCAACAAAATAAAACAATCATTGAATAAATGTGCAGATAAAACACATTCAGTTAAATAGATGTTTTCATCTGGATTTAAACATGGATTTAAACAAAGCCTCTACTGGTTTGGTTCTGACTCTGAGCCCCAGCAGGAGACCAGAACCTGGTCCTCAGACTCCAGCTGGTTCTGTTCCAGCAGCCATTGAGCTGCAGGGTCAGAGGTCAAATGCCCCCCCCCTCCCCCCTCTATCCTGCTGTTTGTGCCGCAGTGCTGAGGGCAGCCAGATCTCTGGGCAGAGCAACGGCCGAGACCCCCAGTCGCTGGCCAAGGCCGTCCAGATCCACCAGGACGCCCTGAGGACCATGTACTTCGCCTGAGCCGCTGCTCCAGATGTGCCCCCGTCTGGAACTTCCCCAGATGTGCTGTCTCCAGATGTACTACCACCAGCTGGAGCTGCTCCAGATGTGCTATCTCCAGCTGGAGCTGCTCCAGATCTGCTGTCTCCAGATGTGCTGCCCCAAGCTTGGGCTGTTCCAGATGTGCTGTCCCCAGCTGGAGCTGCAGCAGATGTGCTGTCCACGGATGGAGCTGCTCCAGATGTGCTGTCTTCAGCTGGAGCTGCTGCAGACATTTTGCCTCTGTCTGGAGCTGCTCCAGATGTGATGAACGAGATGTTTTTGCCTCTGGCTGGAGCTGCTTCAGATGTTTTGCCTCTGTCTGGAGCTGCTCCAAATGTGCTCTCTCCAGCTGGAGCTGCTCCAGATGTGCTGCTCCAGATCTTTTGCCTCTGTCTGGAGCTGCTCCAGATGTGCTGAACGAGATGTTTTTGCCTCTCTCTGGAGCTGCTCCAGATGTGCTGTCTCCAGCTAGAGCTGCTCCAGATGTTTTTGCCTCTGTCTGGAACTGCTCCAGATGTGCTGCTTCAGATGTTTAGCCTCTGTCTGGAGCTGCTCCAGATGTTTAGCCTCTGTCTGGAGTTGCTCCAGATGTGCTGCCCCCAGCTGGAGCTGCTCCAGATGTGCTGCCCTTAAATCAGCGCTGCTCTCCAGAACCGCCCCGGTTTGCTGGAGGAGCTCGTCGGTGCAATAAGAAGCCGGCAGGCCTTTTTAACAGGAGCCAGATGTGGTTCCCTCTGGTTCCTTCCTGGAACCTGGACCCACATCTCGGGTCCTTTTAACAGTTTTTAGCCGTCTGATTGGGCCCAAACGGGCCAGAAGGACCGACAGCTGCTGCTGTTTCTGGGCTCCTGACGGGCGCTTTGGGCCTTTTCCAGACCCGCTAACCAGCAGAAACCCGCTCTGTGGGGCCTCGGGCCGACCCGGTTCTGGGCCTTTCGGGTCAGACCAAAACCGTCGTGCCTGCTTGCCGACTCGGAGCGAAGCCCGGCGGCTGTTTTACAGCTGAGCACACTCAGCCTCTGGCTGCTTCCTGTTGGGAGCCGGTCAGAACCACCCGCCGGGCCGTTTCGGGTCGGCGGGCGTTGCCACCAGCTTGTGCCTTTCCTGATGGTGCTGCTTCCCCTAAAGAAACACTGAAACACACTCAGTGTTTGGACGGGTTCTGCTGGGCCCGGCCCAGAACCAAGCCTTCTCCTAATGAGATCAGTTATTTATTTCACTCTGTGTCTGTAAGTGCGTCTTCCCTCTTCATGGCAGCAATAATGGCTCCGATTGGCCGGGAGGGCCTGACAGAACCGGCCTCATCTGGACCCACATGGAGCCTTTTTACTTGTCATATTTAATTTTTGGAATAAATCTGACACATCTTTAAGCTATGTGTGCTCGTTCTTGGACCCTTAATTCTTCCTAAATGCTCAGCTGCTGGTTTCTTACTTGCCTATCGTATCATTCTGTTGATGAATGCTGAATAAATGAGGACGGCTGGTTTCCAAAACAGGGTTTTTTTGCTAAATCTGCTGCTTTCTGAACCCTGTCAGAAAGCACCCATAAAGAACCAGATGATCTTCAACTAACCAAAACACATCAAATCTGAAGAATCCAACTAGTACTTTTGGGGTTTTTCACACCTTAAAATAGGATAAAATATCCTGATGTAGCCTCAATAGATGCGGAGAACAAACTTAACCAGAATTGTTCAACATTTGATTAACTCAGCGTTAAGCTTCTTGAAACTTTTTAATTTGAGAGTGAAACATTTATTCTAATAATTCATTTAACGCAACAGTTATATTATGGCTTGTGGATGACTCAATCCAATTTTTAATTTACTTAGTAAACAGGAAAATAAAACATTCAATTCAATTTTTCTATCCATCATTTGTTGTTTCGGTGACGCAAACAATCTTTGAGTGTTTCGAATCATTTTCTCTGCAAAAACTGATATAAAAACTTTATTTCATGACGAAAAAATCCCCTGAAGCGGATTTGGATCCGCTGAAAAACCGGAAATATCACGCTTGTTTTGGCTTTTAAGCAGAGCGAGCACACAGACGTTCACACGCCGTCCAAAGCTGCTCTTTGCCCGCCGTGCTGCTCGTCTTCCGGCCGTCGGGGCTCCAGCACGAACGGCGGCGCTCCCACCTCGTACTTCCGGGTTCCGGTGCGCATGCGCGGCGCGTCCTGGCACCACCTGAACAGCAGGTGCAGCTTCGCGGCCGCCCCGCGCAGGCAGCAGCTCAGCGCCTCGCGCACAGCCGCCGACGAGAAGTAGAAGATGAAGGGGTCCAGGCAGGCGTTCAGGGTGCTGGACAGGAGCGCCACGTCCCTCCACGGCTGGCTCTCCCAGGTCACGTAGCCCACGACGTGGGACGCGTTGTACGGCCCGAAGCAGAGGGCGAAGACCAGCAGCGTGCCGCCCGCCAGGCCGATGCCGCGCAGCCGCCGGCGCCGGCTGAGTCTGGGCAGCCGCGACAGGATCAGCACGAAGTTGGTGTAGCAGAAGCAGCTGACGGCGAACGGGACGCAGAAGAGCACCAGGAAGAGCTCCAGCCGGACGGGGAGGAGGATGCTCAGTTCCTCTTTTGTGAAGTGCAGGTAGCAGGTGGGCGGCGGCGGGGGGATGGCGCCGGCGGAAGCGGAAGCGGCGCCCGCACAGGCGCTACCGTTGGGCCCGCCGCTCCCCGCGCCGTGCTGCCATTGGATGTAGGGCAGGATGTAGACGATGCTGAGGTTGGCGGAGGTCAGCAGCCAGAAGGCGGCGCAGGCCCAGGCGGCGTAACGCGGGCGGCGGCAGACCGACCAGCGCAGCGGGAACGCCACGGCCAGGTAGCGCTCCACGCTAACCGCCGCCAGCAGCAGCGTGCTGGTGTAGATGCTGACGTAGAAGAGGAAGCCGGTGAGCGGGCACAGCGCGTAGGGTAGGCACCAGAACATGCCGTCCTGCGCCTCCTTCATCTTGAGGGGCAGGAAGGCCAGCAGGAGGAGGTCGGAGCCCGTCAGGTTGAGCAGCAGCACGTCCACCGGCGCCGCTTTGCGGCACGCCTTGCGCAGCAGCGTGGAGAAGGCCAGGATGTTGGCGGGGACCCCCGTCAGGAAGGTGAAGATGTAGACGGACAGCAGCAGCATCTCCATGGCAGGGAGGGTCACAGAGGCTGGGGGGGAGAGAAGGGGAGGTTCAGTCTCTGAAGGTGAGGAACAAAGAAGAGCAAAGAGGAACAAAGAGGAATAAGAAGAGCAAAGAGGAACAAAGAGGAGCAAAGAGGAATACGAAGAGCAAAGAGGAGCGAAGAGGAGGAAAGAAGAGCAAAGGGGAACAAAGAGGAGCAAAGAGGAAGAAATAGGAGTAAAGAGGAGCAAAGAAGAACAAATAGGAACAAAGGGGAGCAAAGAGGAACAAAGAGGAGCAAAGAGGAACAGAGAGGAGGCAAGAAGAGCAAAGAAGAGCAATGAAAAGTAAAGGGGAACAAAGAAGTGAAAAGAGGAGCAAAGAAAAGCCAAGAGGAGCAAAGAGGAACAAAGAAGAGCAATGAAGAGTAAAGGGGAACAAAGAAGTGCAAAGAGGAGCAAAGAAGAGTAAAGACGAACAAAGAAAGGCAAAGAAGACCAAAGAGGAACAAAGAGGAGCAAAGAAGAGCAAAGAAGCAAAGAGGAACTAAGAAGAGCAAAGAGGAGCGAAGAAAAGGTGCTTTTACAGAAAATCCAGCAGGAAGCAACCTGTTTTCTCCTTTTTCTTTTAACTAAACACGATAAATCAGTAGCAGTGTCTCTAAATACGTCAGAAACAACCAGATCCAGATGTATGTTTTCAATAAAACCAAAATCAAGGATGAAAACAAGATATTTGCAGATTGTTTCTAGGTTCAGGTTGAACAAACCCTGTAAAAAGTTCCAATTAAATGAAGAAAGTACTAAACAAATCTATTCTTTGTTTCTAAATCTAAGTGACTCGTCCCCTCAGAAAACCACCATAAATCCGTACTGGGTAAAGAAGAGCAAAGAACAGGAGCTTTTACAGGAAAACCAGCAGGAAGCAACTCGTTTTCTCCTTTTTATTTTAAATAAACTAAATGAACCTTTTCGTCCACAGTGTACGGCTATTTAAAGCCATCTGAAATGCTCACAGGCCACTGAGGTGGACTCTGCTGCATGCAATAAAAATTGAAACATGTCCTCAATATCCTGTTAAAGAGGAACTGAGATGGGCTCGCCTAAACATACGGATTTTCTAAGTGAAATTCGATCAAATATTCGACTCGACACCATAAGTAAATTTCCAACGAATGACATGGAAGTGGAAAAAGATGTTGAATAAATATTAAATAAAAATAAAGTTAATTTAAAGTTAAGGTAGTGAAAGTCAGAGTAAGTTAGGGTTCGTCCTGTATCTCAGTCTCTACCTCCGTTCAGTCTCTGAGGTAAAGTGCCAATAAAAATGCTTTTTATTGATCATTTCTTTTTAAATCTCTCTTACATAATGTATTTGTTTTATTGCTATATGTAATTATCTGCAGTGTTTATTAAGGAGTTATTGTAGGTTTTTGGGCTGTGGAACGAATTACAGTGTATTCTGATGGGAATATTTGACCCAACATACAAATATTTTAACATACGAAGTCAGTCCTGGAACGAGTTAGATTCCTATGTAGTGATTCTACTGTATATACAGATAGGAAATTATTTGCTTATTCGGAGAAGTCAGATCATTATAGAGTTAATTTTAAACCAAATAAGGACACAGTTATGAATGAAGAAAATTATTTAGCTAATAAAATACTTGAAACCCTACCCAATGTCCTTTTACGCTTTTGGTTCTTTTTCTGAGAGGAGCTGCAGTCACCTGTGAGGCTAAAGGACGCTTCTTCTTCATCGCCTCCTCTTCATCGCTGCTTCAGGCTGTCTGGGCAGCCGTCGGCTCTCCGTGTGCTGCGGAAATTTAATCAACTCCTGGACACAATCTGCTCGACGGCTTCTCTAAACATCGTCGCCCAGCAACTCCTCAGAGAGCCGGCGTGACGCAGTCTGCCAAAAGGGAGCTCGATTCCCACCACAGTCAGAACCAGTTCAAGTAGAAAACCCGAAAGTTTCGGGGGGAAAAGGCTGAGCTCCACCTGTGGGAGGATCCTTCCCTCCATCAGAGCTGGTTTTCAGTCCACTTCATCCAGTTTCTGACCCACTGTGGGAACTCTGGAAGGTTAATTTTCTGTTAAATGTCTGAAAGGAACACATTTAACTATGGTTTAGCTCTATTTTTGTTCATTTTTGCCTCATCTTTGCGCTTTTTTGTTTTATTTTTTATTATTTTTAGCTTTGTTTTTGCTTTTGGGTGTATATTTGGTCATTTTATCATTGTTTTTGCTTTTTTGGTGCATTTTTTGGTAATTTTAAGCCTTGTTTTAGCTTTTTTTGGTGTATTAGAAAACTTGAAGGAGTGAGGATCCATCCCTCCATCAGAGCTGCTGGGGTTCAGTCCACTTCTGGTTCCTCTGGCAGAGCGACAGAGCCTTTCCTCCCTGTTTCCTTCCTTCAGAGGGGCTTCTTGACAGCCCCCCTTCATGGAGAGCATTTC
>JABUIW010000117.1:79188-104859 GCA_013363375.1 Menidia beryllina
ATCTGAAAACACTCAGCTAACTAGACTGAAAACCAGAGAAGAAGCAGAAAAACTCGGGCTATAGACTGGATGAGTGGCTGAGCCTCCTGGTATTAAACCTTGAAATGATTTAAAGGAAAGGTCCTTGGTCAAGCACAAGTTGAAATAACTTTATTTAAATGCCTGATAAACAAAATCAGGACAAAAAAATAGAAAGTGTAGAGCATAAAAGTAAAAAGTAAAGACATTTCCACCCATTTTTCAGTGAATAACTGTCTGACATCATGACGTTATAAAGGATTTAGAATCTTTCTCAAGTTAAATGAGTGAAGCTGACTGTGTTCATGGATGAGGAATGACTGGTTTGATCTCATCTGAAGCGTTTTTTGCTTCATCTTCATCGACACCCAGTTTATTTTTTGCTCATTTCCTTTTTAGCTCTGAGTTAAACATCACAAACGTGCACAGTAATGCTTTTAAGTGCATTCAGACATAAATAAAAAAGCCCAATTTAAGGAATTTCCCTGCTTTTTCATTCAGAAAGGAGACAAACATCAATCGGAGAATCTGAGATTTCAGCTCAAACTCTGCAGGTTTGTGTGGAGATGATTGATCGAACCACCTGTTGTTTGTAAATCTGTGAGTGAAACAGCTTAAGGGCGCCGACGCCTGTCAGAGACACCAGATGAAGTCATTTCTCAGCGGACTGGATGTCCCACACAAATGCAGGAAAACATCACAGATGACCGAAGCCGAAGCATAGAAACCATCAAAGTTATCCTCAGTATTCCCTGTTTTACTCTTCTCCTTTTGCTTCTGGTTTAATCAAATGTTTCAGTGGGGTGTGAGTCCATCACAGGGACACATACAGACACACAAATCTCACAATTGTCTCACAAGTTTAGGTGCTTTAACTCCAGTTAAACAGCTCAAATATGGACAGAATTATTCTGAACCGCTTGCAGATTTATCACCATTTAACGCTGTGCAGGTTATATTTGATCCGCAGATTTCTGAAACTGTCATACAGTCAAAACTTTGTTTAAAAAATGAACAAACTTCAGATTTTTAAAAAGACTCTTCAATCATTTTTTGGGTCAAGCCTTAAAGGGTTAATACTTATTTAGAGATTTTAAAATGCAGAAAAGACATTTTTCTGCTTTTTGTGCTTGCTAACCACCCTTGACATGGATGGCTCGCACCAAAATATATATATATTTGTGCATTTGGACACCAAATAAAGTTCTTTTCTCATATAAAATGTGTTTTCAGACTGGGTGTCACTCAAAAGCTTTTGGAAAACCAAAATAAAGAAAGATGAGAGAAGATAAGAGTCCATGACCAGAAGGGAAAACGGGGGCAGAAGGCTGAAAAATGACAAATAGCAGGAAGTGAGGGACACTTCAAACTAAAAGGCAAAAGCATTATGCAAATACTCACACTGGAAAATAACCAAATACAAATGTCCACCAAACCAAACCCCAGAACTCATCACCCTGGATCCTCTTTTCAGTCATTATGTCCAGATGTGAGTCTGACCAGAACCAAATGGACCCGAGTCAGCAGTCACTCTGTAATCCTGATCACAGTTATGGCTCTTTCACTGATCAGATTTCAGTTAAAACAAACAGATGAGGAATCTGCAGCCTCTTTAAAATAACTTTATCCAAAGCGAAAATCCCATTTCTTCAATTGGACGCCAACTTCCTGTTTAATAACAATGTTCAGCTCCTATTGTTGGTAATTCAGCTTCTTCGCTTGATAAAAACTCCATTAGAGCTTAAAAAAAAGTACTTTGGAGAAGTTTTTTCTTGTGCAAACAGCTGCAGATGACGCTTACTCCAGCGTCCAATCAGACGGCTCGGTCTACAGAACCGTTTGGATTCTAATTGAGGGCAGATTTTCTCTCCCCCGGCAACACACGAGGGCTGAAACATGATTAGACGAAAGCTGCGAGGCCACCACAGAGCCCCAAAAAGGCGTTATTATCTTCAAAATATTTAAAAATTACTCCGCCTAGTCCCACAGTGGAGGCCATGATGGCGCCGGCTCCTTAACCAGAAGATTTAGTCTTGTCAGAAGCTCCTTCCAGTGACTACAGGTATGCATTGTTACCCGGAAAATGTTTTTTTAGTTGTTTTTTTTGCCTCCTTGTATTATTTCCCCTATTTAGGGTCATGTTTATGTTAAAAAAAAGATAAAGAAGCTCAATAAGTATACTTATAGGAAAAGAAACAAACTCCTTCGAGGCGTTTTGTTATCCGCTAACATCAGCTCGTCCCGACAGTTAGCGCCGAGCACGCCAACGTCTTCTTCTGGTGGATCTGGGACACAACGTCTTCTTCTGTGGTGGTTCAACGACACGGCGTCTTCTTCTTTGGTAGTTCAGCGGCACGGCATCTTCTTTTGTGGTGGTTTAATGACACAACGTCTTCTTCTGTGTTGATCTAACGACATGGCGTCTTCTTCTGTGGTGGTTCTGTGGCACAGCGTCTTCTTCTGTGGTGGTTCAACGACACAACGTCTTCTTCTGTGGTGGATCTGCGGCACGTAGTCTTCTTCTGTGGTGGTTCAGCGACATGCTGTCTTCTTCTGTGGTGGATCTGTGGCACAGCGTCTTCTTCTGTGGTGGATCTGCGACACGTAGTCTTCTTCTGTGGTGGTTTAATGACACAACGTCTTCTTTTGTGGTGGTTCAGCAGCACAACGTCTTCTTCTGTGGTGGTTCTGCGGCACAGTCGCCGCTCTCGGCCTCACCCTCGACTCTCCTTGGTGGCCTCCACCGCCGCCCGGCTCCTGTCCGACGCGGTGGGCGGCGCCTTTCCCTGGGCGGACCCGTCGGGCCTGGACCGGCGCCGGCTCGTCCCGGTCCGGCTGATGTGGCTCTGCTGGCCGCAGATCCTCCACAGGAGTCCGCGGGAGGTGGCCGGCGACAGCATCAGCATGACGGCCGGCTCCAGGAAGACGTTGCAGGAGCTGGTCAGCATGGCGTACGGGCGCCACTCCAGGTTGGCCTGGACCGCGAAGCCCACGATGTGCGAGGCGTTGTAGGGGGCGTAGCACACCACGAACACGCCCAGCGTGGTCAGCGCCACCGCCAGCACCCGGCGCTTGCCCGCCGCCCGCAGGTTGGAGCGCCACACCAGCGCCACGCAGCGCAGCGTGCAGAAGGAGGTGATGACCAGCGGCAGCAGGAAGAGGACCACCGCCATTTCCAGCCGCAGTGGCAGCAGCACGGCCAGCTGCGACTGGTTGAAGTGGTCGTAGCACGCCGACACGTCGTCCCGCGTCCCTACGAAGTAGGCGCCGCCCTCGGCCACTAGGCTGACGGCCAGGTGCAGCGCCACCAGCGCCCAGAGCGCCACGCAGACGGAGCAGGACAGCCGCGCCCGCCGGTAGCGCTTGTAGACGATGGGGAAGGCGATGCTGAGGTAGCGGCCCACGCTAACGGCGGTGATGAAGAGGCAGCTGGCGTACAGCGAGGAGTAGAGGAAGAAACTGTAGACGGGGCATACGGGCGGCGGCAGGATCCAGTCCCTCAGCACCACCTCCGCCACCTTGACGGGCAGCCAGACCACGAAGGCCAGGTTGGCCAGGCAAAGGTTGATGGCGTAGACCACGTTGGGCGTGGCGCCGTGCTTGCGAGCCTTGCGGACGTAGACGGCGAGCACCAGCAGGTTGGCGGGCAGGCCCAGCAGGAAGGTGAAGCAGTGGATGGCGAGCGCCACCCCGTCCGGCACGCTCAGCTCCATCTATGCTAGCAGCGGGGGCCGCCGGCGCCCGCACGCTCCGCCGCCATCCTGCACTCTGGACTCCGACTCGGGCGGCAAAACAGAAGGGGGGGAGGAAGGGGGCGGCGGCCTGGAGGTGGGCGTGCGGAGGGCGAGGCGCGGTGACATCACAGGCTGATAAGGGGGGCATTAACCCGGCTCCATCCGGCCCTAATCACCCTCTCAGCCCAGCGCCGCAGACAGGTAGCATCTGGGCCCTTAAGTGAAATGATTCAGAATAATAGGAGCGATCAGGAAGCCGAGCTCTGCCTAAGTGATCGGGGGGGGGGGGGGGGGGGGCTGGAAAGACATTAACCTGCTCTCCTGATCTAGAATAGAAAAGAATAGAGCAGAATAGAGCAGAATAGAACACTTTATTGATCCCACAACGGATAAATTTACACCTTACAGTATAAAGGGCACAAAGGGAAAAGCACATAGCCTATTGGAGGCCTAAATAAAGCTAATTTACAAGGGGAGTTACTAAAATATTGACCCACTCACTGAGGCTACAACATGATTCAGGTAGTGCAGGTGTATCCTGACAGCAGCTGGTATGAAGGACCTGTGGTAGCTCTCTTTCTTACACTGTGGGTAAGACTTCCACAAAGAGACACTAAACTACCACAAAGCGACACTAAACTATCACAAAAAGACACTAAACTACCACAAAGAGACAAAACTACCATAAAAAGACACTAAACTACCACAAAGAGACACTAAACTACCACAAAAATACAAAACTACCACAAAGAGACACTAAACTACCACAAAGACACAAAACTACCCCAAAGAGACTAAACTACCACAAGACACTAAACTCCCAAAAAAGACACTAAACTACCCCAAAGAGACTAAACTACCACAAACAGACACTAAACTATTACAGAAACAAAACTACCACAAGACAGTAAACTACCACAAAAATACACTAAACTACCCCAAAGAGACTAAACTACCACAAAGAGACACTAAACTATCACAGAAACAAAACTACCACAAGACACTAAACTACCACAAAAAGACACCTAACTACCACAAAGAGACACTAAACTACCACAAAGAGACCCAAAATTACATTATAAATGAAGGCTCATCGTACCAGAAACATATCAAATACACAGCAAAAACGAAACAAAAATCCTACAGACACTAACTAATCTCCAACACGACAAAGACAGTCACAGAAACACACAAAATGGAGCAAAATCATATCAGCAACACAAAAAACAATCAGCTCCTGAACTCCCCACAAATGATGGAGTAATGAATTTATTCCAGGTCAAACCAACACGAAAACATCCAATCTAGCGCACAGCTTCCCAGACAGGGGAGATTTATGGGTTTATTGTGGAGAGCACCCTGTTTACTACTTTATTTACCCAAACCAAAGTCAAAGTTCGGCTCATTATCACAGCTTTATACTCCCAACAGCCTCCCTGATCAAACAGTGTGACAGAAAACAGAGCCATTAAAGTGCATGGCGATAAGGAGGCAGCGTGAGAGCTTTTGCATAAACATGCGCAGATGGCCCTGCTGTGTCCTCAGAAGCTGTCTGGGATGTTTGTGGCTGTCCTCAGAGGGCCAGCAGCTGCAGGCCGCTCCTCCCGCTGGAGTTTGTGAGCGGGACGTGGGGCGGCGTGGCGGTGGCGGCGGTTGCCGTGGCGAGGCGGGCCCGGCTGCTCAGGCTGCGCTGCTCCAGAGACACAGCTTCCTGCTTCCTGCTGAGGTCCTGCAGCATCCGGGCCTGGTGGAGCTTCATCCTCTGCAGGGACAGTCTGAGCACACAGAGCAGAAGCACTTCTGTTTTCTCCTCCTTAGGCTGAGACACTTTCCAAAAAGATAGTACGCAATACTTCAGACAACAGACACAAAAACAACCGCAAAGAGACACGAAACAACCACAGAGTAACACAAAACAACTGAAAAGATATACGAAATGACCACAAGAAGACATAAAATTACCACAAAGAGACGCAAAACAACCACAAATAGACACAAAAGTACCATAAAGAGACACAAAAACAAGCACAAAGAGATACAAGAAAACCACAGACACAAAACAACTGTAAATACGTACAAAATTACCACAAAAAACACACAAATATACGTCAGAAACAAAGGCCCATTGTCACATAAACACACAAAATGGAGCAAAATCATGTCAGAAACACAAAAAAAAAAAAAAAAACAGGCTCAGACATCTGAGAGAAGCAAGGTGAGATTGTAAAATGAAGGTTTGGTGTAAGATTAAACACAAAATGTGTGGATTTTCAGATGTAAAAGAGCCAAAAGTCAAGTAAAAAAATTAAAAAATCAGGTGAAGAAGAACTCACTGGGCCTCGGAGAGTTTTTGCCTCAGAACCAGGATGGTGGCCTCCAGCTGCTGGACTTCAGCCACCAGGCCGAGCTGCACCTGCACACCGACAGGACACCTTGAGCCGGGGCGTCCGGAGGGGGATTATAGATTCATGAAAATGTCCAGTTTTCACAGTTTTTCATGGGACCGTAATCGTATTCTTAAATCGACTGGGGCTTTGCTCAGAATACAGCAGGAACTCTGCCTATGATGCCTAAACATAGGAATTTTCCAACTTCCGATATTGGACACCGACTCGACACTCGAAGTAAATTTCCAACATATGACGTTGATTCATAGAATATATATAAAATATACATATTAAATAAAAATAAGTAAGCTAAGTTAGTTTAAAGTTCAGGTAGAGAAAGTCAGAGTAAGCTAGGGTACGTCCTGTATCTCAGTCTCCACCTCCGTTCAGTCTCTGAGGTAAAGTGCCAATAAATCCCAGTTCTATTGATTATTTCTTTATAATTTATTTCCTTTTACATCTCTCTTATATAATCTATTTGTTTTATTGCTATGTGTAATTATCTGCAGTATTTATTGAGGAGTTATTAATGGTTTTTGGGGGGTGGAACAAATTTCCACGTACTGTCCCGGTCGCAACAAGTGGGACAAAAAGGATCTATACTAGTATAGTATTCATAGTACATATCAATACTTAGTATAGATCCTGTTTGTTTGACGAGTTTGTATCGTTGTGAGACTGTTTCCTTTATTACATTAAGACGGTGTTAAGAGGTAATTTGTTGAAGCTGTTTTCTAATCCAGAAGAGTTCATATCTAGATCATTATTTGTTTTTATTTATATATTTTAAAGGAGGGCTATTATTGTGTTAATGGTTGTTACAGATTGTTATTTTAGTATCATTGAGGTATAATAAAGCATGGTCATTAACATCTGAGAATCCGTCTGGAGGCAAAGTGTCCTCCTTTTTGGAAATCAAAATATGGTCACCCTACTTTGAGCCCACACGTCCATCCACTCGCCTTCCCCACAGACCTGGTCCCTGCACAGGTCCACGCCTGGCCTCTGGGTCCTGGTCTCCAGCCGGGTGTGAGCCAGCTTCAGGGAGGCGGTCTTAGCCTGGAGGTCTGCCTCCAGCCCCTGGATGTCCCTCTCCATCTCAGCCATCTCCTCCTCAGTCTGTGTGGTCAGAGACAAGCCTCCATCAGCTCTGCCCTCCAGGCTCTGGACCAGGCCGGACCAGCTCCTCCAACCTTGGTGGTCTGCCACTGCAGCTCGTCCCGGGCCTGCTCTTCCAGGTGGGTGCGTTTTCGGAGAGCAAACTCGGTGGCCCTGAACTGAGTCTCCAGCTCATTCCTCAGCTGCAAGGTACAAGAATTAATCATCCAAATGACACCGAGACCCACTAATATCAGAGTGAATGAAGACGAAGCATTTCGCCAGGGACCAAACAGCTTATTAGCCCTCTTAGGAACTCATTTTCATGTTTTTACATCCATTTCAGGAGCTTTTTGGTCCCTTAAAGCCATAAAAAATTCAGATAAACTCATTTTCATAGTATAAAGTAATAGTGTGTTCCCATAAAGTAATAAAAGTAATAAAAGTCCCGTCCTAACCTAAAATAGCAATTAGCAGAGGACAGTTTTAGAATATTTCTTACTTCGAAATCATGTGAAAAAGACTTTCTGATAGAGGCTGTAATATGGAAATATTACAGAATACTTAATGTAGTTTATCCAGTATAAAGGAAAGCACAACACATGCTTTTCTAACACAGTTAAGCACTTTTCAAATAAAGATAATAAAATCATGGAACAAAAAACATTAAAAACCCAAATGTATGATTTTAAGACATTAAAAGATTGAGTTTTCCATAGTTTGGATGACAAACGTCACTTTACATGTAAAGACAGCAAATTGGTCTGCAAGACATTTAACAGGTTGAGACAGAAAAGGAAAAGGGCTGCTGTAAAAAGACTCCTTGATTCCTCCTGATGGTGGATCCATCTGTCCCAGGTGTCTGACCCACCTGAGCTCTGCTGAGGTCCATGTTCTCCCTGGTTTGCTGGGACGCCTGCATGGCCTCCTGGGCACGGACCACATTGTACTGGCTGAACTGGACCCACTCCTGGGGGGTGCTGGACCTGCATTGATCAGACATCTCAGCACACAAAGCCCAAAACTCTGAATCAAAGGTGACATATTCTTTTAAACACTGTCTGTGTGAGACAGACTGGTCTAAAACCATACTGTGGCTCTCTATCTGAGCCCTGTTTCAACACCTCTTTGCTAACAGTCCATTTCCAGGGTGGAGAAATAACTAGGCCTTTAGGAGAGGTCAGCATCTCCATAATGAAGCTGTTCCTTCAGGTAGACCAAAAACCCTCCAGCTCTACATACAGAAACAGATACTTCCTGTTTAGCAGCTAGTTGTAAGCTAGCAAACAATGCTAATAGACCAAGCTGGAGATGTACACAGAATAACTCATAGCAACACATGTGCACTGTCTATTAAATTTTAAGTATATATACCTAATTTAAGACATCAATCTTTATTGGAAGCATGTTAATAATGTGATGCTAGTGTGATACCCTTTGGAAATGAGCATGAGAAATGCTTCTTTAATAAAGGGAGACTGAAAATACGAGGGTAGGGTTTTGGGGGAGTTTTGCAGTCCGGTAATACAGAAAATGTCACCTTTAAAAGTGGAATATTTAAGACCATAAATGTTTAAAACTGTAAACATGCATCCAACATGAAGCATTACCCTGGTGGTATGCGGGTTGGGTTGGTCTTCAGGGAGATATTGGATGATTCTATCGTGAGTGACAGGCAGGACTTGTCGATTTCCAGAGCCTCCATCTTGTTCTGGAGGTCGGTGGTCAGTTGATGTCGATTCTCCTGCAGAACGCTTAGACAGCAAAATGTAGGCAGTAGTGCTGCATGATTTGATGAAAATGTGCGATTGTGATTATTGTGGACTATGTTGCGATTACGATACAATATAATGAAGGGTTTCATGAGTCTGCGTGCTTGAATATAGAGGACTACACAGAGAATTACATTAATTTCGTATATTTTTCAACTGAAAACATAAAAACATGAAATACAAAAACAAAAAATACAAAACCTGAAATGCCTCTAATTTCATGTAGGGTATGCTCAATGTCTGTATTTTTCAAATGTTAGATAAAGAGTTTCTTTCTTTTTTTTAAGAAAGAATCACGTTCACAGGCACAACAATGCATAATGTTTACAAAATCGCAAATGCGATTACATAATTGCACAGCATGACATCGCGATTGCGATACGATTAATTGTGCAGCACTAATAGGCAGGGGTCAGAGGTCAAAGGTCAGCATCCGCCTGCTGGAGCTCACCACAGCTGCTCAAAGGCCTGGTCGATCTGCTGCTGCAGGTTCAGCTGCACCCGCTCAATCAGCTCCACTTCTTTCCTGAGCTGCTCCTCCACCGAGTCGGTGACCAGCTCGCAGCCCTGCCGGCCCTCCCTCAGCGTCAGGCACTCGGTGCTGACCTCCAGGGGCACGCCGGTGGCGGCCAGGGCCTGCTCGCTCAGCTCTTTGGTCTGTCCCAACACACACCAGCACAACCGTCACATCCACCCCAGACTCAGAGGAGAACAGAGCTCTCAATTCAATTCAATTCAATTTTTATTTATATAGCGCCACATCACAACAACAGTCATCTCACAGCGCTTTCCAAACAGAGCAGGTCAGACCCTACTCTGAAGTTGATTACAGAAACCCAACAATTCCCTCTCGTGGGGGTGTCAAAGGTTTTTCCACCCACCAGTGTCAGAGCCTCCATCTCGTCGTCCACTTTCAGAGCGCAGCTCTCCAGCACATCCCTCCATCGAGACACATCCCAAACCCGGTCGCGGAGCCTGCGAGAGGAGTCGCTCTCATCCCAGGCCGTCTACAGATGGGAGCAGCAACATGCAAGTTACTCACTTTAGCATTGTATGCTATCACATAATCCATGTAAATAACTGATTGTCTTATTGCTTTTAGAATTAGACTCTGGTGTGAAACTCTCTGGCTGAGCCCACAGATTCCCCTTCTCCCCGTTACAGTAAATACTAGTCTTCAAGCTCAACATCCACACTTTCTGATCACATTCCAGAGAAATCTGAATGAATTAGCATTGAATTGGCCTGTTCAGGTCAGAGCTAACTGGACAACAACACTCGGTTGTGTCCAGTCTTTCAGAACCAGCCCAGAAGATAAATGTCCATCACACCCAGAAATAGAGGCTCTGGCCAACTGATATTCTGCGGGAGTTTTGTGGGTCAGAGCCCAGCTGATTTACTTTACCTGAGACCAATAAATTTAATATTTGTACTCTTGATCTACTCTGGTTTATTCTAAGGCTTCCAGCTAAAGAATAGTCACTAAACCGATGTGTGACAAGTGAATTTCTCCACTGTGAGATCAATAAAGCTCTTATCTTAAACGGGCACCATCGGCCACCCGGCGAGCGCCCACCTGAGAGCGGGTCTGGTTGCGCAGAGACCTTCCCTCCTGTCGGATGGTGGTGGAAACGTGGCGCTCGTGTTGGGCCGTGGCGGACAGCTGCTGGTTGTTACTGAACCAATCAGGAACGCTGCGACGCAGGCCAGGCTTGGCGGGAAGTGTTGACATCCTGATGTCCACTGTTCAGACTTTTTATTATATATTTTATTACAGACTTGCAGCAGCAGCTGTGTAATATCAAATGTTTAAAATGAGTTTAAATGAAAAATGAAAGAAGCAGAAAGGCTATTGTTTCATTCTTTATATATTTAAAACTTGGAATAAAACTCATGAAAACGTATTTTCTTTCACTTCTTAAGCGTATCTGAGGGGCAGATGTTATCTTATTTATATTTCTGTTATTTCACCATAAGTGCTGTGCAAGTTTCTGTTGCAGGTTCTGGGTTTCAGGAAATCTGAAGCTGTTTTATTTGTTATTTAAATACAGAAATACATTAAGACTGTTTAATGAAGTGTGACACTCCACTTTTGGTGGAAAAGCAAATACTTTGAAATAGCACTTGGCTGCTGATATGACTCAAATAACCCCACGGCTGTATCGGTTTAATCATTAAAGGATTGGCTGTTAATCTCTTACTTTATATGTCATTTTAATCAGTGTAAACCTAGATATTGCTTTCCTGATAATGATCCATTACAGCAAGTCCACCTGGATCAGGTAAGTGGAGAGTAAAAATGGAACCGGCTCAGTTCTGAGCAAACGGTCCATTGGACCAATAATTGTTCAAACAAATGTCAAATTCCAGCCTAAATTTAAAGAGCTCTTGTTTTAGATCAAATAGGAAAAAACTTAGTTCGGAAACATCGCGACAATGACGTTTAAATCCCATTTTACTCACGTGAGTTCTAGAATGTTCTGGCCCGTCCGCGCGTGCAGCTGGTAGCGTCCCGGACTGGGGTTCCCCTAGCAACGGTTACTACAGCAGTCTCCGGTCAACGAACCGACATAACAAAGTTCAGAAACCGTTTAAAAAAAAATGTTTTTAAATTTCCAAGTATTTTTCTGGTTAAACTAAACGAGTTCTTTCTTTGGTAAAAGCTGCAGTTCCAGCAATGAACTTCTGCTGAAGTGTATTGTGATTAGGAGGGGGAGCATCATTATATATATATATTTTTTTTCACGTAAAGTTTTAGTAAATTAGTAAAGTTTATTAATAAATTCAGATGTTACAGCTTTTGAAACCTGAAATATTGCTCAGCAGAGATGTTTAAACACACCACAGTGGGTCACAAAATGTTGAAAGAAACTTGTGGCAGCTTAGAGAAAGAACCTTAGGGTTTCCTTGTACCAACACGACTCGGGTATAAACACGTCTGTTTTATTGAAGTTTCAGGTTTTAGTCATGCCAGTGGTTAAACCTCCATGCTGTGGTGACTCGCCGTGTGGACAAAAGCAGGTTAGTCGGAAGTCATCACTAACACCCCGTGGCCCCCGTTAGTCAGCAGCAACGGCTCCCAAAGTCTCAGTTTGAGGGGTTATTGTAAAAAACAAAACAAGACAAAGCTACTAAAATCCAGCTGGACCGGGATGAAACCGGGCCGACGCAGGGCGAGACCTGAAGTCCAAATCGTCCCGGCGACCCACAGATTCACAACCCAAAGTTTAATGCCCACCTGGGAGTTCTTTAGCTGAAAACCACCTTCACATCATTTGTGTCTGTACATTGCACCTAGAGGACAAAGGAGACCTAAGCTGTCTTCATGAGGACTTCATTGAGTCGGGAACCACTCTGAGGTGCTCCGTCCTCGTTACCTGAGCTACATGGACAAACATGGCAGCGCTCCAGCTCCCAAAGCCCCTCCAGCTTTTACTGGCAGAGGACCACGATCAGCTGACAGTAAAGGAGGCGGCGTGGAGCGCCGTCACGGGTCCGAGCGCCGCTCTGCCAGCACCTTGCTGAATAAATTAAACCAGAATGGGAGCGACTGTTCATCTGACATTTAGTAGTTTCACACACAGCGGATAAGCAGGAAGGAGTTCCATTTTTTTTTTAAAAAGGTGGAAAAGTTCAAAGTAAATGGTGGCGGGTTCAGAGAGGTTCGGCTAACGGAGCGGCGGCCGGCAGCCGGACGACCTCTTCTCTGTGGTCCAACTCAGGGTGGAGGCCGCCTTTCCAGGTG
Source organism: Menidia beryllina (assembly GCA_013363375.1). Taxonomy (NCBI): domain Eukaryota; kingdom Metazoa; phylum Chordata; class Actinopteri; order Atheriniformes; family Atherinopsidae; genus Menidia; species Menidia beryllina. The sequence goes on from JABUIW010000117.1 coordinate 91,943, forward strand.
GAGGCCGCCTCTGGCCTGGGTCCAGGCAACTGGGAGGCGTCCACCATCACTGCGGCGTGGCGTCCCCGTTGAGCTCCACGCCATGCTGTTGCAGCTGGGCGCGGAGCAGCGCGTTGTCGTTCTTCAGCTCCTCGATCTGGAACAACAAAAGCAGGCCGGCCGCGTCGGAAAAGGACGCAAAAAGGAAAGGTGGAAAACTGTTTAACTAAAGTTTTGCTCTAAAGGGAGGAGCTCCATCTAGCTGGAGGGTTCCAGAAGGTTCTGGTTCCTGAGTTTGTAAGAAAACCTGTAACCTTAAACCATTTCCATTTGAGATATTCTGATTTATTTTGAATCCTTTTCGTAATTTATCTAAATCCCAAATCCCCAAATTAATCAATGGGATTTTTTCAGTTTTTTCAGACCCAAATGTTTGAGTTTCTGCTTCTCAGAGAAGCCGTTTCCAGTTCCTGAACTCGTGTTTCCACTTCTGTCTGTAACATTTGCTGGAACAGAGCTCATTTAGTGGAAATCAGAGCTGGTTCTGGAGGCAGAAAGCAGAAAGTGTGAGTAGTTTCCTCTCTGGTTCTGGTCAGAGGCTCACAGCTGGATGGAAAACCTGCTGCTGTCAGAGCTGATCAGGATGCTGATCTGAAGCATGTCAGGGGTTTGAATGGCAGCAAACAGTCCAGCTGTTGTCCTCCATCTCAGAGTGGCTGTTTTCTAAAGCAGGAAGTCTATAATGATCCACAGCTCTGAGTTCCAGCTTTTAGTCGACTGGTTTCAGCACATCAGCACAAAGTTTCCTTCATTTCTGGATGCTGGAACAGAGCTCATTTCCAGGAAATGAAGCCTCATTCTGGAGGAAAACCAGCAGAACTCTGAGATCTCTGGACTCTAGTTTGAAACAGAGGCTCGGATGTTGATGTTTTATCCAGAATAAGATCATTAAATTGAGCCATTTTTGTCGTTTTAGGTAGTTAGATGGAAGAAAACCAGAGCTCACCTGTTGTCTGAGCAGCTCGTTGTCCATCTCCACCCGTTCCACCTCCTTGTAGCTGTCCTGCAGGCGCTGGTTGTTCTGACGCAGCTCGCGGATGTAGTCGCAGGCTTTGGACAGGATGCCTCCTTTACTCTGAGGACGAGACGGTTTGAGACTGTCAAACATCCACTTTTAAAGCCTCACCAGGCTACTCTGAGCTGAAAAGAATTCCTCCATCTAACGGTGAAACTGTATTCTGCATTTTCTAACAAACTTATTATGATTATTATTTCACTTATTATAGCTGGTTTCAATCACGTTACTGACCCATTTAACCTATTTTTAGACATTTCAAACATATTTTAAGCTATTTTACAGACATATTAATGGCCGCCGTGCATCAAGAAGTAATGACAGTGTGACTTCCACATCATGGAGTTTTCTCTGGTGATGAGGTTTGGAATTTAAAAGAAATTACAAACTGCATTGAATCATTAGTGTGAGCATGTAATTACTCCTCCAACAAGACAGCAATTTACGTTGCCATGTTAGCTTGTTTTTAGCTAGACAGACAGACCAGTGCTTTATGTCCCTGTCTGTAATTCTAGTTTTTCAAAATGGCGGATCGCCATGGAAACCTCTGTGGACTTGCCCGTCCTGTGTATATACAAATAGGAAATTCTTCCCTATGAGAAGTCGGTCAATGCAGAGGTAATTTTACACACATTTAGAAATTAAGAGAATGGTTTTAGCTAATAAAATACTTAAGAAACTACACAATGTCTCTCCTATTGAAAAGTGCTTTTCCAGAGTGGTTTTTCTGCGGGTTCTGGGTCGCTCACCGCTCCGGTTCTGCTGTCCACGCTGCAGTCCGGGATCAGCTTTGACAGCGTGACAATCCAGTTGTTGATCTTGTCTCTTCTTCTTCTCTCCACTGCAAATGAGCAAAAACATCCACGACTCAGCAAATCTGTAGGATTTCTGACTTTTTCCACCCAGTAATTTATATTAAACTGTCCTCTGGTTCTGGAAAAAAGGGGAATTATGGATCAAACTGTCAACCATGTTGGAGAAAAATCGGGAAAACATAAATATTTATTAAATTTTCTCCCAAAATGTCCTAAAAACTGCCGAATATCTGAGCGGGGAGCAGAAATCCAAGAAGATGACTGAGCAGACAGAGCCCTGCTGGAGGCTGAATTCAGGGAAATAAAGAGTTTTTAAGGGACTTCTGCTCATTTTAGGCTGAAGCCTAAAGACCATTTTGCCCAAATGAACAAATACAAACTGGTAATTAAATATATTTTATGAAAATAAAGAGCTCTAAAATTGAATATGAGAAGTTTTTCTGCTTTTTATTTAGTTTATTTGTGTTTCCATCCATCTTTTGATCTTATTTTTGAAGTTCTCCTTATTGTAAACTCATTTTCGATGGGTTTTCTTGTTATTTTCAGTCATTTTCCCCTCATAAGTGACCCTAAACTATTTGTTTTACTCCTGAAATGAGGACAAAGGGCCTTCAGCTGAGGGGCTGGAAACGGGGGAAGCAGAGCTCTGACCTTCATTGTGTTGTGCTCGCCGCCGCTCATCCCGGGGCGCTCGCGGTCCGTCCACCTTCCTGAAAACACACCATCAGTTTATTCTCCCACAAACATCCACGGAGCATTTCTCTGTTCAGTACTTATTTTATGTATTTTAAAATGCTGCTGTAATTCATCACTGCTCACTACTTTAGTTGCATTTCTTTAATTTCAAGTTGTATCACAGGTTACAGCAGTTTGAATAATCTGACTCAGCAATCTCCCTCAGGATGAATAATCTGACTCAGCAATTTCCCTCCGGATGAACAAAGCTTTTTGGATCTCTGAAACCTGAACTCTGACTCAGCAATTTCCCTCAGGATGCATAAAGTGACTCAGCAGATGGGTGGAGGCATCCTCACCAGCTGGTGCTTCCCGGCTGCAACGTCTCGCTCTCACTGAGGTCTCTGACGGCGGACAGAGGGGGGTGTCAGACGGTGGAGGAAACAAGATAAGATAAGATAAGATAAAATAAGATAAGATAAGAGCTTTATTGATCTCACAGTGGAGAAATTCACTGGTCACACATCGGTTAGAGTTCAAAAGGAGGAAAAGGTGCATAAAGTACAGCAAAAGCAAACAAATATACAAGGAAGCAACACAGCGCAGAGATTTGGGTGACTAAAATATATACAATCATTGATGGCTCACACACAGTACACATATTACACAGGTCAATAAATATAATACAATTGCACAACAGTTGTTAAAGTGCAGCGTTGCACAACAACACCAATCCAATCGGTGGCGGCGAGGGGGGGGGGGGCGGGCCGCCCGGGGGGGGTGGGGGGGGGGGGGGTACTCACGTGGTGTAGGTGTGCGTTCGCGGCGCGATGGTGCGAGGGCTCGTCGTCTGGAGGACCTCGGGGGGGCTCATCATCACATAGAACTGACCTGAGAGAGACATAAGAGGGTCAGCACAGTCTGCCCCCCCCCCCCCCCGGCGGGGCGGCGCTTCCCCCCCCCCCCCCCCTCCCCCCCCCTCACCTCCTGCCTGGGTGATGGCGGGGTCGGCGCCCGCCTGCACGGAAACGGCGGTCCCGTCGCTGACGGCGGCGGTGGGGAAGTAGGCGAAGCGCGTCTCGCCGCCCACAGACTCTCCGACCGGGCTGCCGCCATTACTGAAGGGGTTCTGGATCACTGCCTGGGGGGGGACAGCACATCTGGTCACACATCTGCAGCATCCAGATGTGTTCTGGATCACAGAGTTTATGGATCCAGGGCAAATCTGGTCACAGCTGGTCCAGATCAGAGCTCCAGAAACAGGACGAAGTCGGAGCCTCCCTGATGGAGCGTTTTCGTGGTGGTTTTGTGTCTCTTTGTGTTGTTTTGTTTCTCTTTGTGGTGGATTTGTGTCTCTTTGTGTTGTTTTGTGTCTCTTTGTGTTGTTTTGTTTCTCTTTGTGGTGGATTTGTGTCTCTTTGTGGTAGATTTGTGTCTCTGCGGTGGTTTTGTGTGTCTTTGTGGTGCTTTTGTGTCACTGTGTCTCTTCGTGGTGGATTTGTGTGTCTTTGTGGTGGTTTTGTGTCTCTTTGTGGTGGATTTGTGTGTCTGTGTCTCTTTGTGGTGGGTTTGTGTTGTTTTGTGTCTCTTTGTGGTGGTTTTGTGTCTCTTTGTGGTGGATTTGTGTGTCTGTGTCTCTTTGTGGTGGGTTTGTGTTGTTTTGTGTCTTTTTGTGGTGGTTTTGTGTCTCTTTGTGGTGGTTTTGTGTGTCTTTGTGCTGGTTTTGAGTCTTTGTGGTGGTTTTGAGTCTTTGTGTTAGATTTGTTTCTCTTTGTGGTGGATTTGTGTTGTTTTGTGGTGGATTTGTGTGTCTGTGTCTCTTTGTGGTGACTTTGAGTCTCTTTGTGGTGGTTTTGTGTCTATGTGGTGGTTTTGTGTTGTTTTGTGCCTCTTTGTGGTGGATTAGTGTTGTTTTGTGACTCTGTGCGGTGGTTTTGTGTCACTGTGTCTCTTTGTGGTGTTTTTGTGTCTTTGTGGGGGTTCTGAGTCTCTTTGTGGTGGATTTGTGTCTCTTTGAGGTGGATTTGTGTTGTTTTGTGTGTCTTTGTGGTCGTGCAGGAGGCCGTTTGTCCTCACCTGGGCCACCGCCTGTGGGGCGGCGGCAAACGCCGCCGTGGAGACGACGCTCACGGCCCCGTCGGCGCCGGCCTCCAGGTGGTCGTCGCTGACCTGGACCACTCGGTAGGTGACCTGGGAACAGGAAGCAGACGGATTAGGCCCCGCCCCCTCCTAGTGGTGGATTTGTGTGTCTTTGTGGTGGTTTTGTGTTGTTTTGTCTCTCTTTGTGGTGGTTTCGTCTCTCTTTGTGGTGGTTTTGTGTGGCTTTGTGCTGGTTTTGAGTCTTTGTGGTGGTTTTGTCTCTCTTTGTGGTGGTTTGTGTCTCTTTGTGGCGCCCCCCCTTCCGAACAGCGCCCACCCACCTGCCCGCCGCTGCTCTCCGAGCGGAACTGGTACTGCACGCCGTGGTCGGCGAAGGCGGCCTGGGCGACGCTGGCGATGGCCACGGCGGTGGGCTGCTCGGCGCCGGACGCCTCTGCTGGAGGACAGACGGTGAGGCTCTGAGCTCAGAGCCCTTCAGGAGAAAGAGGAACCATTCTCACCTTCCTGCAGCTGCACCACCTCCTCTGGCTCCGGTTTGTCCTGACTGCAAGCAGAAACCCAGTTCAGTCCATATTTACATCATTAGATTATATCATTATTATTATTATATATACAGCAGAACCTCCACTTACAATAACTAAACATACGAATTGTCCAACATCCTCTCACATTAAAAGAGAGATCCAAAGTGATCTGAGATGTGAGACTTTCCTAAATAGATTCCTAAATCTATTTTGGGATTCCGACTACAGTTTTCCTCTGAAATCAGACTAAACTGAGTTTGGTTGGCTTTTAAAACAAGTTTTAAAAGGAAGATGATAGCTTAAACCTCTCATCTAACCCATTTTTTAAAATAAAGTTTGACAAGAGACTAAAGACAAACACAATGTACTAAAAATACGAATTTTCCAACATCCTCTCATATTAAAAGAGAGATCCAAAATGATCTGAGATGTGGGACTGATTCCTAAATCCATTTTGGGATTCTGACTAGAGTTTTCCTCTGAAATCAGACTAAACTGATTTTTGTTGGCTTTTAAAACAAGTTTTAAAAATAAGATGATAGCTGAAACCACGAGGAACCTCTTATTTAACCCATTTTTTACAATAAAGTTTGATAAGACACTAAAGACAAACATGATGTACTAAACATACGAATTTTCCAACATCCTCTCACATTAAAAGAGAGATCCAGACTGATCTGAGATGTGAGACTAATTTCTAAATCTGATTTCAGAGATTTCCTCTGAAACCAGACTAAACTGAGTTTAGATGGCTTTTAAAACAAGTTTTAAAACGAAGATGATAGCTGAAACCAGCAGGAACCTCTCATCTAACCTATTTTTCAAATAAAGTTTGATAAGAGACTGTAAAGAATGTTGAAAACAGGACATAAATCTAAACAATCCTAAATAAATTCTAAGAATTTATTTATTCTAAGACGCCTTTAACCCCCAAAGAGTCTCTGGGAGGCTTTCAGAGGTTTTCTGCTTTTTCTCTCGTTTTCAGACCAGTTTTTGTGTTTTTTCTTTGTTTTTTCAGGCAGAAAAAGGCCCCTAACTCAAGGGCTGAGCCAGCGCTGTGTCCAATCAGCAGAGCAGCAGCTTAAAGTGGATCTTTAGGCTCTTTGTCAGCAGCAGCCTGTCACAGAGACACATCATTTGTCCCATTTCTGTAGCTGATGGAGGGAAAAGGCCAAAGAAAACACAGTCTGACAGACAGGAAACAGGATTTCTGAAGATTCCCAAAGAGCTGCAGGTCCTGGTTCTGATCAGGTTCTGCTGCAGGTCTTTATGGGAGTATTGAGTCAAATGAGGGTCTATTTGACTGTTGTTTAACTCTTGTCATGAATAAATGCTGAATAATAATGAATAAATGATCGTAAAGCTCAGCAGTAGCTGCTCAGAGCTCTCCAGCTGCTTCGCTCCCGGATCTGAACTCTAAGACCCGCCCCCCTGAGAAGCGCCGTTCTCCTTCCGAGCATCCCCACCTTCCCATTCTCCTGGGAATAAAACCGCTGCACAGATGTGCAGACCCTCCCCCACCCTCTCTCCGGTTTCTGCTGCCAGGGGGTTTAAAGGGGGGGTCCGGGGCGGCCGTGCGCGTCCGGCTTGCCGCGTTAGGCCGCGCGCGGCGGAAACCGGAAGCGGCGGTTGCGCCTCACCTCGAAGAGCCGTCCAGACTCTGCTCCAGCATCTCCATGAGGCCCCGACGCTCAGGCGCACGGATCCACGGGGCTGGGAGCGCTGATCACGGGAACAAACACGCGGGTCACGTGAGGCAGTCGGCCCCGGACACGTGAGGCGGCGGCCGGGCAAAATGGAGGCCGTGGCGGCTCCGTGCGCGCGGAGGCGGAAAGCGGCTCCGCCCGGCGGGGTTTGCTCCGGTTCCAGGGGTCTGGGGCCCGTGGCTGGGGGTCGGTGGGCTGGAGGGGGTTCGGTTTCCCACGCGGGACCGGGTTTCCACGCGGGACCGGGGTCCTTTTTGTCCTCGCTGTCCTCTGCGGCGCGCGGCGGCTGTCGGTGCGCGCGAGGCTGCGGAGCGACATGCGCGCACAAAGACGCGGAGTGGACTCCTCCACGCGTGTCGCGCGAGGGGAAACCGGCGTTTTTCTCGCCATGGCCGTGTGTCCGTGTGTGTGAGGCTCCGGGGTGTGTGATGGTTGCGTTCACGTGACAGTGATTTCAGACGGTTTTACAGCTCAGAGGCGGAATTTGGCTGGTTTTAGCGCTTCGTCTCCGCATTAAAAGACGTTTTTTTGTTTTGTTTTGAGCCTTTTGTTTGGATGCATTCATAAAAATGTCCTTTTAAACTTGCATTCGAGCCTCCTGCTCGTTTGGCCGGCGCCATTTGGCCGCCAGCTGTCCGTTGGCCCCCTTTTCCAGGTGCTCTGCCCAGGTGACCACAGAGATCCAATACGGGTTTTCCCACTAACCACATGACACAGAGCGGCGCACAAAGCGGCGCAGCGCTCACGTCCCGCACATTTTACAGGCTGCAGAGCCGCAAACGACCCAAAAACCACCAGATATAGGCTCAATATGTGAAACCCACAAACGGGAAGGGGCGGACGAAAAACTGGCTTTGCCCAAATGCGTCCAACGCGACCTTCTGCAGGTTTTCATAACGGGTGGGGGGCTCAAGTCAGCCAGCAGGGGGGGCCGAAACCATCTTAAAAAAATGGTTCTGGTCCTCTAAAGCCTCAGAGCTGCAGGGGGAAACCTCCTGTAGCATCTAAGTGAAGCAGATGGAGGTCAGTCTGCTAAATAAGTCCTTAAACGGAGAAATAACTCATTGTATTATAGTTAAATCAACTTTTTTTTCTTGGAGCAGAAATCTCATTTTTGGCTGAAGCCTCTCTGAAACCAGATGAAGAAGTGAAAAACTGGCAAATAAATAAGTTTAAGTGAAAATAAATACATCTTAAATTGAATAGCATGATTTTATCTATCTGTCTGTCTGTCTGGTAAAGTTGACTTAAATGGCTTCATTTACTTTTCAGTAGTTAACTGACTTCCTTCACTGATCCATTTTCACCTGAATTCAATAAGATATATTCAATCAGTCAAATTGATTCACTTCTGGATGATGTTCCGTGTTATTTCTCTTTGTAAATGTTGCAAACTTATCATTATTCAAGGATGAAATGAAGTAAAAAGGGGATGAAGTAGCATCTGTAAAGAGGGAGAAATGATTATGAAACAATGTAGATATAAAAACTCTAATTTATTGGTTGAGATTTTGATGTAAAATGACTGAAGTCAGAGATATTTGTCCAAATCTGAATCAGGGATTGTGATGGAAACTTGTGAGAACCTTTAACTAAAGTCTGACTTAAGTTTGAAATAAACACAGAATGGATGTAAAACAGTAGTTATTGTGGCTCATTTCTTTACTGCAACCTCATCATTCTATGATTTCCAGTCAGAGGAGTTTTTTTTTCTGTGGGTCAGATGCTGTAAATAATTGCAGATCTGCTGTAAATAGCAGCTTTGATGGAACAGGGTGAGTCACGCAGCCACCGAGCCATATCCAGAGCCAGATCCAGAGCCAGCCCTCTCCTCCCAGCTCATTCTTTCCTACACGGGCACTCAGACGGCTCTGCAGAAGGCTCTGAGCAGCCACATCCTCCTCAGACCAGCCAAAGACCCACAGCAGACGTTTCTGTTCCCCCGAACGGCGACAAAAAGGTGAATGCTGGGATTTCTGTGAATGGAGTTTCCTTTGGTTTCTGGGTGGAGTCGCTCTGGGTGATCAATTGAGCTTTTTACTTTTCGTCTGTGCATGAAAAAGTAACTTTGATCTTTGAAACAAAGCATGTTGGATTCAAACTGTCGCGGTGGAGAGATTTTCAATCTCTAGATTCAGTTCAGTGATTAGAAACTCTTCAACTTTAAGCCAATTATCTGACGCATGAACGGTCTTTAGCTATGTAAAAAAAGAAAACATGTTTCTAATTAATGTTTTGTGCAGTCAAAGTGTTAATCCAGCCATTTATTTCTTCAAATATCTGGATAAAATGAGCAACCAACTGCAGGTAAGTCAGAACCAGATTTATTAGTTATTATTTGAATAATTCTTTATTGAAAATATTTATGATTTGTATTTCATTTATGTAAACTTGATCAGAACCAGAGTGTCTGGTTTCCTCTCTGAGCTCCTTCCTCCTCCATCATGGAGCCTCTCCAGTAGCTCTGTTTCTGGGAGGAGTCTCCAGCTTCTTGAAGGACGTCCCAAAGCTCTTCTCTGGATGCTGCTGGATCTGTTCCTCTTTACCTTTCAGATCCTCTACCTCTGCTAGATTACAGAGTTTTTTAGGCCCAGCTCCTCTTCTTCTGTCCTCCACTGGTCCAGTTTCCTCAGATGTTTTAAGGACTCTCTGCTCACCAGCTGAGATCTGCCCAGTTTCCAGCCAGCAGCTCTTTGGGAATCCTCAGAAATCCTGTTTCCTGTCTGTCAGACTGTCTGACTCAACAAAGATTAAAAATGGACTAAAATGAGTGAAAAAGTAGAAAATATCCCAACAAAAACTCAGATAAACCTAAAAAATCCTGGATCAGTGTCGCTAAAGAACCCTTTAAAGGATGTCCAGCAGCTTTGAGGGAAATTTTAAAGAAATTGAAGGTGGCTGAAGACTGTTTAAACCAATCTTTATCTTTCTAATCCACTTTAAACTGCTGCTCTGCTGATTGCACAAAATGCTGGCTCATCCCTTGAGTTGGAGAGTTCAGCAGCTGAACAGAGAAAAACACAAAAACTGGACTGTGAACGAGAAAAAAAGCAGAGAAACTATGAAAGCTGCTGCTCAGAGACTCTTTGGGGGTTAAACGAGGCGAGAAAAGACGCTGATCAGGGTCCGGTTTTCATCAGGTTTGTGTTTTTGTGACGACAGAAAGCGGAAATGGCGACCCCCAAAAACACTCCTCGAGCCGGGAACACGGCGGCGTCCCCGAACCGGATCACCCGCCTGCAGGAGAAGGAGGACCTGTGCAACCTCAACGACCGTCTGGCGGTCTACATCGACCGGGTGCGCTCGCTGGAGTCGGAGAACGCCGGGCTGCGGATGCGCATCACCGAGTCGGAGACGGAGGTGAGCCGGGAGCTGACGGGCCTGAAGGCGGCCTACGAGGCCGAGCTGGCCGACGCCCGCCAGACGCTGGACTCCGTGGCCAAAGAGCGGGCGCGGCTGCAGCTGGAGCTGGGGAAGCTCAGGGAGGACCACAAGGAGCTGAAGGCCAGGTGGGTGCAGCCCGGGCAGGATGTGAGGTTTAACCTCCAGAGGGCCAAAAGCTTCCATCTGGTTACTGGTTTGTTCCAGATCTCTGGATCAGGAGGAGCTGATAAGTTTAATAACTAGACTTTGTCCTGGTTCAGGTAGTTTTTCTTCATGGAGGTTCAGTGGGTTTATCTTTAGATTTAAAATGTCTGTTCAGAGATTTGATTATATGTTTTTGCTATTTGGTTCTGAGGGTCCAAATGACTTATTTACAACATTTTAATTCCAAAATAAGAACATGATTGGTGTAAAATGTCTAAAAGCATTTTCCTTTAGATTTCAAACAGTAAAAAAGCAGTAAAAGCTGAGATTTCTGAGCTCTATGTAAAACACAACGATGATTTCCCTTCATCTAAAGACCTAAAAAAGCTGATTTTCAATGATTTTGCAGAGATTTCCCCAAAGATTTCCCATTTAAATGGATCACACACAGTATCCTCTCCTTTCTCAGGTCACATGGGACAGCATGCCCTGCTCCCATTGGCCCGTTTGGTTGAAATGTCTAAAAGCATTTTCCTTTAGATTTCAAACACTAGTGTCTGATAGCATCTGCTATGAGGCCAAGAGGTCAAAGGTCAAAGAAAAAAGAAGGTTCCTGGTACAGAGAGGCAGAGATGCCTTTGATAAAGGTTAAACCTGCAGAACCTTTCATTAGAAGACTCCTAATGCTCGTCATGTTTCTATGTGATGATCATCAGATGCCCTCAGGCCTCGCCCCCTCCTTCCCAGCCTGATCATCACTACAGTAGAATCTCTACATAGGAATTTAACTCGTTCCAGGACCGACTTCGTATGTTAAAATATTTGTATGTTGGTTCAAATATTCCCGTCAGAATACACTGTAATTCCTATCATTCGTTCCACAGCCCAAAAACCTACGATACCTCCTTAATAAATACTGCAGATGATTACACATAACAAAAAAACTAATGCATTATATAAGAGAGATGTAAAAAGAAATATATTATAAAGAAATAATCAATAAAAAGGGAATTTATTGGCACTTTACCTCAGAGACTGAACGGAAGTTTAGGTGGAGACTGAGATACAGGACGGACCCTAACTTACTCTAACTTTCACTACCTGAACTTTAACTTAGCTCATTCATTTCTATTTAACTTCTATATTGTATATATTGACGTATGTTGGAAATTTACTTTGGGCATGGAGTCGAATATTTGATCAAATTTCACTTCGGATGTTGGAAACTTTGTATGTTTAGTTATCGTAGGTAGAGGTTCTGCTGTATATTGTATATCCTGTATATATATATATGCTGTATATACATATATATATATATTTTGTATATCTGGGTTTGGGACGGTGCTGTTAAGGTCTCAGACCTGAGCAGCAGGGCTAATTTAGACTGACTGAGGGCCACTCCCTGACTGAGTCACAGCCTCTCCGCTCGGCCTTCCAGAGCCTGATGACTAACTTTTTCCCCGCCCCCCCCCCCCCCCCCCCGCCCGCCACAGGAATCAGGACGTCTCCACAACTCCGCTCTCCGGTTTCCATAAATATTGAGACGCCGCGTGTGTGTTTTCTTGCCGTTTCCATGGTAGCTCTTTAGCTAAACGCTAGCGGCTGTGGCTTGTGGCTTCACGGAGCAAATCACCGGCCTATGAGTCACACACAGCGAGGTCTTTCCCCAGTTTCATTAGGGCTGTTCTCCCTTAAACAAAGGGCTGATTCACCCTTTAGTGCCTTGTTCATCTGGCAGGGATGATGCACTTAAATAAACTTTAACTTTAGCTGCTGTGTTCCTCTGGTGTTACACGTGCCTAAAACAGAACATGGGCTGATGTTCAACATCAGGAATCAGAACAGAGATGAGCTTTAGGCTTGAGTTTGTAAGAGAAAAGGTTAAAAAAAAATGGATCAAACTAAAACTGCTGAAACAAAAGCCAAAGAAACAAGAAAGTAATCAACAAAGATCCTTAGAAACAGGATCTCATGAGCTGGAAAAAGGATCCAAATGGAGACATTGGCGGCAGGAAGTTTGTTTATGTGAAAACTAGCACCCAAAGGTGTAGAAAAAACAGAAATATCATCAAAAAACTCTCAGAAAAACTTTAAAAAAAACTGACAATGACAAAAAGGATTACATGAGAAAGGACCATGAGAAGGACTGAAGCAACCAGGAAGCTGAGGACAATAAGCAGAACATGTAAATGTTAATAAATAACACAGAACTGAGGCAAAACCAGACAAAACAAACCAAAGATGAAGCACGACAACTGTGGAGCTAAACAGCTTAATGATAAGCTAATGCAAACTGAAGGGAATTTTTCTGCAAGTGTGGGACAGATGCCTGGTTGTTAGAAAAAGGGAAGAACTAAACTTGTTTTTCAAACTTCTTCAATAGATTACCTGAGAAAAGACCAAGAGAATGACATGCAACCAGGAAGCTTAAATACAGATAATACAGGATTAAACAAACTGAAAATAAAGCAAAGAAACTGGAGCTAAACAACTTAAAGCTAAGCTAACTAAAGGG
>JABUIW010000117.1:106133-118487 GCA_013363375.1 Menidia beryllina
TTGTGGGACCGATGCCAAATTTTCTGGATTTAAGACTTTTAATTGTGAGATAGATTCCTATTTTTCTGGATTTAAGACTTTAATTGTGGGATAGATGCCCATTTTTCTGGATGTAAGACTTCAATTGTGGGACAATTGCCAGATGTTCTAGATTTAAGACTTTTATTTTTGGATAGTTGCCCGTTTTTCTGGATTTAAGACTTTAATTGTGAGATAGATGCCCATTTTCTGTATTTAAGACTTTAATTATGGGATAGATGCCAGATTTTCTGAATTTAATAATTTAATTGTGGGACAGATGCCAGATTTTCTGGATATAAGACTTTTATTTAGGGATAGATGCCCATTTTTCTGGATTTAAGACTTTACTTGTGGGATAGATGCCAGATTTTCTTGATTTAAGACTTGTATTTTAGGACAGATGCCTGTTTTGCTAACACAAATATGATCCTTGTTGTTAGAAAAAGGGGGGAACTGAAGGTATTTTTTCTTCCACAGGAGCTGCGGGAGGTAAAACGACGGCACGAGTCGCGAATGGTGGAGCTGGATAACGGCCGGCAGCAGGAGTTTGAGAGCAAGCTTTCAGAGGCGCTGACAGAGATGCGCAGCCAGCACGAGCTGCAGGTGAAACTGTACAAAGAGGAGATCGAGAAATCCTACAACACCAAGGTAGAGAGGACGGGTCGAGCGGCGGCAGGCTGCGAAACGGCGGCGGTGGGTTGGTGTTACAGCCCGGCTTTGTCTCTTTCAGCTGGAAAACGCCCGGCAGTCGGCGGACAGGAGCAGCCACCTGGTGGGGGCGGCGCACGAGGAGCTGCAGCAGACCCGAATCCGGCTGGAGTCCACATCTGCTCAGCTCAGCCAGCTGCAGAAACAGGTCCTCAGCACACTACCACATACAGTAGAACCTCTACATAGGAATTTATCTCGTTCCACGACCTAGAGATCACGGGGGCGACGCTCCCCTGCATCCAGAACATCGCGGACAGGGGCTGCCTTTCCCGAGCTCGCCAGATACTCTCCGACCCCACCCACCCCAACCATGGACTGTTTTCCCCCCTGGCGTCCGGCTGAAGGTTCCGCAGCATCTTCTGCAGAACGACCAGACTACTAAATAGTTTCTTCCCCCTGGCCATCAGACTACTTAACGCCACATAACCCCCCCCCCCCCCCATACACACACACATATTTATTGATGTTTCGTTGCTAAACATTTTACTCTGGTAGCCAAGAAATTGACATTTCGTTGTTCAAATTCACCTCGTGTTTTTGACCATGACAATAAAGGAAGTCTAAGTCTAAGTCTAAGTCTACTTCGAATGTTAAAATAATCGTATGGTGGTTCAAACATTCCTATCAGAATACACTGTAATTCCTATAATTCGTTCCACTGCCCAAAAATCTACGATGACTCCGTAGCTCGTGGAAACAGAATTCACAGAAATACAAAACACAAATACTGTCAGGTGGGGGTGGGTGTTGATGGAGGGAGGACTCAGTTGCGGAGATGAGGGAACAAGGTTTATTGTACAAAAAACAGGGTGAATGTCCAGACAAAGTACAAATCAAAGCTGTGGGAAACTGTGGGCAAAGTATCAAAGCAAGGCAAACAAGACTGTGGCAAAACTAAGACAAAGTAACAAAATAAAGATTAACAAGACTATGACAAAACGTGACTATGGCTGTGGCAGACTGTGACGAAAACAAAGACTATGGCAAAACAAACCTGGCGTGGGGGTGACGAGACGAAGGACGAAACAGACTAAACAGAACGACCCCGCACCAGACAAGGGGAAACGAGGACTATTTAAACACATGAGGGAGGGAAACCCCAGGTGTACACAATAGGTAATCAAGACGAGACATTCCCCCAGACGTGACAAATACCAAACAAAATGATACCTCATTGGCCGCATAAACTCAGAGAAATAAGATGACCCTCACAGTTTATTTTCATTAGAATGGCACCACTCATCTGCCAGGTACAACTGTCTGGTGTTCTTTTAGCGCATCAATCAAACCCGCCCCCTGGGCAACAACATGGCATGTGGAACAAAAAGTAAGTTCCCTCCTTTACATGCTAATATAATTTTAACCCCCATAAATCAACAAAAAACACAGGAATTTCCAATTATAAAAGATATGTATTGACCGTTTTAAAGTAAATATTAAAAATAAAATATTAATATTAATAATAAAAAGTAGAAATAATTAAATGAACATAAAAATTATTCAAATTAAAAACAGTTAATTCATATATAAACATGCTTTTCATGGCAGCTGCATCCTGTATAAAAATATTTAGTCTGTGGCAAAAAGGGAGGGAACGTGTTTGTGTTGCTAACTCAGATTCTTGTGTCTGGTCCAGCTGGCGGCCCGCGAACAGAAGGTGAGGGATCTGGAGGACGCTCTGTCCAGGGAGCGCGACACCACCCGCCGACTCCTGGGGGAAAAAGACCGAGAAATGGCTGAGATGAGGCAGCAGATGCAGCAGCAGCTGGACGAGTATCAGGAGCTGCTGGATGTCAAGCTGGCTCTGGATATGGAGATCTGTGCCTACAGGAAGCTGCTGGAGGGGGAGGAGGAGAGGTTGGTTGAGGGGGTCTTGGTGGAAATTTTTTGTTAAGTTTAACCGGCCATTTGTCCTCTCTAACATCCCGGGTATAATCCTCTCTTTGTTTGGAGCCTCGATTGTTCAAAGTGTCCTAATTGGGACATAGAGGAGTCCCCCAAGGCCCTGTGCTGGGGCCACTTCTTGTGTTTTCGGGTCACATTTAGCCTGTTTTTAGTAAATATATGTCTCTTCTGAGTATCTATGTGTCTTTTTTTTGTTGATTTTGTGTCAGAGTGTCATCATTTTCAGCTCATCAGGATTTGAAACCCACTTTTCCTGTTTTCCTCTTTAAATTTCAGCAACTCAATGAGCTTCTCTGAGAACATTCAACCACTAAAACTTTCTTTTCTGGTCAGGAAATAAACAGAATCTGACTTTTTGGTCAGCAATAATGATGTTCTTTAGTATTTTTTTAAACATTTTTTAGTCAAACAGAATATTAGAAAATGTATTGATAACAATAATAATTGGGTTTTAGTGTAACACATCTTTTGGGCTGCAGAGTTTTAACATCACAGGAACACACAGAGTTGCTCTGCTGCTCATCCAGGGTCAGACCTCCCTCTGGAGGGTGGAACATCTGTTAAACTCTGTATTTCCTCTGTCATCAGGCTGCGTCTGTCTCCCAGCCCGCCTCCAACCAGAGTCACAGGAAGTCGTTCCTCAACCTCTGCAGTCCACTCTGGCACTAAGAGGCGGCGGGGCAACGACACCGACAGCGAGGCCTCCAGCTTTGCTGGCGGCACCGTGGCCCGAACTCGCATCACCCAGCAGGCGTCGGCCAGCGGCCGGGTCACCGTGGACGAGGTGGACCTGGAGGGGAAATATGTCCGGCTGAGCAACAAGGCTGATGAGGTAGGAGAGGCTGGAGTCTGCTCCGCTGCAGCAGCAAAACACTGGTGAACTAGAACATTTCGAAAGAAATTTTGAAGGTCGACCACTTGCTACCTGCTCCAGGAACGTGGGCATTTGGGCTGGGTCCCTCAAAATGGGCCTGGGAGTCTGTACTGGTACCAGAAGAGCTGACTACCAACTGACATTCTGACAATTTTGATCAAAACTTCACCCCAAACTCCTGCCCGCTGTTCGAAAAACTATAAGAGATATCTGAAAAATTCTCGAACCGTGAGCACCACGAGGGTCGCAGGGCTCAGCCATTGTTTTTATTTTCGTTTACCCCCACCGGTTATTTGGAGGGCCTCCCCTAATCAGCACAAAACTCTCATCCCACCATGATGCTGCAGGACCAGAGTTTGGCCGGATGGCAGCTGAAGCGCCAGGCGGGATCCAGCCCCCCCATCTCATTCAAGTTCCCGGCTAAGTTCACCTTAAAGGCCGGCCAGAGGGTCACGGTTAGTAGAGTCTCCATCCGCAGCCACAGACGCAGGTCTGCTGGCATGCCTCTGATGTTTTACTGCTTCCATCAGATTTGGGCCTCTAATGGCGGTGGGACCCACAATCCTCCTTCAGAGCTGGTGTGGAAGAGCCAGCCCTCCTGGGGCACCGGCGACCTGCTCCAGACCACTCTGATCAGCGCCTCCGGGGAGGTACTAAACCCACCCACATGCAGCCCGACAAGCACTTTATTCAAGCTTTGTTGTTGCTTTGTGGCACCTTTGTGATGGTTTTATGTATTTTCCTCCATTTATTGTGTTTTTCTGGTATTTAATTTGTCTTCATTTAGTTTGTTTGTGGACATTTTGTGTGTTTTCTGGGCAAATTTGCCTGTTTTTGGTCATTTTATGTCTCTTCCTAATAGCTTTGTGTGTGTTGGTGTCTTTTCTTCTGTTAGTTTTGTGTCAGAGTTTCACCACTTTCAGCTAATCAAGATTTCAAACCCACTTTTCCTGTTTTTTCTCCTTAAATCTCAGCAACTCTCTGAGCTTCTCTGAGAACATTCAACCACTAAAACTCTCTTTTCTGTTCAGGAAACAAACAGAATCTGACTTGTTAATCAGCAATGATAATGCTCTTTAGTACTTTTTTCATTTTATAATCAAACAGAATATAAGAAAATGCATACATACGATAAATAATTGTGTTTTAGTGTTAAACATCTTTTGGGCTGCTGAGATTTAACATTACAAGAACACACAGAGTTCCTCTGCTGCTCGGGACCCTTAAAGTATTTTTATCATCCATGACCAAATCAGCATCATCTTTAAATGAACAAATAACACTTTTCTGTGCAGGAAATGGCAATGAGGAAGGTGACCCGCACACAGTTTGAAGAGGAAGATGACGACATGGTGAGAGAAGTTAGATTCAGAATTTACATGTGATCAATTACAATTACCCTAATACCTAATACATCCTTAAATTCGTCCACCGCTTTTAAGTTAAATGTGTAACATTTTGAAGTGATTTTTAATGCAGAATGAGGCAGACAACAAAACATTTTTTACTGATTTTTAAAAATATATATATAAACAGGACAGTAATATGTTGTAAATTAGAATAGGTTTTATGAATATTTTTAATTGACTTCAACTGTTCTATTGTACAAAATAAATTAATAAACCAGATGAAATTCGAAAACAAACATAATTATGTTATTACTTTTGACCTGATAGATAAGCACTTCAAAAAATGGAATTAAATAATTCTGAAATTAAAGTCTTAAACGTATATTATATATACAAATATACAAATTGATGAAGACATCTTTGAAAAGCTGATGTTTCTGTGAGTTCCGGTCAAATCCAGATGTGTGGGCCTCAGCAGGTGGCTCACAGCACGTGCGGGGACGGCGAGTACAACCTGCGCAGCCGCACTGTGGTCTGCGGCTCGTGCGGACTCCCGTCTGACAAGTCCAGCAGCTGCTCCGTGTCTTCCGGTTCCCGGTCCTACCGCAGCGGCGGCCTCTCCGAGGGCCTGCTGCCGCACTCCTACGTGTTCAGCGCCAGCACCCCGCGCAAGGTGACCCGTCATTCTGATATATTTGTCCCTAATTACGACATGCTAGCATAGCAACAATAACAACAACAACTCAATCATGCCCGTCAGCAACGTCTGCTCGGCTGTTGCCACGGTAATGACGTCACATGACAACGTAACGAAGCCACAGTCGTAAATAAACATCGTAAATAAAGGTTTGAAGTATTCTAACAAAAATAGGAATTTACCACTTTGTTTATTGTGCAGTTTAGTGGTTAATGTGTCTGTTTTCCCCCCAGTGATTCAATGGCCTTCGGTATTATACGATATTACCTTAATAAAATGAATAAACATTACCATACTGATGATGTTACCACCTGATAAAAACTCCACTCAGCTTTGTTGGGAGTATTTTTTATATATTATTTTTAGTTAAGATCATTTTTGAAGATATATTGTGTCATTTATCCTTTTAACCTAATCTTATTTCACTTAATTTATCATATGTATCTCATCTCATCTTCTCTTAAAGTTAGATTTACAGTGTCGTTGATGAATAAAGTTGTTTAAATTTAAATTTAAATTTGCATGTAACATTAATGAGTTACAATGAGGCATTTGACTAATTTTTTTATTGGTTTTCATAGAACTAACCCCATCGTTTTCCTTTCAGAGCGGAGCCAGACTGGAGAGCTGCCCGATCATGTGATGTTCTGGAACCACATTAAAGTTTATTCATCTTCAGTTTCTACTCATTTAATCACTATGAGCGTTTTCTTCAGTGCATTGATGTAGTAACAATTTTTTTATATCCTGTATGCAATAAAACTTTATAAATACCTTTTTGAATGACAAACATAGCAATGATTATAAACTATTTTCAATAAAGCATTGATTAAAGCTTTTTTTTAGATAAGCGACATCAGCTGTTCTCCTGAAAGGAAATTATTTGAACAGCTGACCGTTTTACAAAGCTTTCTGCCATAGATTGTTTAAGTCTTACAACATATGTACTTAAAACTGTTATTGGTTGTAGTTTTTTATTATAAATAGTTAAACTTGGTTTTCTTTTATGTAATTTTGTGCTGTATTTGATTTGACAATAGATTGACAATGCATCCGATTTACACAACCTTTTTTATTTTTTTCTAATATGAATAAACATGTTTTTCAGAAAACTTTGTCTTGTTATGAAACTGAATGGATTTAGATCTCTGAATTATCATACAATATAAATTCTTCCATAAACCGTGTTTATGATACATTGTAGCATTACTTTATGTCACATTTAAAAGTGTGATTGATTACTGTTTTGCTTTAGTTCTATTGTTTCAGTAACAGAAAGTAATAAGGATTAAAATATACTGTATATATTTTCCATTTAACCATAGAATTTGTCCGGAATCTTTGAGGGATTTCAACTTATCGATAATTTATTGGAAAATTTAAGAAAAAAAGGTTATTTAACTCAAAAACACTCGTCTTGTTTTTAACTTGCTATCGGTAACTTTTGACCCTTATGGCTCTCCGTACTCGGTGTCTAGTTACCTAACCCGGAAGTAAACGGCAAGTTTCGGTCAGCTGGACATTCAGAGCTTCGTCTGCATCTGTGACTGTAAGTCGTGCAAAAGGACAAACGTTTAGCTGAGTTTTTCGGGGGTACATTAAAAGTAGTAGCTGTTAGCTAGTAGCTGTTAGTAGCCTGCGGACGGAAGCTGCCAAACGTAAACAATCCTGATCAATGATGGCCTCCAGCTGGGATTGTTTTTCATTATATAACCTAATTAAGTTATCTAATGACAACTGTTGTTGCTTAGTTTGTTTTAGACAAAAAATTATTTAAATTCTTTTTTGGACTCTTTTTGGATTTTTTGAATAATTGGTTTACATTTACAGCTTTTGAAAAACATTTTATTGTGGTAGCATGGTAATATCAGGCCAGCTCACTTTGTAAGTTGATCAATATTGCAGCCAAACAGAAATTTCAACTAGTAAACTGATTAAAAGTCAAGTAAAATCTTAATTTTCGTAATTACAGGGCTACAGGCAGATGTTATTCATTGTTAATCAGCTCATTTCAGTCTGAAAAAAACAGGGAATCGTTAAAAGCACTGAGATTAAACTCATACTAGTCTAGTATGTTCATCTCACTTCAGCTCATTTCTTATTTTTAATTTTGTGGCCCCTCGGCTTACATTATTATTAAGAAAATATGGACTCTAACCAAATCTGAGAAATATTTCTTGTCTTTGACATAAGATAAATGAATGAATACATAAATAAAACGACAAATAAATGAAGGAATCAATTAAAGAAAATAAATTAATAAAAGAAAATAAAAAGAATGATTTAATAAAAGAAAATAAATAACTAAATACATTGGAACAATGTGTTTTCTGAAGGCAGCTTGATGAACCACTGCCTCCCCCCCCCCCCCCCCTCACCAGGTGGAAAACATCTGGATGTTGAGCGCTCGGGCTCTGGTTGGGATCGGCTTCCTGGTGACTTCCCGAGCCGCCCTCGCTCAGACGGGGACGTGCTCGCCGCCCGCCGCCGCTGACCGCCACCGGAGGGAGTGCCCGCTCATCCGGCCGGCGTCCACCATGGCGCACGCCGTCAGATACCTGGGGTGAGATACAGCAGCTGGATGGATGGTTTTGTTGTCTCTCTTTCCTTTTTTCTCTCCTCTCTTCCTGTTTTAGGAATCTCTTTCTTTTTTCCCCTTTCCTGTCCCCCGGTCATGTTTGGCATTATCCATATTACTTATGTAACAAAAATAAATCCTAAATAAATAATAAAGCAGTATTGGATGATCAAGGGAGGGTTCTCACCCTGAGAGGCCTCCCTGGACAAAGCAAAAGTGTCGGGCACAGCACGGCACTCAGATTACAATTCTGTTGCCATTATGCCAAACACGACAAGGGAAAAAAAAAAAAAGAAGATACCTGGGGTGAGGCTGTCCAGGGGGGGCGGGCGCCAAACTGAGCTGCGCGTCTCCGCAGGCAGGAGGAGGCGCAGCGCATCGACCAGGAGCTCTTCAGCGAGTACGGCTTCAGCGTGGAGCAGCTGATGGAGCTCGCCGGCCTCAGCTGCGCCGCCGCCGTGGCCCGGGTGAGGCCGCCGGGTCACCTGACCCCTGTGGGGCGGCGCCGGCCGTTTGGTCACGTGACCCCCCTGCCAGTCCACAGTTTGGATTCAGACAATCATGCAGTTTTTAAATAGAACAGATTAATAGTTTCTGATTCCTGGAATTCCACACCTCCAACTCAAGATTATTCTGAAGAGGTTTCAGAGTCATTAGAGACAAGTTTGAATGTTCAAAGTATGAAGAAAAGCGTGAAAACAAGCTGTTTTCAGAGAAATGCTGCATGTTAAACCTGAATTAACACAATTAAAAAAAAAATCCAAATTGCATTCATTATAAAAATAAAAAAATCTTTCTGAATTTAACAATTCAGAAACATGTTCTTTTTTTTTTTTATAAATGACAGATTTGTTTCAAGCGATAAATTAATTGATACAAATATCTAGATAAAATCACTTAATTCTAAAATATTTGTGCCATATTTAGCTGTTTGTTTCAATAGGTCAACAGGTTTTCTCCTCAGATTAAAGTCAGATCACAGCACAAAGTGTGGAGGAGAAGCTTCTCTTTACCAGCTGCTCTTCGTCTCTTGTTTTTATCGTTTTTCCTGCAGGCGTATCCTCTCACGTCGCTGCTCAAGGCAAGACCTGCTCTGCTGGTCATCTGTGGGCCTGGAAACAACGGCGGCGACGGCCTGGTTGCTGCCCGCCACCTGAAGCTCTTTGTGAGTGAGATGTTTATTTTTTTTGTTTTTTTCTGGTAGTTTTGCATCAATTAAATGTATTTTTCTTCATTTTATGTGTTTTTGGCGTTATTTTTTTGTTTTTTCCTTGTCAAAATTTGCCTGTTTTTTCACTTAATGTCTCTTCTGAGTGGTTTTGTGTGTCTTTGTGTCTTTATTCTATTCATTTCTTGTCAAAGTTCAGGATTTCAAACCCAGATTCCTGTTTTTTCTCCCTAAAGCTTCTCTGAGAACATTCAACCACTAAAACTCTATTTTCTGTTCAGGAAATAAACAGAATCTGACTTCTTAGTCAGAAGTAATGATATTCTTTGGTATTTATTTGTTTTTTAGTCAAACAGGATATCAGAAAACATCATAGATAACAATGATAATGTGTTTTAGTGTTAAACATCCTCTTGGATGCTGAGTTTTACCATCACAGGAACACACAGAGCTCCTCTGCTGCTCAGAAATGACTCCCTGTTCCTCTGTGTGCTGCTCAGGGTTACGAGCCCTCCATCCTGTACCCGAAGAGGCCCAGCAAGCCGCTGTTCCAGGCTCTGACCACCCAGTGCCAGAAGATGGACATCCCCTTCCTGAGCGAGATGCCCGAGGTCGGACACTGAGCGGCTCCCAGAACTGGTTTGGCAGAAAGTCAAAGTCCGAGTCAGTTCTCCACATGTGCTTTACACACAGAGGTGGTAATTCCTGACACTGAACAGCAAAGGGACTGTCCCAGTAACGGGACAGACCAGAGACCAGACACTGGGTGACAGCCAGTCAACCAGGAAACAGAGTCTAGTCTAGTTTAGTCTCAGATGGAGACTAAGACCCACACAGCTTCCATTTAGCTTCAATTCCAGTTCCACACTTGGCTCCTTCTAAGTGGATTTAACATTCAGAGTGGTTTCAGACTCAGACTGGTGTCCCAATGCTGTCGTAGTGGAAAGTTTAATCCTCTTTTTGTGATTGGCTTTGGATAAAAGTGCCTGCTGGATGCAGAAATGACAGGCTATCAACCAGGAAATGCATTAAATGACTAAACACAACTGTCTTCTGTAGAGACCACAATCTGTACAATCTACAGACTAACACACACTAAAGGGGCCAAAGATACACAACAGACTGGGTGTTCACAGGGCAGAAATGTGAGGTCAGAGCTGGTTTAGTGGAGCAAAAGGAAGAGACTAAGAAAAGAAAACAGCCCTCTGAGAGACGCTGAGCCCAGCTGGGGTCTCTGTGCAGGCGGGCGTCATCGATGAGGCCTACAACCTGGTGATAGACGCCATCTTTGGCTTCAGCTTCTCGGGCGCCGTGCGGGAGCCTTTCGGCGCCATCCTGGACGAGCTGAGGAAGACCACGGTCCCCATCGCCAGCATCGACATCCCCTCAGGTGGGTCCTCCTCTGGGAGCAGAGGGCTGCCTCCTGACGGGCTGGAGCCTGACCTTTGACCCCTGTTTTGCTTCGAGCCGGTTGGGGGAGCAGAAAGCTGACTTCTATGGGGGCTGTAGCCTGACCTTTGACCTCTGCTCTGCCCCTTTCAGGGTGGGGGGAGAAGAAAGCTGACTTCTACGGGGGCCTTGGCCTGACCTCTGCCCTGACCCTTTCATGGTGGGGGGGGGGGGAAGAAGGCGGCCTTCTGAGGGTCTGGAACCTGACCTTTGACCTCTGCTCTGCCCCTTCCAGGGTGGGACGTGGAGCAGGGCAGCTCAGACGGGCTCCAGCCCGACATGCTCATCTCTCTGACCGCTCCCAAGAAGTCGGCCTCCCAGTTCAGAGGGCGCTACCACTTCCTGGGGGGGCGGTTTGTGCCCCCCAGCCTTGAAAAAAAGTACCAGCTCAACCTGCCTCAGTTCCCCGGCACCGACTGCATCCTCCAGCTGTAATCTGAGGGAAACTGACGGTTGAGTTTCCTCTGTAGTTGTTTCTGTAACACAGGGCGGCCATGTTGGATCCTGAGGGCAGCTGAGGGCGGCCATGTTGGATCCTGAGACTCTTCTGGTGCTCAGAGTCCCAGATCCACAGGTTTGGGGGGGTTCTGCTTCCTGGTTCCAGCTTCTGGGTCCAAATGAGTCCCCAAAGTTTGACTTTTTGGGGGGAAACTGTTGTCAAACTGGAAGTTGGAGGAGCTTTTTGGTTCTGCTGCTGCTGCTTTGTGTGAAAAGTCTGTATTTCAAACCCTCTCAGTTTTGACTTACATAAATAAAGAAACATATGATCCCTCATGCGTTTTCTTGAATTTATTGGATTTGCCTTAAACGTGAATTCATTTTTAAAAATGTGCTGCATTAAACATTCGAGGATGCTTTAATGTCAGGCACCATTTTCTCTTCATCTTTGGGTTTCTGACACAGAGAACAGCTTCTTTGCTTTGTGACAGAAGACTGTCCGACAGGTTTTCTCCATTTTTATTAATACTTCTTTACATGTCACTGTATGTACAAGTAGCAGTTAAACTGGAAACATGGTCTATCGGGCTCCATCGCATTCTACATTAGAGGAAACAGTTCATCAGCTTGGGGTTGGTGGGGGGGGGGGAGTAAAAAGCTTTCTGTAGGATCAACCTCTCAGAGCCCCCTCAGACTCCAGCTGTGACTACAAACACGCCAGTGCTGCTAAATGCTGTCAACAAAGTGGCTCATTAATGCATAATGGGTTCTTAAATAAGTGCTGGACATGCTTTGACGAGCAGGAGGTTATGTACAGGCTGCTGGATCCATGCTCTCTGTGGGGGGGCGTCCACTCGGGGGGGGGGGGGGGGGGGGGGGGGGGCGGGTCTGGGGGGGGAGGGAGGGCGGCGGCTGGACGGGTGGGTACGGTCCAGGGGGGGGCCTGACCAGAGAGAGAGAGGAACCAGTCAGAACACAGCTGCTGGTTTCTTCTTTGTTGGTTTTATTTTATGTGATAAAACATCAGAATCTCACTTTCTGTGTTTCCTCACTGGGATGTGGTTCCCCATAAATCTGGGTTCTCTGACCCAAAGGAATGCGGTTCCCCATAAATCTATACATTCTCTGACCCACAGGGATGTGGTTCCCCATAAATCTGTACGT
>JABUIW010000117.1:161585-211457 GCA_013363375.1 Menidia beryllina
ATAGATAGATAGATAGATAGATAGATAGATAGATAGATAGATAGATAGATAGATAGATAGATAGATAGATAGATAGATAGATAGATAGATAGATAGATAGATAGATAGATAGATAGATAGATAGATAGATAGATAGATAGATAGATAGATAGATAGATAGATAGACAGAAGCTGTAATTAACAGCAGCTTACTTGCAGTGATCGGCCTGTTTGTGAGGGAATAATTCCCTTTTTCCCTGAAACCTGCCTGGAGGTGGCAGCCGGCTCGGCCTGCGTGTCAGCGAAGTCCAAAACATGTGATTATTCTGCTCTTAGGTGCCAGAAAACAGCAGCTCTCAAAGTCGGCAGCCCCCCCGGGCAGATCAACAATAGAACACATATTCTTAGAGCATCCTAACTTTAGGACCTATTGGCAAAATGTGGAATCCAGCAGGAGGAGGAAGTATTACTTTTTGGATTTTCAGAGATAAACGGAGTGTGAACGGCATACTAGTTCATCACATATATTATTTATTGGTAGAAATGATTGATTATATGAAAACAAGAGAATGAATTTGTGGAAATATTTTGTAAATGTTTTATTTAAAAATCCATTTTTATTGTTAAAAAACACTTTAGAGAAAATGTCATGTTGTTGACATGATATTCATGCTATATTGTAGTTTTTGTTTTTTGTTTTTCTGTTCTTTTGTTATTCTGTTTGACTAAAAAATGAATAAACACTAAAGAAAATATTAAAGAACATCATTACTTCTGATTAAGAAGTCAGATTCTCCTAACTCCTCCTTCCATCCTCATCTTCCTCTCCTACCTTCATACTCCCAACCTCCCCCTCCTTCCTCCTCACCCTCCTCCTTCTCTCCTCTTCATCTCCTCTCCCCGTCTTCTGAATCAGATGGACCTCGTCATGACTAGATTAGCTATTTACTGTCATCAGGGTGTCCATCCTAGTCATTAACAAACACAGTGACTCAGCCTGCTATTAGCATGCTAGCCAGTTTCACTCCATCAGTTTCCATCTGACTAATGTTTCTCTCAGATTAGCCTCAGAATTAAATATTTCTTTTGGAGTCTCTTGGTTGGTTTCATCCACAAACGCACATCAACACCATCATCTTCTGTGGATTCTTCTAAAATCCATCCAAACCTTTTATTTTCTGTTTTTATTTGAGGTTAGCATGCTAGAGGTTAGACGAAAATTTGCATAATAGCTGGTGAAAAAAGCATTAAAATGGATCAAAATAAAGGGTCATTTACTGGTATTGTTCTGTGTTATTATGTCAATTTCTATACAGTGATAAATTTATTTAAATATATTCATCCTGAGCAGCTTTTTTTGTATGGAATTAGCATATTAGAGGGGATTTCTGCAGCTTTTAGCACACATAAAGTCGACAGAGGGATGCACACAGCAAGAGGCTGCAAAGACTTGAGGAGTTAGATCAGTAAAACAGAGGCAGAACAAAAGAGAAAAAGAAAAAGAAGATAGATATTTGAACCTTTTCTCCGATGAGCCTAAAGTCCGCATGCAGACACACTTTGGACATAAACTTTCCCAGCAGAGAAAAAAATCGGTGTTCTGCTTTGTGTTTAAAAAAAAACTAAAGTTCAGTCATGTGAAATTGTGTTTTGTTGTGTTTTGCAGCTCAGTGCTTCTGCAGCGGACGGTGAAAACAGACAATATTTACTCCTTTCTAGAGCAAACATTGTCCCCCCTCACATCCATTTCCACCACTGGTGGCATGCGAGGATGTTTGTGCTCAACAATAAAAGCGCTCTGTTTTGTAACCTTTGGATTAAATTACATTAAAAGACTGTTTACCCCCCCAACCCCCACCCCCCAAAATCACATAAGTTTAGGTATCAGTATGAAACCACTTGGAAAGCTTTAAATGGCATTTCTTGCTTCGGGAAAACTTCATTTGGTCTGTAGAAAAGCAAAATGGCCGCCTGAGCCGTCTGATTGGGTTATTGATCGGCTGAAACAAAGAGGAGTTAACGGCCTCTTTGTGTATTTTATACAAAGCAGAAAAAGCTTTTTCGAATCCCAAACGAGGCGTTAATGAATCCGTGGCTCTTCAGGATCATTGTGTCCAGATCTGAGCCAGTTGTGTGATCCTCCTGAGGCCTGTTTCTGTGACCCAGAGTGAGAAGTAAAGCTCACCAGGAGCCGCTTTAATTCTCACTGGTGTTTAAACCAGATGCTTCTGCTGGTTTTCTCTATTTCTGGTCTCATTTTCTGTCTCTTCATGGTCTCTGTGATGGTTTTGTGTAGTTTTGTAGCTGTGTTGTTTCGTTTTTCTGGTGGTTTTGTGTCTGATGAACTTAATTTTAGATGAGTTTGTGACGGTTGTGGTTATTTTGTGTGTTTGTCGTCTGATTATTCCTGATCATCACTTCAAATTTATGTACTGATTAACACATTTAAAGCAGCTTTTTGGGGTCATTTTAGGTGAAATTTTTGGTCCAAAGCAGAGAGCTGACAACTGGACTGATGTGGTCCCGTTCCTGGTTCTGAACTGGACCAATGTGGTCCTGGTTTCTGGTTCTGGTCAGAACTGGATCACAGCTGGTTCTGGATGTTGTCTGGGGAACTTTTCTTTTTAGCTGTTGAATGTTGCAGCCCTTGACACTTAGTGGTGATTTATGGGGCTTGTTTCGTCGGTTTTCTCGGATTCTCGGAAAAACCTGTCTGAGTTTTTACAGGTCAGAAAAAATCAGAAAAAGCTTTATTGCCAAATACGTTAGTGGGCACAAAGAAATAGTAAGTTATAGTTGACATATATCTCTGAATGTGAAAATAACACCCAGAAAAACTATATAGCAATACATAAAGAATATATACAGTATATATATGTAAAAGGTATAAATATATACAGTTAAATATTGAATTATCCACTGAAAGATCTTGAATTAGAGAAAAACTTTATTATTCCACTAAAGATAAGATATGATGAGGGCATAAAGCACTCCATGAGTACAAACCCCCCAAAACTCCCACCACTGACTGATGTGAGAAGGTTTGTCCAGCACAACAGGCTGACTGTGTGTTCTGGGTGTGTTTCACAGGCTTCTCTGCAAACGTGTGACAGAGCTGGACGTCCTCTAGCAGGAAGTGATTCACCCCCCAGGGAGCCTCCCGGACCCGAAACGCCTCCTTTGTGGAGCAGGCTGTGGGTTCTGGATGAGAACAGGTCCCAGGAGGGGCCACAGCACGTGTGTTTGGGGTCGGAGTTCACATCAGATTTCCTACAACAGGCAGAAGGCCCCACTTTGATTTGGCCCATGGCTACAGATTCTACACATTAAGGTAAAAGTAAAAGGGCTTTTTTAAAAAATGCAACAAAAAACAAGATAATAATGATTTAGGCTAAGAAAGAAAGGCTGGTTGAGGCTCCAAACAGACGTCAGGGGGAACCGGCAGCATGTTCAGAGGTCTGAACAATCTCAACTGTTCTGTGTAAGAAAATCAGCTTTTCATCTTTAAACAGTTTTCAGAAACTCTGAGTCCATTCCTGGTTTAACCCCCCAGGAACCAAGAGACACAAACCAAGAGACGGGAACCAACAGATAGGAACCAAGAGAGAGGAACCAAGAGAACTGGAACCAAAAGGCAGGAACCAAACTGGCTTTCTGGACTCGGTTGTAATTTCTACTCAAACTGGTGATAATACTGAAAAATAAATATTTGTATCTTTTTTATAGTCTCGCTTTTTATCCCAGTGAGATTTCCTGAAAAAGTAAACCTCTGAAATCAGCAATCTGATGGAAAATGTCCACAAATCAGGCCATTAAAGCCATTTATTATCTGAAAATTTACTTTTTGATAGTTTCTTGCACATGTTTTATTCCAATAAACGGCCCTTTCTGATGCTCCTCAAACGGCCAGAGGCAGCAATCACAGTCCACAGCTGGAGGCCATTTGGAATCTGAAGGAGATCGTGAACAAGAAGTTACCGGTTAGATTTTCTGTGGCACGTTACAGCGAATCGATATCGAATCAAGGAGGGTCAAGTTCCCAGATAAGCTGCGGCTATTCATCATAAGTCTGCGGAAACCTGATAGTTCGGGGAGAAATGATATTCCGAGCGGAGTGGGGCCTCCTTATCTCTCCGTGGTAGGGGAATGGAAGACATGCGGGTCGATAGCGGGCTGTTGCGCGGCACAGCTGACTCTGTCCTCCCCCAGCACATCTTTTAATACCACATAATTACAAGTTGGGGCACAATGCGGGCTGAAAGGGGGATTACAGCTTTGGAGAAGGACGAGTCCTTGTTTTTTAAGCTTTGAAATGGAGCTCAAGAGTTAAACAACAGGTTTTATTTCACTCCTCAAACTCAAGTGGCTTCTTTTTTTGCTTTGATCGGCGTGTTTGCTGGCGAGGAGCGTCCCGCAATACGCGCGTAAAAAAACCTAAAAACAACGATGAGATGGGGGGGCCAAAGGGGGAGAGCTGGTGTCTGACATGGCACCAGGATGTGGGAGGTCGTGACAGATGCAGAGGGGCTCCAACACCTCACCAGCAGCCTATCGCAGCCGGCTGGTGACGGACCGGAGGCGGAGGCAGCGCGCGCGGACCCACCGGGGAGTCCCACCGGAGGGGGGGGGGGTCTCTCTTCTGACAGCCGCCAGAGACGGCACAAACTCCGCTTTACGCGCGTCCTTAACCCCTGGAAGTCTGACCCGCCGGGAGGAGCTGCCTTTTTTAAAGGTGGAATTGGTTGCCCGAAGTGCAGCTCGTGCGGGACATCCGACCGCTGCACGAGGATTCGTCTCTGAGTGGAGTCCAGGAGAGCCCGGAGGAAATTAGACCACGAGCCCGAGCAGGACGAGCTCAGACCCGAAACTGAGCCGAAACTCAGAAGACGCCTCCGGAGGTCAGGTCGGAGCTCCGGCCGCGCGCGGAGCTGCGCGTAAAGGCAGCGCGCGCCGGACAGGAAGTGGACTAATCGTTATTAAACGCCGTCCCTCATTTCAATAACTAACGCGAGCCGTCTGGACTGCAGCCAATCACCCGTCGCAGGGAAGCCGGAGTCAGAGCGTGATCCCCCCTCCATCATAATTACACTGACATGCGCAATCTGCTCACGGACATCAGCAGCAGCCGCCGCGCGCGTATTTCACCGACCCCGCGCGCCCCCCAGCCTCCCATTCGCAGCTCGTGGATGAGTCGGCGGGAGGCAGCGCACGGAGCAACATGTCCCGCCGCAAGCAAGCCAGGCCGCAGCAGCTCCGGCCGGGAGAGGAGGCTCCGGGAGGGCAGGCGAGGGGTAGGTGCACGATCCGGGGTGCGTGGACCCCCAAAACCCCGCAGCTCCCGCGTCCCCGTTCCTCCAGCCAACAGAAGTTTTTTTATTCTATTTTATTTGATTATTTCTACATTTCAATTTTTGTTTAAAAATCTTTTTAAAACAAGTTTTTATTCTATTTAAAAATAAGCAACGTGAAGAATTTAACCTAAAGATGACATCTAATCTTAATTATCATAAATTGGATAAAGAGAATATATCAATATTTAAAATATATTGAGTTTCATGTCATTTTGAATAGGCAAGATGAGGACGCCTGCCACACACACAAGTAAATTAAAATATGAGAAAAACCCAGAAGAAAAAATACCTCATGATGTTTGAACCCAAGAGGCAAATTCAATTTAAATTCAAGTCGTTTTTGGGTGTTTTAAAACTTCCTGTCCGCTGTTTTTCTTTATTGAGATGTTTCCTGGATGAATTAGAATGAGCAGGAACTGCGGCCTCAGTCCAGCGTTTGCTTTGTGGAGGGTTCCCACACTCCTTCTGTTTGCTGGCGTAAACGTGCAGCAGCAACACGGAGAACCAGCGGCGAGCGGGACATTTCACCCACTTGGAACCAGAGATGTCTTCATGTTGAGAGGCCGGGTTTTCCTGGATGTGATCGGAACTTTAAAATAACTGGATGAAGTCCGAGGGGACGGCTCGGATTCAGATCAACAGGAACGTGAATCTTTAAACGACTGGGTGGAATATTTAGCACTGCTCAATGAGCCGGTTTGTTAAGGAGACGCTGAGCTTGTGGTTGTGTGATAACAAATGAGGAAATCTGTTTGTCCTCGGTTTATTTTTGGGGGGCTTTTTGTTTCGTGGTGCGTTTGTTGCTCCTGCTGAAAGGGTGTCGGGGTGCCGGGGGCCGGCAGTTGGTTCCACTCAGCCGGCTGACTTAACCTCTGCCGCCTCGCCCTGCCTGGATCTAAAGGCAATTAGTGCACGTGGCCCGGAGGTCGCACAGGGGGGGCGAGCAAACGCCGGCCGAAGGGCTGTTTGCTTTTTCCTGCTGCAGGTCTGGTGCTTCTCTGGGCCTTTTTTGGGGGCTCCTCTGGGGCTCTTCTCGGGCTTCTCTGGGTCCCATGTGGGGGTTCCTCTCGGGCTCATTTGGGGGCTCCTCTAGTGCTTCTCTGGGGCTCCTGGCTGCCCTCTGCTCGCCAAACCACACAAGAGACGGCCATCAATCTGTTTTCTGTTCTTGACGGCGAGCTGCGAACGAGGACGGCGTTTAAATAAATCCCCTGTTTTATTTGGACATGCATTTAAGGGCTTAATCAAATCTGCTCTTTGCTTTGTTTTCTCTGGAGGGGAATCTGAGGCAGGGTAAGACTGTGTTTTCACTCCCGTGTTTGCCGAATCGCCCTGGTGATCCTCAGACCACCCACTCGGACGGCCAGGAACTCCGATTATTTAGCTCTCAGGAGTCCGACTTTCAAACAGGCGCTGCAAAAAAAAACTAAAATCAGCTCCCATTGTCTCTGACAGTCGCTTCCCGGCTCAGTTTGTTTCTTTTAAATTGAACAAACCATAAAAAAAATCCTGTTTTCAAGCCGTTTGAATCTCTAAATAAATTAATGACACACATGATACTGAAAAATAAACCACAGTTTGCAGCAAATTATATTAACCTCTTCAGATTTTGTCCTTTTTCTTTTAAAGCTGAAGCTCTGAAAGTGGAATAAATAGGCCCGGGAGTCCTAATCTTCCCGATTCTTCCCATCTGGTCTCGCTGTCTGTTTCCTAATGGGCCAAAACCCCAACAGATGCAACAGCCACCATCAAGTCTGCTGTCTTGTCGAATATCAGCTTCTAAAAGGGGACGAGAGGGAGCTGGGAACCGGCCGATCCACATCAGGACGCCCTGCTTCCCCAGAAGCCGCAAACCGCTTCTCTCTGCTTTAATGCTCCAGTTAATGCTCCAGTTTAACGCTGAGATTTGTGGGTGCCTTCGAGGTGGACTCGGAGCTCCGGACGAACGCCGAAAACAACAGAACGCCCACAGAAGTCGGTGTTTGTTCATCGTTTTCAGGTTTTTACACTTTCAGCTGCAGGAAATGTTTGATTTTCGGCTAAATTTGCAGCTTTTTTTCTAACTGGTGAGAGGAAAAAAGACGAGCCACAAGCTGAATTACATAAAAACGGGAATCGATAGCCTGCAGTTTCATTATCGGTTCGAATGCACAGTTGATATGTCAGATAACTTCACCGGACTTTATTGATTTTTTTTCTTTTTTACCCTCTTTCCTTTTTTGGGAAAGTGATTATTAGGAGTTAAAACATTTTTACACCGGATGTTTTATTTCTGTGATTTTTAAATAACTTCTCCATTTAAATAAATTTTAGATCAGCCTCTCGTTTAACCTCCAAAGAGTCTCTGAGCAGCTTTCAGAGTTTTTCTGTTTTTTTTTTCTGCTCAGCTACTGTCCTTGTAGCTGAGCGTTTTCAGAAGAATGTGTGTTCTCTGTTAAGCCGCTGAACTTTGAGTCCTTCAGGCAAAAAAAAGGCCCCTAACTCAAGGGCTGAGCCAGCGTTGTATCCAATCAGCAGAGCAGCAGTTTAAAGTGGATCTTTAGGCTCTTGGTCAGCAGCAGCCTGACACAGAGACACATCATTTGTTCCATTTCTGTAGCTGATGGAGGGAAAAGGCCAAAGAAAACAGATTCTGACAGACAGGAAACAGGATTTTTGAAGATTCCCAAAGAGCTGCTGGCTGAAAACTGGGCAGATCTCAGCTGGTGAGCAGAGAGTCCTGAAAACATCTGAGGAAACTGGACCAGTGGAGGACAGAAGAAGAAGAGCTGAGCCAGAAAAAACTCTCTAATCCAGCAGATGAAGAGGATCTGAAAGGTAAAGAGGAACAGATCCAGCAGCATCCAGAGAAGAGCTTTGGGACGTCCTTCAAGAAGCTGGAGAGCTGCTCCTGGAGACTGTGGAGAAGATGGAGGATGAAGGAGCTCAGAGAGTAGACCAGACACTCTGGTTCTGATCAGGGTCTGGTTTATCTTGAGGTTCTGGTTTATCTTCAGATTCAGGTTATGGTTTATCTTCAGGTTCTGGTTTATCTTCAGGTTCAGGTTCTGGTTTATTTTCAGGTTCTGGTTCTGTTTTTTATTCAGGTTCTGGTTTATCTTTAGGTTCTGGTTCTGGTTTATCTTCTGGTTCTGGTTTCTGATCAGGTTCAGGTTTATCTTCTGGTTCTGGTTTATCTTCAGGTTCTTGTTCTGGCCTCACAGCCTTTTTCTTCTTCCCCTCAGACTCTTCGGACGCCCCAGAGGAGACGCACGTCTGCGGCCGCTGCTGCGCCCAGTTCTGCTCTCCGGCCGAGCTCAGCGAGCACCTCGCCGCCTGTGCCCCGGACGCCACGCTGCTGATGGCGCCCGGCGGCTCGCCGCCACCAGGGGGCTCGCCGCCACCAGGGCCGTCCCCGGCCTCCAGCCTGGCATCCAGCGACTCGTCGCCCGACTGCTTGGAGCTGATGCAGGACATCGAGGGCTTGGATAGCTTGGAGGAAGGGAGGGAGTGGGCGGACGCCATGACGGACGCCATGGACGCCACGGACGCCATGGAGGTGGAGCGCTGCCCTCAGGACCAAAGCAGGAGCAGCCCCCAGCCTCCGGAGTCAGCGCCCAGCACCAACGTCACCCTGGAGATCCTGCACAGCACCCGGGTGGCGGTGGCCCAGTTCTCCCAGGGCGGCGGCAGCGTGGGGAAGGCGGCGGCGGCGTTACCGCTGATCCTGGAGCACCTGCTGGCTCTGCAGCGGCAGCAGCTGCAGCAGCTCCGGCTCATCGAGCAGATCTGCAGCCAGGTGGCCGTCATGAGCCGCCAGCCCACGCAGGCCGCCTTAAGCCCCGCCTCCGCCGCGCCCCGCCTCTTCCCCTCGCCGGCGCCGCCTCCCCTGCTGCCTCTATCGGGGGCCACGCCCTCCGGCGCCAACGGCCAGGCGGCCTCTCAGCCCCAGGGCGCCGCCTGTCGGCCGCCGGTTGCTGGCCCGGCCCCCTTCAGGGACGCCTCGGACGCCGTCATGGCCGCCGGCGCCACGGGCGACCTGCTGGACCCGCTGGCCGCCCTGCTGAGGCCCCGGAGGGCCCGGCCCGGCCCGGACGAGGAACCCTTCTTCAGGCACAAGTGCCGCTTCTGCGCCAAGGTGTTCGGCAGCGACAGCGCGCTGCAGATCCACCTGCGCTCGCACACCGGCGAGCGGCCCTTCAAGTGCAACATCTGCGGCAACCGCTTCTCCACCAAGGGCAACCTGAAGGTGCACTTCCAACGCCACCGCGACCGCTACCCCCACGTGGCCATGAACCCCTTCCCCGTGCCCGAGTACCTGGACGCCGTGCCCACCAGCTCCGGGATCCCATTCGGGATGTCCGTCCCCCCGGAGAAGCCCGCCGCCCCCTGCTGGATGGAGGGCAGGACGGCGCCGCAGGTGAGTCTGCGGCTGCCCGCCGCCGACGCCATCGCCGTGGCCGGGGGGGATGGCGGTGTCATCAGCAGCGTCATGAACCGAGGGGGAGAAGAAAAAGGATGTGAGGCCATCATGAGGCCACCGCCGGCTGAGCGCGGAGGCTGTGAGGCTCGTTTCTCTCCCGTTTCAGAGTCGGAAGCCAAAATACTGACCACGGAGGGCACGCACCTTCCTCAAAGCGGCACCCCGAGGCCCCGCCCAGTGGCGGCGGCGGGCGCCAAGCCCCAGACCCCCCCATCAAGCTCCCCTCCCCTCTCAGGCCCGGACTGGAGCCTCCCCCCGGGCGTCCCGCCGGACTCCGGGCAGACGCCGGAGACCTGGAAGCTGCAGCGGCTGGTGGAGAGCATCGACCGAACGCCGGCGGCCCCGGCGGCGCCCAACCAGTGCGTCCTCTGCCGCCGCGTGCTGAGCTGCCCGGGCGCGCTGCGCATGCACTACCGCGTGCACAGCGGCGAGCGGCCCTTCAGGTGCCAAGTGTGCGGGCGCGCCTTCACCACCAGGGGCAACCTGAAGACCCACATGGGCGTGCACGAGGACGGCGTGCACGGGGACGGCGTGCACGTGGCAGGAGGAGGGGGCGAGGGCAGCGACGCCGAGATGGGCGACGACAACGTGTCCATGGCGGATGAGGATGAGGAAGAGGAGGAGGAGGAAGAGGAGGAGGATGTGAGCAGAAGTAGAGATCCTTCCTTCTCCGGAGTGGAGTCCGGTTTGGCAGCTCTGGAGAACCGCGTGAGGATGATGGACTGCACTGGCAGCACTGGGAGCACTGGGATGAGAACTGGGAGGATCACTGGGAGCGCTGGGAATTCTGGGAGCAGCAGTGGGAACGCTTGGAGCACTGGGAGGATCCCTGAGAACACTGCGAGGATAACTGGAAGCACTGGGATGAGCACTGGGATGAACCCTGGGATGATCCCTGGGATGAGCACTGGAATGAGCCCCGGGATGAGCACTGGGATGAGCACTGGGAGCACTGGGGGCTCCCAGTTGGACGCCGAGGCCGACCGGAGGGGGGAGAGTGGCAGCGAGAGCAGCCATGCGTCCGAACCCTCGCCCTCGGACTCGCCACTTCGAGCCTTCCCAGGCTGCCCGGACGCCTCTGGGATCAGATCCCCGGCTCCAGACGACGACAAACCGGAGCCCCGATTGGCTCCAGAGCCCCGATTGGCGGTGAAGCGAGAGGAGGTGGAGCTTCCGGCGTGCGCGGCGGCCGACCCGAGAGGCGGCGTCCACCCCGCCCGGCCGTGCGTCAAAGAGGAGGCGCCCCACGGAGCGCCGTTCCGGCTGACCGGAGACGGAGGTGAAGCCGGCGAATCCCGACTGGGCTCCGCTAGGGGTGGGACGGTTCACAAAAATCCACGGTTCGGTTCGATTCACGGTTTCGTGGTCACGGTTTTCGGTTCGGTTCAGTATATGTTGATTGTTAGGAAAATCTATTATGTCTTGTATAGTCAGGTTAAAACTGAAAGAAAAAAGCAGTCTGACATTTGATACATTATTGTGATTTTTTTTTATTGTGTCTTAGGTTAAAGTAGGTGAGATTCTGGCATTGCAAAAGAGGACACAGTGCTAGATCCAACATGTGCTTCAATCTAAATGCAAAGTGGTCCCATACAGCAGACCTATAAACTGCTTTTGGCGCGTCGGATTTTTATTGGCTACGCTGCTTCTTCTTCTTCTTGTTTACTACTGGCGGTAGGCTCTGGGAGCAGTAGCGCCACCTTCTGCTCTGGAGTGTGCACGCTTCGCTATGAGAAAAAGGAGCAGTGCATGAACCAAACGCAACACACGCGAATCGAACCGAGACAGTCGAACCGAACGGTTCAGACGGTTTTCAGAAACCGTCCCATCCCTAGGCTCCGCCCACGGAGACGGGAACGCCACCCCCCCCTCACAGCTGTGTTTGTGTCCCCTGCAGCTCCGGGTGGCGGCGCCATGGTGGGCGACCCGCAGCCCCCGTTCAGTGTCCACGTGGCCCCCCTGCTGGGCCCAGCCGGGCCCCCCCTGCTGGGAACGACGCCCCCCCGCAGGGCGCAGAGGCAGCACAACTGCAACGTGTGCGGGAAGAACTTCTCCTCGGCCAGCGCGCTGCAGATCCACGAGCGCACGCACACGGGGGAGAAGCCCTTCGTCTGCTCCGTCTGCGGCCGGGCCTTTACCACCAAAGGCAACCTGAAGGTGCCCCCCCCTCATTTTTTTTTACAGTAAAAAAGCAGTAAAAGCTCAGATTTTTGAGCTCTTTAAACACAATAATGATTTCCCTTCATCTACAGACCTATTTTACGAACTCTGAATTCTCCTTTTCCATCACAAAAGTCACATAGAAGCTCTAATTGATCACATTGGAATACTAATCTGCAACCATTCAAACTTCTCAGTGAGATTTCTCTATAATTATGTAAACAGTCGCCTAAATATCACAAATTAGTCTGAGCATCAGTGTGTTTTATGGGTGATAAAAAGAGGTTCTGCTTTGGACTTTTTAACTTGTACACTGAGGGGAAACGGCAATAAAAAAGATACGAATCTAAACAAAAACATGGAAAATGTGAAGACTAAACCAGAAGACTAAACTAAAGACTAA
This sequence comes from Menidia beryllina, assembly GCA_013363375.1. Lineage (NCBI taxonomy): Eukaryota > Metazoa > Chordata > Actinopteri > Atheriniformes > Atherinopsidae > Menidia > Menidia beryllina. The sequence continues at coordinate 173,941 of JABUIW010000117.1, forward strand.
ACTGCTGGCGGAATTTCAGGTTTTCTACTCCTCATTTCCTGTTCTGATGTGAGGACGCTGCATTTCTGCCTCTCTGTACCAGGATCCTTCTTTTCTCTTTGACCTTTGACCTATTGGTCTCATAGCAGACGCTATCAGACACTACTGTTTAAAATCTAAAGAAAAACGCTTTTAGACATTTGACCTGACCATGGAGAGGATACTGTGTGTGATCCATTTAAATGGAGGAACATTTGTGTGGGGAATTCTTTAGAAAATCACTAAAAAACCAGCTTTTTAGGTCTTTAGACGAAGGAAAATCATTGTTGTGTTCAAAGAGGTCAGAAATCTCAGCTTTTACTGCTTTTTTACTGTTTGAAATCTAAAGGAAAATGCTTTTAGACATTTTACACCAATCATGTTCTTATTGTGGAATGAAAATGTTGTAAATAAGTCATTTGGACCCTCAGAACCAAATAGCAAAAACAGTTAATTAAATCTGTAAACAGACATTTTAAATCTGAAGATAAACCTACTGAGCCTCTATGAAGAAAAACTACCTGTACCAGGACAAAGTCTAGTTATTGAACTTATCAGCTCCTCCTGATTCACAGATCTGGAACTAAGCAGAAAAAAAGCTTTTGGCTCTCAGGAGGTTGCAGATGCTTCAGGTGGACCTGTCCTCTACTGAGCTCCTCACTGAACTTCCTGTGCTAACTCTCTCTCTCAGGTGCATATGGGGACTCACATGTGGAGCAACGCGCCTGCTAGGAGGGGCCGGCGGCTGTCGGTGGAGAACCCCATGGCCCTGCTGGGTGGCGAGGCCCTGAAGTTTGGGGAGATCCTCCAGAAGGACCTGGCGGCCCGGGCAATGAACGTGGACCCCGGGTTCTGGAGCCGCTACGCCACGGCCATCACCAACAGCCTGGCCATGAAGAACAACGAGATCTCGGTGATCCAGAACCGAGGCATCGCTCAGCTCCACCCGCTGACGGCGAGCATGGACAGAATGGGCGCCGCCGGGCCGCTGACCGGCCTCACCAAGGCCGCCATGGACCTGGGGGGCAACAGACACTTTTCTATGCTTATCGACGACGGCAAAGAAATCGGAATCAACTGAAAAAAAAAGACAATGTGCAATTGATTCTTATGCAAATAGTTTTGGACATTAAAATATTTGTAAATCGTCTCGTTTGTTCTTATATATAGGCCTAAAAAAATAAGTTTTTATCAGTGGATAGAAAACGGCCATAGTAGCCGATTCTGGACGTTTTCTAACAATTGGGGAGCTTAAATTCCTGGAAAGTCCTCTGGAGCTCACTGTGTGTGCATCAGCAGAAGGGAACATACGCTCACATCAATAATGCAGAGTCTGCTGCTCCTCTGCACAGCTGTACGCTGCTGCTGGTTTAAAGCCCTCAGTGCTCGCACACCCCCAGAACCAACTGCTGTCAGACTGAATGAAAACGGGAACGAGCCGTCTAAATGCTCAGTTTTATACCTCACATTCCGCTGTAACGTCCCCCTCAAATCGGCACGCCCTTTATTTTGTGCTTTTAGTGTATCTTCCAGAACAAATACAATACAGAAATTTGTGCAGGAGGATTAAGAACTCCTTTTATTGCCTGCAGAATTTCATAAAGGTAATAAATATGTGCATTCATTCATTGAAAATTACAAATATGAATAAACTTTACAACATTAACAAATAATTTGTGCAATCTTAGAGGTTAAATGTCTTTCTAGCCACAAAGGCACTTTCAACTCTAAAGTGTTTTACAAACTTTTTCTTTTTTTTTACAGTAAAGCTTCCATGTTTCAGTATTTTAATACACTTGATTAAGTTTAAAATGAAATATATAAAGAAATGAAGATGTTTATATCACCGTGAAGTGTGCAGTAAATATTAGGACTGTGACTTGTTTCAGTCCAATCTCCAAATTGGTTTTAATCGCACATTTTCCACTCATAGGCACGTTATTACTCACAAAAACACACAACGTGAACTCACACCCGGTTACTCAGCTGGGTTCATGATAGATTTAATGTTTTCGTTCTTTAATTAAATGCAAATACTCACACTATGGACAACCTGAAAGCCAAAGCATGTTTACCTTTGGTTTAGAAACGTTGCACGTGCTCAAAACTCAATCCCGATCAATTGAACACAACGACCAAAATAAACTCATGTGTCCCCTTCATGGATATGGAAAATTCTATAACTGTCAACGATGCGGTCTATAACTTTGAAAAAACAAAATATAAAACTGGGAATTTGACTTTTAAATAATTAAAGAAATATATGTTAATCAGAAAAGGAAGTTTTAAAGGTTATTTTTCACTTACACTCTACGGTTTACAACTTAAAACAGCGACCAAAACGTCAGTTGTCCAAAGTTTGGAGTTTGCAGTTACACATGAACGCGGCACAGACCTTCAACCGTCGCTTCGTGACGTCAGGACGCGACTGCCCAGCCAAGATGGCTGACAGCATCCCGTTAAATCCGGTGCGGAAGAACTCGAAGAGAATCCCGTATTACAACTCCTCCAGACTTTCAAGGTACGGGTGGGCCGACGTGGAGGTTCTTTGGGCCGGATGCGGTGAAGGAATAACCTTTTCCCGGGCATTTTCTAACCCGGCCGCCTCCTTTCTTCCGGGGTCTGCGCGCGCGGGTTATGGCTGTTAGCTTGTGTTGCTAGCTCTGCCGTTGACAGCTCCTCCGCATTCCTCCTCTGACAGCAGCATGCTCAGCTCCTGTCAGCACCAGTAGAGCTACAAACATACACATTCACTGTCTTCTTACTTTTTTGTGTCGCACCATCACTTTTGTAACGTCAGCGCTTGATGGCGACCGTTGTGTTTGGACTTCTGCTCTAAGTGGCGTTTTGTTACCGGTCACATGATGATTTCTGTGTTGGTGACTTGTTGTAGAACAGCTGCTTCAGTCTGAAGTCATCATTTACCAGCTTGTTTATTTTTCAGACTGGACCAAGATGAGCTAATAAAGCCCTCAGGGTGAGGAATGGACAAGAATAGGCGCATAAACAGGTACATGTAGATAAGATAGAGTCCCTTTAAAAGTGGGTTTTCATTTAAACATTGGGCTTCTTTGGAATATCATCAGTAATGAGTGTCGTGTGGGTTTTGTGGGTGTGTAAAAGGGAAATGCTGTCATTCTCTGGTCCTGAAATAGCAGGGGAATCACTGGTGAAACTTATCTGACTGTGAAGTCAGCTGCTAGCTTCTGTGTCATAATGCAGAGCCAGAAAAGGGCTGTAAACATCCTCCTACTGCATGAAGCCTGGCCCTGTTATGTAACCAGAAGTGGGTGTGATAGTCCTACAAACTGTGGATTAGAGTGGGTTTTCTTGGCAGCATACATTGTTTTGTCAAAACATAACATAAAATAGACATTAAAAAGTCTACTTCCTCTCAAATCCAAGGTTTTAATGATGAGAAAATGGCTTCCTGAAATGAGTTAAATCCAGCTGAACGGTGGTTCCTAAATGAACCTTATTTCCTCTAACTAGCGGCAGCACAGTAATCATCTTCCATCCTTCACATGATGGAACTCAGCCTTCAGCTAGTAGTCACATTCTCAGAAAAGCTGATTCAGATTGTTTCATTTGCTGGTGGAAGCCGTTTCCTTTTTCCTGATGGAGCTGTTTGTGTTATTGCTGCTGAACCAGCCAGAAACTCAGAGGCTGAGCTTGTTTATTCAAGCAGCTGAAACAGGAGCTTCTAATGGACTGTTGGATCCTTTCAGGCTCCTAAAAGCCTCCAGAAAGCTCAGATCAGGGCTGCTTGCTTTGGTTTTAACAGAGGAGGCAGCAGGAGACACAGCTGGCTGGAGTTAGATGAGCAGAGGTTTCTGCTGCAGCCAAACCTGCTCAGATTTTTTCTGCCTTTCTGAGCTGCAGCCTGACATATGTGCTGCTAAACAGCTGTTTCCTGCAGATCCATGTTGGATCCTCGGGACAGCTGAGGGTCCTCTGATGCTCTCAGTCTTAGATCCAGAGATTTGGGTTGTGTTTTGCTTCCTGCTTCCAGCTTCTGGGTCCAAATGAATCCCACTTTGTCCCAGATTGAGTCTTAATCAAGAGATTCTCTGAGAGTTTGAGCCAAAATGAGGCTGTTTTTTATTTAAACTGAGTTTCTATGTGAGTTTAAGGCTGGTTTTCTGTTTTAAACTGAGTTTCTCTGTGAGTTTGAGTCAAAACGAGGCAGTTTTTCTGACTGACTGAATTTCTCTGTGAGTTTCAGTCAAAACGATGCTGTTTGTTGTGCTTTAAATTGAGTTTCTCTGTGACTTTTTGACCATTTTCTTCTGACTCAAACTGAGGGCTTTAATGAGAAACTAAGAGGGCAGTATTCACTTTTAGCTGCTTTCTAAACAGCCTTAAACTTTCAGATTGAGGGCAGCAGCTGCTTCTCTCACATCATTCTGAGACAAAGCTTGAACAACTCGTTCTTGGCCTCCAGGGCTTAGAAAAATAATCGTAGTTTATGATGGCATTAAAGAGGTTCTGGTGAAGCTTGAAGTCGGTTCTGCTCCCTAATCCAACCTTTCCTCCGGCTCTCCGTCTGTTCCAGGTTCTCTTTGGAAGATGAGTCGTCCAACTTGGACGAGATGCCTCTGATGATGTCGGAGGAAGCCTTCGAGAATGACGAGAGCGACTACCAGACGCTGCCCCGGGCCAGAGTGGGTCAGAGACAGAGGGGCCTCTGCTGGTTCCTCTGGGGGGGCTGGAAGGTCCTCTGCAGCAGGTACGTCCATCCCTCTGACCCCCCCCCCCATATTCATTCATAGAGAAAGAAAAATTAGCTTTAAAAGTAATAAAAAAGATGCTGAAGAAGCCCGATCTGAGGGACGGGTTTAAACCGGATCACAGGAAACTGAGCCCGAGGTCCAAAAGTATGAGCATTTATCAGAGATGCATCATATAAAACTGGTTTTGTCAAAAATATATGCATTTGACCACAGACTTTTTTCAACAGTAAAATAGATAAATGTTAAAATCTCTCACAGCTGGTTAGGGGATCTAACCAAATATGAACGAGGTGTTTTAAAGGTGGGAAGTCTGGAAAAGTCGCTCCAGAAGTGGCATCAACTGAACGCATGTTGGCTTTTCAGAGAGCCTGGCAACACGTTTTTTGGTAGGTTAGAGTAAAAGTTGGTGCTAAATGTAAATATCTGTTGTATGTTTAATAAAAGACAAAGGAAAAAGGCTGATGTGAAGGAGGCCGTTGAGCATGTAGGCTGGATACACGTCCCTGTTGTTACTGGTGTTGGTGTTTATGTGTGCATGAATGAATAAAAACTTGAATTATTCCCCTCACAAACCACCTCCAGGCCTGTGGTCGTCTTGTGGGCAGGGCCTGTGAGGACCCAGCGGTTCTGCCTTGGTTTCTGTCTTCAGGTCTGAAATGTCCGAACCAGAGTGAGCCGTTCTTGTTCTCTCCACCTGGAGGAAACGGAACAACTTCCTCCATTTTTTTACAGAGTATCAAATGGCTTTAAGGCCTAAAAACAAAGCGTCAGTGGGTTAAAACTGGAGCAGTTCTGGAGGACCTGGTTCCTGTTTGTGGTTAGCCTCCTCTCGAGGTCAAACCGAGCCCCTGAGCAGCCCCCCTCCCTCAGAGGATGCTCCAGAGATGCTCCTCTCTGGAGAGTAGCAAAAAAAGGACTCTTTTCTGAGCGGGAACACAAACCAGTGCAGGTTTTCTGTCCTCGGCGCTGCTGCTCCTTCCGCCCATCGGCCCCCTCCCCCGCCGACCGGCAAATCGGATTCTTCACAGCTGACCAGTTTGATGCTTTCCAGTAATTTTCTGTGTGCATAGTGTGGGATTATAGAAGGCAAATAGTTCGCAGTGCATAAGCTCCGACTGTTCAAACGGCCTATTATTTGGGTAGCATTCATTTCCTCAAATAATCGCTCTTATGAATCTGGACCGGCGGCGCTCGGCGGCAGAGGACACGGGCGCCAACGCAAACAAGACGTTTCACCAGAGTTCATTTATTTAGCTTCCCGTTTTGCCAACTTGCTTAAAAAGTGGAAAAGCCAAGTCGCTCAGCATGACGGTGTACACTGCCCCCCCCCCACCCCCGTCCCCAGGTGCCAGCTCAGGTCACGCTGGCATCCGGCGGCTCGCATTGTAATGAGGCCCGCAGTGTTTGCCTTTGATAGCAGATATGAGAGTCGTTAGCAGGTGGCGACAAAGTCATACACTTTTTCAAAAGGCAGCCCACACTCTGGGTTTGGACTCTGCAAAGTTTCCTGGAGCAGTAAATGAGACTTTTATCAGAGGAAAAACAAGCCCGGGGAGTTCTTTTACCTTTTCTTTTTTTATGGACTACAACAAGCTTTGTTTCCTTTTTTTCTCCTAAATTATCCAATCGATTGTTAGACATAAAAATGCCCAAAAATAACCCAATCAAACGGATAAATCTGACAAAGTAAAAACACATTCCTGTCAAAATGCTCAGCTACAAGGACTGAAAATGACATTAAAAGCAGGATAAGTCTGAAAACTGCAGGAAGCTGCAGAAATTCCCAGTTTTTTTTAGCTAACAGCTCTTTGGGAATCAGCCTGCAGTGACATCTGAGAGTCACTCAGGAGTTAAAACGCAGTCCAGCGACATCAAACTGAAGCCATCAGAAACAGAGGCTTCTGGTTCAGGGTCTCCTTTGGGCCCCCACAGCTCACCGTTTGCCCCCTTTCTGCCCCCAGCTGCTGCGACTGCCTGGCTCACGTCTGCCGCAGGAAGAAGGAGCTGAAGGCCAGAACCGTTTGGCTCGGCCGCCCAGAGAAGTGCGAGGAGAAGTACCCCAAAAACGCCATCAAAAACCAGAAGTACAACATCCTCACCTTTGTGCCTGGGGTGAGTCGGGATGCAGCAGGGGGGATGGAAACCACACAGATGTCATCAGGAAAGCCTGATTCTCCACCTGATTTAGCTGAGCAAAGCAGCCCAGAGACTCCCCAAACTTTAGATTTCAGTGGAATTGGAGCAGATCTGACCCGAGCCAGCTCTCCAGCCCTGTTAGGAGCCGGTTCCAGATCAGGGAGGCAGCACCATCAGAGCCAGAGCTGGGATCTGAGCTCTGAGAGCAGCCATATTTGTTCGTCCCGCCCCTCTTAAGTAAAGCTGTGTTTGTGTGTAACGCACACCGCGTCTTAACTGCTGCCTTCTGTGTCATTAAGGGGAGGGTTTCCTCTGCAGGGAACATGAAATCCATCAGAGTTACTTATTAAAAAGCAAATGGCTCCATGATTAAAGGGGCTCAGCCCATTAAATGTCAACTGTCTGTTAGAGACGCAGATATTCCCACTGATGCTGAACCAAACGGCTCCATTTTTCTCCTCCACCTTGAATTATTAAATGCACACAAATTGAGTTTAGCAGGATGCATTTTTCCCTAAAGGTCGGGGGGGTTCATTAACTGAGGAGTGTCGCCATTGATCCTTTTGTCTCTGGTAATCAGTGGCCAGGCGCCGCGCTCTCATTATTGCAAACATTAGTCAAAATCTGACCTTAGATGAGCAAAACTGTAGCGTCTCCAGCTGATGGATGGCTCATGAGGGGGGGCTCTGTGGGCACATGGGCTCAAACTTTTTATGGTAATAAGGTAAAATAAATTAGATTAAAGAAAAAAGAAGAAAAGTAATTGAAATTGTTCATGTAAAAAGATAAAATGAAACAACAGAAATTGAAGTAAATTAAAATATTCTAAATAAATATGATACACAAATTAGAGAATCAAATAATAATAAATGCATATTATTAATAAACAGATATAAATACATATGAAATAAAGTTTGAAAAATGTTAAAGTAGAAAATAACGTAAAAAAGGATTAAAACAAATAAAATAAATTTAAGTAGATTAACATGCAATATTGTAAAAATAGAACAATAGAATAACGTAAATAGGTTAAAATAATAGACAATAAATTAACTGAAATTAAAGCAAAGGTGAAACAAAATGGGGCAAAGTTCCAAACTTTTCTCTAGAAAAATGCATTAATAGCTTGTTCTCTCATTATGTGACAGAGAAACAGCGGGTTGTGCCTGCTATGATGCATCATCAGGGGCTCAAACTTTGGGGTTTGCTCCTAAAATGTGGGCGCTTACTTTTGGAACTGTTCATATTCCCAGATGACTCAGAGTTTGTCCTCTTTCTTTCCTCTCTTCCAGGTTCTCTACCAGCAGTTCAAGTTCTTCCTGAATCTGTATTTCCTGGTGGTGGCCTGCTCCCAGTTCGTGCCATCTCTGAAAATAGGATATCTGTACACATACTGGGCCCCGCTGGTAATTAAGCTCAGGCTTCGCATCGTTGGCCCACAACTCACAACTGGGAGATGTTTTCAACCCAGCCAACTGTCTCTGGTTCTGGTTTGGCTAAATTTGGGATTTTGGATTGGGAGTAAAAAGCCTAAAAATCCAGATTTAAATGCTTCCTGAACCCTCTAAAAGCAGCTGTGTCTCCTTTCTGTAAGCCACAAGAAGCCACAGTGACACAGGGGCAACAGTCTGTTTAAACCAAATCTGTTGAAGTGGCCAATAAAACAGACATTTTGGTACCTGATCCTTTCATTTGGTACCTGAAAATATTTGTTTTTAAATGTGATAAATGGGGTTCGTTTGGTCAGTTTTGCTTTCCCTCTAATTTCTCTTTAGGGAAATTGGATCCGAGTCTTTAGGAGCAGCTGCTTTGGCTGCCTTTGCCAAGTTGTCTGGCTCATCCCTTGAGTTAGGACCCTTTTTTCCTGTCTGAAACATCTTTAGAGATCAGTTCTACCTGAACCAGGAGTGTAGAAGCAGGAAACCCTCTAAAACCTGCAGAACAACAGCCTAAAAAGACCCCCATGAAACCGTATGAGACCCCACGAGGCCCAAATAGGCCCAAATGAGTTGGTTTTCACTGCTGGGCTTGTTGCCGCGGTGACGGCTGTAGGTGGGTGACTCTCTTCTGACTTCAGGGCTTCGTCTGACCTGCTTCCTGTCTCAGGGTTTCGTGCTGGCTGTGACGATGGTGCGAGAGGCGGTGGACGAGGCGCGGCGCTACCAGCGGGACAAGGAGATGAACTCCCAGCTCTACAGCAAGCTGACGCTGCGAGGTGAGGGCTCCGCCTCCCGCTCGCTGGGTTTAAACCGAGGTCTGAGGCTTTTGCCAAAGCAGCTGCCCCCAGGGTGTTTGGCCCGTTTCAGGAGAAATCAAATAAATCAATCTGATGATCTTATCTCACATAATTGATTTTATTTGATTGATTTGTTGTTTTTTTTTATTTCTGTCTGCTTTTCAGGTAAAATTCAAGTAAAGAGTTCAGACATTCAGGTTGGAGACATGATCATAGTGGAGAAGGTAAACATGTCCAGACTCACTTTGGGATTTTTGTTTATTTATGGAATGCATCTTATCAGATTTTTAGCATCATACTACAAATATTTAAGTTGTTTTGAGGGGTTTGGGATTAAATGATGTTGAAGTATTAACCTCCAGAGGGTCAGATGCTGAATTATTGTTTCCTTTGACCAACCTTAGAGGAGGTCGATCATCCCAGCTCAACGTTTCCCTTTTTAAGTGTTTTAATGAGGTCATGAAGCTGTAAAAAAGCTGCTAAAAATCAGGGCTGATTAATCGTGTAAAACAGAGCTTTTTAAAAAATCCAGAAAGTCAATAAGGTCAATAAGTGTAATAAAAAAAACGAATGATTAAAAAAAGGTTAAATCGAGTAAAGTAAATAGGGTAAAATAACAGAAGAGAAATAAAGACAAATTAAAGCAAAGGTGAAATAAATCAAGTAAATACCAAACATCTCTAGATAAATGCATCAATAGCTTGATCTCTCATTATATAGCAGACAAACAGCTGGTTATCTGTTATGATGCACCATCAGGAGCTCAAAAGCTCCAGAAAAGAGCAGAAATCACAGAGCTCTGACTCTCCGGTTTGGTCCCGTTTGCAGAACCAGAGGATTCCCGCCGACCTGATCTTCCTCAGGACGTCGGAGAAAAACGGTGAGTGCGTCATGTGAACCCCCCCCCCCCCCCATGTGTCCCATCATGCTTCCCTCCATCAGGGCGTCCTCTGTTTGATATTCTGGGGTTCAGTTTGTTGTTCAGTGTCAGTCCGATTCATTCAGAGCCGCTTTGTGACTCAATCCTGAGCCACAACCGGGAACAGACCTCCATCAGAACCTGGAATAAGCCACCATCAGAACCTGGAATAAACCTCTGAATAAACCTCCATCAGAACCTGGAATAAACCTCTGAATAAACCTCCATCAGAACCTGGAATAAACCTCTGAATAAACCTCCATCCGAACCTGGAATAAACCTCCATCAGAACCTGGAATAAACCTCTGAATAAACCTCCATCAGAACCTGGAATAATACACCATCAGAACCTGGAATAAACCTCTGAATAATCCTCCATCAGGACCTGGAACAAGCCGTCATCAGAACCTGGAATAATCCCCAACAGAACTGGGAATAAACCTCCATCAGGACCGGGAATAAACCTCCATGCGGACCGGGAATAAACCTCCATCAGAACCTGGAATAAACCTCCATCAGAACCTGAAATATACCTCCATCAGAACCTGGAACAAGCCGCAATCAGAGCCATAAGTCTGGGCTTCAAGAGGGAGGAGAGGTGCATCATGGGAGCCTGCATTGTATGAATGCAGATTTTGTTGGATGTGTAACAGAAACTCCTCCATTAAGCTCCTCAGAAAGAACGTCTGTGTTACTCGTGGAGCTAAACGTCTACTCTCCTCTGCAGGGTCGTGCTTCATCCGCACAGATCAGCTGGACGGAGAAACCGATTGGAAGCTGAAGGTGGCCGTCGGCTGCACGCAGCGGCTGCCGGCCGTCGGGGTATGGACTCGCTTTGGTGTCTCCAGCTGACCCAGTCAGAGGGGTTCAGCTCGGTGCCTCATGTTTCTGCTTTGTTAAAATTTTGGAGCTGTTTTGATAGGATTCTATATTTTCTGAAAAGTGGGTCAAAGGAAGCTCCATTAAATTATCGTTCACTTTGTGAAAGCCAAAAATGGAGTTTAGTTTCTAAAATCCTGCCTTACTTTTCCTATGAATTCTCAAACTTTAAAGCATTTAGATATTTCCAAGCCAAAGACACAAAAAATTGTCAAGTTTAAGGTTTTTTCTGATATAATTTTGATCTCTGAAAAACTCCTTCATGCCCAAAATATTGTTTTATTTGTTGCATAAATGGTCACACCAAAACATTTGTGGAGCTCAACACGTTTTAGAAACAAAAAGAGGAAGAAAATGGGTAAAATCTGATGCTTTCAGGTGGATTTTGAGCTAATTTTGATTTCTAATGACACAACAAACTGAATTTATTAGTATTATTTGTCCTATTAGACTGTAAACTTGTTGAGCTCAACATGTTTTAGAAACACAGAAAGTAGAAAAAAAAGTAAAACCTGAAGCTCTCTAGTGGATTTTAGCTCATTTTGAGGGTGCAGAGGTGGGTTCCTGTCTGGGTTTTGGTGTGAGGATGACCCGGTCTGGGACACTAACCTGTGGCCTTCTCTCTCAGGACCTGTTCTCCATCAGCGCCTATGTCTACGCCCAGAAGCCCCAACTGGACATCCACAGCTTCGAGGGGAACTTCACCCGGGTACGGCGCCCTGCCGACAGGCTCACCACCTGACTGGGCCCGCTCGGCCTGATCGGGCCGGTCCGGGTCCATCTGGGGCAGGTTCTGCCCCCCCCACCGCCTGTATTAATAGCAGATTAGAGTGAGCTGGTTCACAAAGGGGGGCTTTGTGGCCCGGCCTCTGTCAGCCCACACACCAGGCTGAGCCAGCGAGTGCTTCCTGGGCTCATTCATCCTCCGGCCTTCCTTTGCATAGCGTCCGCTTTGAGTACGAGCGGGTTCCCACAGATCTGAGTGAGGTTACCTCCTCGTGAGGTTCCCCTGCTCAGGCGGATGTGGCGGCTTTGTTCCTGCAGCTCAGGGCGCCGGCGGCGGGCCAAAGTCAAGCGGGTCGAGCGTTTGTTTTTCCTGCCTCTGAAACAGACTCAACCAGGAGGCTCTCCAGGGTCTGAATGGAACCCCATTCAGATTAAATCAGTTTCAGTAGAGCTCAACATGTTTTAACAACACAAAGAGGAGGAAAAAGCTCAAATTTAAAGTTCTCAGGTCAATATTTTAGCTCTAACAACACCAAAAAAAATGAAGTTATTAATATTATTTGTCCCATAAATGCTCATACTGTAATACCTGTAGAGCTCAACATCTTTTAGAAACACTAAATGCGCAAACAAAAGGCCAATTCTGAAGCTCTCAGGTCGATTTTGAGCTCTGAAACCCCCCAAAATTGAATGTATTAATATTATTTGTCTCATAAATGTTCACAAAACCTGTGGAGCTTAACATGCTTTAGAAATACAAGGAGGGTGAAAAAAGGTCAAATTAAAAGCTCTAAGGTCAAATTTGAGCTCTAAAACCCAAAAAAATTAATTAATATTATTTCTCATAAATGCTCAGACTGTGAAACCTGGAGCTTTAATGCGAAGATCCAGAAAGATTGATTGAAGTGTTTGACTGTTTTTATTATCGTCAGTAAAGATAAATTTTTCCATAGTTAAACTTTAATATATGAGCTCCCAGACTAAAATTCACTCCAGTTTTCAGCTGTAATTTGTCAGATTTTTTTATTCTTCCTCTAATTTGAAAATGTTTAAAACATTTTGTTTTTGAACAATCGAGTCTTCTTCAAACAGAAGAACAACTGACGAAGTTAAATCTGTGTGTTTATGTAGTTTGAAAGCCTTTTTCTGTGGTTTCTGTCCTGTAGGAAGACACAGAGCCACAAATCCACGAGAGCCTGAGCATTGAAAACACTCTGTGGGCCAGTACAGTGGTCGCCTCTGGTGAGTGAACCATGGGTTTGGGTTTATTTCAAATAACATGTGCCACAGATTTATTTAGAAATGTATAATAAACTCATCTTTTCTTTAACCACCAAAGAGTATCTGAGCAGCAGCTTCCAGAGTTTCTCTCTCGTTTTCAGTCCTCGTAGCTGAGCATTTTCAGAGGAATGTGTTTTTTCTCTGTTCAGCCTCTGAACTCTGAGTCATTCAGGCAGAAAAAAGGCCCCTAACTCAAGGGCTGAGCCAGTGTTGTGTCCAATCAGCAGAGCAGCAGTTTAAAGTGGATCAGAAGGACAAATATTAGTTTAAAAAGTCTTCAGCCACCATTAACTTCTTTCCATTTTCCCTCAAAGCAGCCAGACGTCCTTTAAAGGGTTTTTTAGTGACACTGATCCAGGATTTCTGAGGCCTTTCAGAGTTTTTGTTGGGATATTTTCTACTTTTTCACTCATTTTTAGTCCAATTTTAATCTTTCTTGTGCCAGAAAAAGGCCCCTAACTCAAGGGCTGAGCCAGTGTTGTCCAATCAGCAGAGCAGAAGTTTAATGTGGATCTTTAGGCTCTTTGTTAGCAGCAAAGAAGCTGCTGGTTTCTCTGCAGGTTCTGGTTTCAGGGTCTGTGTTCAGAGTTCATTACGGCCTCTGCTCTCCCATTAAGCTCATTTAATATTAACGACTCATCAATCCTCGGTAATAAGGCCACTATAATGAATTGGCAAATAAAGAAGGTGAAGTATTGATTGGAGTTTATGAGCTTCCACATGAACTGCTGTCGGCTGTTCTGAGGGCCAACTCGCCCCCCCCCACTCCTCCCTGGCTCTGGCTTATTGGTCCCCCCCCCCTTCAGCTCATCTTCCGGGCCAGTGTGCATGCCGGGGGGGTTAATGCGTTAATGAGTGGCATCACTTTGCTTGTCTTGTGTTTGGCAGGAACTGTGATCGGGGTGGTGATCTACACGGGAAAGGAGACCCGCAGCGTCCTGAACACGTCCTATGCCAAGAACAAGGTGATGCAGTTAGTCAGCTTCTCTGCTCCAAGCACAAAAAGAACAAAAAGCAGAAGCTTCTTCAGCTTCTCTGTGGACACACAAAGTGTCTCAGACATGGTGGGAAAAGCCCGATTGATGCCAGATGTGCTCAGAGGTTCATCATCGGACTTAAATCAGACTTGAAATGGAAAATACTGCAGGTTTGAAATCCCGCTAATGACAGAAACTGAGGAGCCTGATCCTAAAAAGAGTCAGAATCTCACATGACCTCATAAACCTTACAAACTGGAAGTCGTTTTCCATCATTTTGTGTCGGCACAACACTTAAATCGATTAAAACCCAGATCTCCCAGCTTTGTAGCAGCCCCTGAATGCACCGCGTGGCTGAAACTCTGCTGGGCCTGAGCTCATAAACTCCTGTCAGAGCTGAAGGTCAGGACGGGGAGCTAATTAGCCAAAAAGCAGTGTTTAAATGACATTTTCAGCAGAAAGTTGATCTCACTGAATCCCTGTTGAGCGTTTTGTCCCCGAAGTGAGGCAGGAAGTCAGCAGGGAGGGCTGAGGGGGGGGGGGGGGGGGGTGGGTGCGTTTAATGACTTTAGCGTCACCTGTGAATCTCCCAGGTTTTGACAGCGGTGTCTTTTCTAAGTGCGCTGATGCGGCCGCCGCTTTTGTGCTCGACGGCTGAGAAGAATTCAATATTTCAAGGAGGTGATGTCAGAAGTGCCGATATGGGGGGGCGAGGGGGGGGTTGTCGTCGATACGTCGAGGCTTCAATAATCCACTCTGACACGTCGGAGGACGAAGCCGATCGATCCTACAGGACTCTGATCCACTCTGCTGGAGCTCCCAATAAAAGCAGAGCGCCGTCACTCTGCTGCTTTTTTTTTAGCTTGGACACACACACACACACACACACACACACACACACACACACACACACACACACACACACAGACGGAGCGTAAAGACGCCAAAACGCACGCCAAGGGCATGTTAAAACAAGCTAAACACACACTAAGCGCATGCCAATCGAACGCTAAGTTCACACCAAACACATGCCAATACACATGCCAGGCACATGCACGCCAAGCCCATGCTAAACACATGCCAAGCACACGCTATACAATCACTAAACACACGCCAAAGGCACGCCAAGCATACGTCAAAGGCACATTAAGTGTACGCAAGCGCATTTTAAACACACACTAAGCACACGCCAAAGTCATGCTAAGAATATGCCAAATACATACGAAGCGCATTCTAAACACACGCTAAGCTCACGCCAACACGCACGCGGAGTGCATGTTAAACACGCTAAGAACAGGTCAAAGGCACTTTAACATGTCACGTCCATGCTATGCTCGCGCTGAGCGCACCCTATACACGCGCTAAGCGCACGCCAACACGCAGCCAGAGCACATGCTAAACACGCTAAGAACACGCCAAAGGCATGCTAAGCGTGCCGCCATCAGGCCGTCGTCCTTCCTGGTTTCCGCCTCCTTGTCTGGTTTTTGGGTTTGTATTTCTAGCTTCTAGGTCTTGTTTTGGTTTTTCCCCCCTGGTTTTCCCCCTAATGAACGCATCATGTTCCTGGCTTCCTGCTCCCTCGTCTCCCTCCTGGCCTGCTTGTTGGGTCCTAACAAACAGGCCCAGAGGAGCTGGGCCCGGCTGATCTGTGCCATGGCCTCCATGCATATTCATGGCCGGCGGTCCCAGGGCTGCGATTGCTCATCGGGTTTCACACACATGTTGAGACGGGGCCTGGCAGGCAGATCCAATCCCTCCTTTCACTTCTAATGGCTCCGACCTGAATGGAGGCAAATATGCACTTTTATTCTCTGATAGCATCTTTAGCTGGAGGTAATTGAGTCCTTTTTGCCCCCTTGACTGAATGAATAATGACTTCATCTGATCCCCGGCGAGGCCCGGAGAACCCGGCTCGCCCCATTGTCCTGCAGAAGGGGATCCACTGTGTCCTCCCTCTTAATTTTTCTGCATTTTAATCCACCCAAACCTGCTATT
Source organism: Menidia beryllina (assembly GCA_013363375.1). Lineage (NCBI taxonomy): Eukaryota > Metazoa > Chordata > Actinopteri > Atheriniformes > Atherinopsidae > Menidia > Menidia beryllina. Next base: position 189,841 of record JABUIW010000117.1, read on the forward strand.
TTTCTCAATTGCTCAAGCATGAAGCATGTGGGGAGGCGTCCCGGCTCGTCCGTCCTCTGGGGGCTCGGCCAGTGGAGGAATCCTGCTGCTCCGCTCGCTGCTCGTTATACCCCCCCCCCCCCCCCCCCCCTGCCTTTCAGAGCAGCTCCTTTCATTCGAGGCAGCAGAGACGTTGTGTTGTGCTGTTTGTCGGCCCCCAGTCGGCTGCCAGAGAGGGGAAGGGCGCTTCTTTCTTTGACATCTTTTTCCCACATGCTCCATTGGCTGGGAGATGCTCTCCGCTCATAAAAGACACTTCTGACCCCTCCTTTTCTGCTCGGGCCCATCTCAATACGGGAACTTTCTCTATTTCTGAGGCCCCTTTGACCTCCCCGCTGCACTGCGCAGCAACAGGATGATGCAGCTCGCTGTTTAACCACAGAACACGTGAGAAAAGCCGGCAGCTAAGCTTCCACTCTGGTGGCTTTTTGCTCCAGTGAAGCAGGCTGTGAGATCACAGCAGCTGACAGTAAACACAAATACACATTGAGGGCCCTAAAGGTGCATGAACATAGGCTTATTTAGCATCCAGGCTGAAGGTCTGACTGGGCTAAACCCCCCAGAAATTTTTTTTATGACAACCAAATGCTCTTCAAATAGGAAATCATAAAAACTGAAAAGTTTATCTGCTTCAGGTTCATTAAACGAGCAGCAGAAAAAGACCAGAGTTTCTGCTTCAGGCTCCACAAACACCCTCAGAAATCCTGCCTTACCTTTGCTGTCCTGCTGCCAGAAACCAAATCAGATTTAGGGAACAAATCCCCCCAGAAAGCTCTGAGAGCAGTTTGCTGTAAAACCTTCAGTTTCTGACCCACTGTGGGAACTCTGGGAGTTTTACAGGATGTTTTGGCCTTTTTAGCTCAATTTTTTTTGTCATTTTAGTACCTAGTTTTAGATCTTTTACATCTACATTCATGGTTTTATTCAATTTTCTGGTCTTTTCATCACAGTTTTTGGCCATTTGAAGCCCTTTTTTTGTTTGTCCTTTGGCCTTTTTTGTCCTTTTTTTAGGTTTTAGATAGGTGACATCTATATTCAGGGTTCCCTTCAGGTTCTGACCCACTGTGGGGACTCTGGCAGGTTTCTGGGACTCAATCTTAGCTGCTGGATGGATGCTAACAAAGTTGGCTGGACTTAACCCTCATCCATCCTGATGTCTTGTCCTCAGGTTGGCCTGTTGGACCTGGAGCTGAACCGCCTCACCAAAGCCCTGTTTCTGGCCCAGGTGGTGCTGTCGGTCGTCATGGTTGCCCTGCAGGGCTTCGTGGGCCCTTGGTTTCGCAACCTGTTCCGCTTCGTGGTGCTCTTCTCCTACATCATCCCCATCAGGTGAGCGGGGGGTTTGGGCTGGGGGCCGAGCAGCAGAACAGTGGCTGAAGCTGTGTTTGCCTGCAGCCTGCGTGTCAACCTGGACATGGGGAAGTCGGCCTACGCCTGGATGATCACCAAGGACGAGAACATCCCGGGAACGGTCGTCAGAACCAGCACCATCCCAGAGGAACTGGGCCGGCTCGTTTATCTGCTCACAGACAAGACGGGTAGGGCCTCGCAAAGCTTCTCAGACCTTCTTAAACTGATCCTTTCACTAGATTTTTAGATTAAAAAGCGCAAGAATCAACAACAAGATCCATCACACATTATTCAGCCCTCAGGAGAAGTCAGGAGACTAAAACATCCTAATTTTTTCAGTTTTATTTCACAATGTTGCAATAAATGCTGAAAAGTCCTTCTTTTTTCCTGTTCATTCAGAGCATGTTAGCATCCAACTTTGTGCCAAAGGTTGAATTTACTTTACAAACAGGAGCTCTTTACTCACACCCGAGTGATAAAATCCTGTGAAGCCTCTAATTTGTTCCTCTGTCTAAAGCCGCTGATTCGGAAAGCAATAGATCGGCTTTAGCCTTTTTATTAGCCTGTTTATCGGAGTTGGTAGTTAAAGCACATGGAAACAATCCATCCATTTAATGTTTCTGGAAGTTAGATGCCCTCTAATCGGCTTCAGGCTCCATCAGCACTCATTCTGCCCCTGAGCATCCATTAAACGAGGCCACTGCCCTCATTTATAACCTTTTTTTTAAGTATTCCTGTTGGTGGGAGATGGACGGATAAGGACAGTGTGGGGGGTGGGGGGTGGGGGGGGGGTGGGGCGTTCGGTTTGACCTCTCAGGACAAACTCTGAGTTTGCTTTCTACTGCAGAGTTTCAACACATTTAGCTTCATTTTCCTCCATTTGTTTGCTCCCCATTAGACCTAGAAACGGGTCAGTTCCATCTTTTTGCGCAAATATGTGGAGACATTTGTTGCTTAATGATTTGTAGCGATCGTTTGAGTCATAATTCCACTTTGAAATCACCAGTTATCCTTTTCAAAAGCCGCATTTAGCTTTAGACTAACACCTGAATGGCCCTTTTCAACGCAGGCACTCTGACTCAGAACGAGATGATATTCAAGCGGCTGCACCTGGGAACAGTGTCCTACGGCACCGACACCATGGACGACATCCAGAGCCACATCGTGCAGTCCTACTCGCAGGTAAAGACCACCTTCTAGTCATTAGAGGCTTTCCTTTACGACCTCTTAAGGAATCACCTGTGATGGATGGACGACCCAATTTGACATTTTGACTATTTATTTAGTCCAAAAACATGAAAAGTACACAAATGTGAATGTTTTAATGAACACAAATGTAAACTCACAAATTTGTCACTTCCTGCATCAGGAAAAACGGGCCGTTTTCAATCTGCATAATAAAACAAACTCATTTGTACCATATTTCCCTTCCTGCCCGCCCCCCCCCTCCTTTTAATCAGTTTCTATGTTCCAGGAAGTGCAGCCGCTTTGTTCATTCATCACAGATCGCCCCTGAGAGGCTCGTGCTGAGGGGGGGGGGGGCTTTGCTCGCTGGGTGGCTCGGCTCCGGCCCAGCCTGGACAGAATGATACTGTTTTCCAAACAGCTGCTGGGAGCTGGGGCCATCTGCCCACAGCCTCGTGTGTCTTCCCAGCTCATGGACAGAGTCTCCAAGCAGAAAGCGGAAGACCCAGAGCGGCTCGGCGGTCCGGTCATGTGACCACGCCGTCTTTTGAATTAGCTCAGAAACACTCATGCAGACCTGAGCCAAGCTGCAGCCAAACATGCTCAGAGTGTTTCTGCCCCTCTGAGCTACAGATGTGCTGCTGAACAGCTGTTTCCTGCAGCTGTGGGCGGCCATGTTGGATCCTGAGGACAGCTGATGGTCCTCTGATGCTCAGAGTTTAAGTTCACAGCAGAAACTGAGTTTCTCTGCGAGTTTGAGGCAAAACGAGTCTGTTTTTCTGCTTTAAACCGAGTTTCTCTCTGAGTTTGAGGCCGTCTTTCTTCTTAAAACTGAATTTCTCTGTGAGTTTAAGGGCATTTTCCTGCCTCAAACTGAGTTTCTCTGCGAGTTTTAGCCAAAACGAGGCATTTTCTCTGCTTTAAACAGAGTTTTTGAGCCAAAACGAGGCTGTTTTTCTGCCTCAGACTAAGTTTTACAGCAGCTTCTCTAAGATCTCTCTGGTGTCTTTCCTCCTTGGCGTTGTGCTAAAACACCTGAAAACTCAGCAGACTTTAGCTTTTACTCTCTGGTGCTTCCAGGTGGCCCCTCAGCCCTCCGGCGAAGGGGCAGCTGGAGTCAACCCCCCTCAGAAGGCCCAAAGTTCAGGACCGAAGGTCCGGAAGAGCGTCAGCAGCCGCATCCATGAGGCGGTGAAGGCCATCGCTCTGTGCCACAACGTCACGCCGGTGTACGAGCCGCACGCCGGCGTGGGCGGCGAGGCCGAGTCCGCAGAGGCCGACCAGGACTTCAGCGACGAGAACCGCACCTACCAGGCCTCCAGTCCAGACGAGGTATCGCTCTGCGCTGCTGAACTTTATCCACAACAATCGGGCACCAATCAAAGCTGCTCGTTTTGGGTTTAGCCTAGAAGTCACATGACTGGGATCCACCAATCAGACAGCTCAGATACTAAAAAGGACGAAACGTTTGGAGCCAGAAGAGGCTGAATGTCCCTGTTTTTTTTTTTCATTTAACCTCCTGTAGTCTTAGATCCTGCTTCTGAGTCCTGACTGTTTTCCTCCTATTTGGGTCTGAAAAGCAGCTGGATCCTTCCTGCTCTGCTGGTTAAACTCTGACAGAAACCTGTCTGTGATCACACATCAACATCTGAGCCTCTGATCCAAACTAGAGTCCAGAGAACTCAGAGTTCTGCTGGTTTGCTCCAGAATGAGGCTTCATTTCCTAGAAATCAGGTCTGTTCCAGCATCCAGAAATGAAAGAAACTTTGAGCTGATGTGCTAAAACCAGTCGACTAAAAGCTGGAACTCAGGTTTTTCAAATCTGGGTATTAACAAGTATCCTGAGACTCTTTGAAAGTGGTCAGAAAACGCAGGCTCTGAGGTTGTTTTCTCTGTCAGGGCAGAGCTGAATTGTGGTTTAAGGCCTCAGAGTGATTGGGACTGAAGGTTTGAGCTGTGATGCGATCCTGCTGCTCTGGACTGGTTCTGGTGCCGTCTCCCCTCAGGTGGCCCTGGTCCGGTGGACGGAGAGCGTGGGCCTGACCCTGGTCAACAGAGACCTGGCCTCCCTGCAGCTGAGGACTCCCTCTGGACAGATCCTGTCCTTCCACATCCTGCAGATCTTCCCCTTCACCTCTGAGAGCAAAAGGATGGGCATCATCGTGCGGGTGAGACGACATACGTCGAAGTCATAGTAAAATATATATAAAATATCTAAATAAATAAGCTAAGTTAGTTTAAAGTTCAGGTAGGGAAAGTTAGAGTAAGTTAGGGTACGTCCAGGATCTCAGTCTCCACCTCTACCTCCATTCAGTCTCTGAGGTAAAGTGGCAATAAAACCCCTTTTTATTATTTCTTTATAATTTATTTCTTTTTACATCTCTCTTATATGATGCATTTGTTTTATTGCTATGTGTAATGATCTGCAGTATTTATTAAGGAGTTATCGTAGGTTTTTGGGCTGTGGAACGAGTTATAGGAATTACAGTGTAATATTTTAACCAACATACGAATATTTTAACAAACGAAGTAGGTCCTGGAACAAATTAAATTCATATGTAGAGATTCTACTGTACTGCACATCATTTTAACCCAGTTTGTTCAAAGTAAACACACACATCTTTTATGTGCCATTTATAGACTCGGCTATTGAATAAAAAGTCATAAAAACAACCAAACAAGTTGAAAAAGTAGTCTATTACTTAATTGTTTTAAGAAACAGAAACAGTGGTTTTGTGTGCAATGTTGCATTCAGGGTCTGAAACACTGTGGGATTTCTGTAGATGACAGTAAAACCTAACACAGTGACAGGAGTCAGATTTGCTGGTGGCTTTTCTCAGGTTTGCTCAGCTCACTCTTGTTTTGGTTGCAGGAGGAGTCGACGGGGGAAATCACCTTCTACATGAAGGGCGCCGACGTCGCCATGGCGACCATCGTCCAGTATAACGACTGGCTGGAGGAGGAGGTAAAAACAGTTTCAGAGCTCATTCTGCCCTCAGCTTTAGGCCACCATGAACTCCTTCATTGTTCAGGTTGGCTCCGCCTCCTCCCCAAAACCTCGCCCACTCACACCTGCGTGCGACTTCCCTTTTGCTTTAAAAATACCCACATTTTCCCATCTGAATTCTCTCTCAAAGTAACATTTTTCAAAATAATTAAGATTTAGAATCTAAACACCAAATGATAACTTTTGGTTCCTGGCTGTTATTCCACAACAACTAAAAGATGGGAATCAACAGCTTGGAACTAAAATATGTGAAACAAATGCCGGGAACCAAATGCTAGGACCTAAAAGATGGGAACCAACAACCATGGAACCAAAGACGGAAACTAAAAGATGGGAACCAATAACCGGGGAACCAAGAGCTGGAAACTAAAATATTCGAACCAACAGCCGGCAACTAAAAACCTGGAACTAACAGATTTGAAACAACAGCTGGAAAACATAAAAGATCCAACAGCCGGGAACTAAAAGCCGAGAACTAAAAGATTTGAGCCAACAGCCGTGAACTAAAGGAACCAAAAGCTGGGAACTAAACTAGGAGACGGGAACCAACAGCTGGGAACAACCCTGCCAGACCAAACTAAGCTCTGACTGAATTAGCCTTTAACCCCCCCCCCCTTTGTCTCCTGACCTGAACCAGCCTGAAGACCCTAAATGCTGCATTTTCCCCTGAAATGAGCCACTTTAGTGCGCCTTTCACCCCCGTACAGTGTACAATGACAATAAAGGCTTTCAATTCAATTAAAGGCTGGATTTCCCTCTCTTTTCGGGGACCAGCAGCTCGTCTGGAAGCCGCTTGCCGGCTGAAGGTCCTGAGTGCATATGTTCATAATCATATTGGCATTATTGAGTCATTTGGCACCGGGGGGCAGCTTTTGATTTAATTAGTGACCTAGATAAAGTCGGAGTAATTACAGTATGTCATAATCCTGAACAACGGTGCTAATGATGTTCTGTTGGCTGTAATATCCTGCTGCCTGATCAGCTGGCAGCTCTGTCTCTGCCCGTCAATAACCAATCAGCAGGACCGATCAGCTCTATCGGTGTTTCATATGAAAAATAAACCGCCGTCCATCCCTTTTGTTTTACTGTCCTCACCAGAGGGGATGTTTTCTCTATCGATCCGCCTCTTGTTTTTGGCGTATTGACGCCGCTGTGCACAGTGTGTTCAGGGGGCAGCTGCTGTCATCTGCCCCTTTTGACCTGGAGATTCAGCCAAGACCTGTAGTTCATAATAAAGGTGTTTCTCTGCTCTCTTTCCTGCTGCCTCCAGTGTGGGAACATGGCCCGAGAGGGCCTGAGGACTCTGGTGGTGGCCAAGAAGTCCCTGTCTGAGGAGCAGTACCAGGACTTTGAGGTATTAAAGCGTTTATTCGTTCATTTATTACCTTTTAAATCTTCTCTGTGGCCACTTGGGATCAATAACTTAGCATAGCAATAATTCTGGACTGCGAACATAAAGTTTTAAGGTCACACGTTGTTTTGTGAACCTCGTTGGACAAAATGAGACATTTGATGGATAAAACTGAACGATGAGGCCAGTTTTGACCCCTCAAGATTAGTTTCCCTCTTCAATTCGTGTCAGCTCCTTTTATTTTCCCCTTAAAATGAGAATTTGCTTTGCAGCCAGCCGTTTCAGCCAGGCAAAACAGCTAAAACACATAAGCGATGCTAAGCTTGACAGAGCACACCAGGAATCACTCATAACTGTACAAAACACAACTCCTGGTTGCTTCCATCTATTGCCTCTAATGCTGAGAAGTGCTAAAGGGTTATCTGCACAGTGTAGAACGAGCAGTTCCACATGTAGAAGCATCGTTTAGAGGAGCTCGGCTGTCCCAGTTCTGTTTGCCCCAGTAATAATTGTGTTTAGGCAGTTTTTGTAATGAACACTTAGCTTCCAAAACCATTAAAAAAGTCTAAACAGATCCATTAAATTACCTAAAAAAGAGGCTAATTCTCCTTCTGTTTATATTCAAAGTGTTTAGCTGCCTCAGAAAACACTATCTTTTCTGACAGTTCTACAGATTTGGTCCGTGTTCAAGCTGTGGATCAGATGATTTGGCTTAAGAGGCATGAAATCTGTGCAGTCTGACGTCTTCTGCAGCCTTTGAAAGCATCATTATCCTCCCTTTCCTCTTCCTCCGATGTGCAGAGTCGCTACAACCAGGCCAAGCTGAGCATCCACGACCGGGGGCTGAAGGTGGCAGCGGTGGTGGAGAGCCTGGAGAGGGAGATGGAGCTCCTGTGTCTGACCGGCGTGGAGGACCAGCTGCAGGCAGACGTCCGGCCCACGCTGGAGCTGCTGAGGAACGCCGGCATCAAGGTGGCTGCAGACTCACAGAATCACAGCCGTTCTGGAGGGAAAAGGCAGAAATCCAAAGTTTAAATTGGAGATATTCTGTTTTATTTTTTTTTATTTTAGTAATTTATCTGCTTCCCAAATTAATCAGTGGGATTATTTCGGCTTATTGTGTAAAAACTGATGTTTTTCCATAATTTTAGTGTAAAATCAGCTACTATTTTCAGAAGATTCTTACCCTAACTGAGCAGTGAGACACTTTAAGCCTCATTCTGTCCTCTCAGGTTAAACTGAGTCTATTTTTGCTCTGAAATCAACCTGTTTCCAGCTCTTGAACACATGTTTCCACTTCTATCTGCTGGAACCGAGCTCATTTAGTGGAAATCAGAGCTGGTTCAGGAGGCTGAAAGCAGAAATTCAAAGTTAAATTTTGAGATATTCTGATTTATTGCTTATTTCTGTTTCTTTTAGCGATTCATCCGATTCCCAGATCAATTACGATCAATTTAATTTAATGTGATAAATTATTTCTGATAAAAAAGTTAAGAGAAGCTCCTGTAACCAGGAGTCGACACCTGCTGATCCTCAGAGACCTTCATTTGTGTTTATCCTGTTTTTTCTGCTCAGATCTGGATGCTGACTGGCGACAAACTGGAGACGGCCACCTGCATCGCCAAAAGCTCCCACTTGGTTTCCAGGAGCCAGGACATCCACGTCTTCAGACCGGTGGGCCACCCCGCCGCCGCTGCCCCCAGAGGCTGAGCAGGCCTCCGCATTCCTGTGGATAATCGTGTTTTGTGGCTCTCGAGCAGGTCTCAAACCGAGGAGAGGCCCATCTGGAGCTCAACGCCTTCAGGAGGAAGCACGACTGTGCCCTGGTCATCTCTGGAGACTCCTTAGAGGTACAGCACAACCTCCACCTACAATCGCCTAAACATACTAATTATCCAACATCCAAAGTGAAATTTGATAAAATATTCGACTTGACACCCGAATAGTAAAGTAAATTTCCAACATACAACGTCTAAGTCATAGAAAAAAATATCAAAATTGAATAAAAATAGATAAGCTAAGTTAAAGTTAACCTAGTGAAAGTTAGAGTACCGTATTTTCCGCACTATAAGGCGCACCGGATTTAAAGGCACACAAATTATATCTAAGGCGCACTGCATTATAAGGCGCATAGAGTGGAAGCTCCATTAATGGCTGGGGCTGCGTTCTGCATCCACTAGAATGTCAAGAATACAGTCAGTCAGAGAGCTGTTTTATTATTTTAGCTAATGTCAATGATGTAGTGTTTTCGACACACAGTTTATCTTTTAAAAACAGTGTATAATAGGTAGTGCAACATTTTTATCACGTATGGGAGGGGAACCTTTCCTCCATTCAGTAAATATGTAAAAGAACCAGTCTGATAGCGTTACGGTGAATCAGACGTTAGTGCGATCACAGTATAGGAACTCTGGACATACTGCAAAGCAATAACAATACAACTATAACTCAACGTTGTTCAAATGTTTTTGTCCATTTTCAAAATATGACCAACCGTGTTCAGCTTCCCGTAGTGCGAGACCTATTGCAGCTCATTCTTGATCCATAAATAAGGCACACTGTCGGTTTCTGAGAAAATTGAAGACTTTTTAGGACTTTTTAGGTAAATCCTCACAGTGACTCCAGAGTCTGAAGCCAGGCCAGAGAGCAGCTCTGAGCAGAAAGCCCCATACCTGAGCTATGCGTCTCCTCCCTGTGTTGGACCAGGTGTGTCTGAGGTACTACGAGCACGAGTTTGTGGAGCTGGCGTGCCAGTGCCCGGCGGTGGTGTGCTGCCGCTGCTCGCCCACCCAGAAGGCCCAGATCGTCAGCCTGCTGCAGCAGCACACGGCCAACAGGACCTGTGCCATCGGTGAGAGCCCATAGATACATTATATACGTACTATATGCTGCAAATGTCTGATTTAAGACATCAATCTGACGCATTTGAGCCAAATTCTGAGCATAATGTGCTGGAATTTCTGTAGAATTTGATTAAAAATTGCCAAAAATGCTCAGATCTGGGCAGTGATTCTACTTAAAAAATGTTTTTTTATCAAAATGTGGTTTAAAATGTCTGAAATGATCCAAACACAAACAAACATTGATGTTTATGAGCTTATTTGCGACTCCTGTGAGTCGGTTAACGCATTTCACTCAGACTTCTAGATGATATGTGCGGAATATTTAATGTTTTTGTGAGTTGCTTCATAGTAAAAAGTCAGAAAATATTAAACAAATTGGAATAAAAGTAAAAACATAAACAGATTCGGTCGGAGCCAAACATACTTCTGATATAAAGTAATTATTCTGTTATTTCTGCAGTAAAATTTCATTTCTGAGACTTTAATCTTTAAGACTTTAATTTTTCTCATGAATCGTCATCTTCTCTTTGCTGTACTTTGTTAAACATCAGTCCAGATGTCTGGATGCCTCCGAGCTGCTTCCTGACCCCTGACCCCCCTGGGCCGCCCCTCTTTAATCCCTTAAGTTCCTCCATGTGTCCACCAGGGGGCGGCGAGCGGGTGGCGCCCCGAGGTTAATGTGTTTTCTCCAACAGGTGATGGAGGAAACGACGTCAGCATGATCCAGGCGGCAGACTGCGGCATTGGCATCGAAGGAAAAGTAAGAAATGCTTAAACTGCGTGTTTTCAGGGACTTTAAGGAGACTTTGTCTTTTATTTTTAAGCAAAAGTCTCAGTAAGTAAGTAAGTCTGAGGAATTGGGAGAGAGAAATGTATTAAAAAGGTAAACTTCATGGAATGAGAGCAGACAGTTGTTCATAGGACATATTTAATGAATAAATACAACATAATTTCATATTTAAGGAAGACCATCGTCCATTAATCAAAAATCTAGAACTAGAGACAAACGTGGAGAAAATATGAGAGGACTAATTGTCTTATTGCTTTTAGAACTACAGTAGAACCTCTACATACAATTTGAACTCCTTCCTGGACCTACTTTTTATTTTAAAATATTCATATGTTGGTTCAAATATTCCCATCAGAATACACTGTAATTCCTAGAATTCGTTCCACAGGCCAAAACACCTATGATAACTCCTTAATAAATACTGCAGATAATTACACATAGCAATAAAACAAATGCATTATATAAGAGAGATGTAAAAATAAATAAATTATAAAGAAATAATCAATAAAAAGGGGTTTTATTGGCACTTTATCTCAGAGACTGAATGGAGGTAGAGGTGGAGACTGAGATACAGGACGGACCCTAACTTACTCCAACTTTCACTACGTGAACTTTAAACTAACTTAGCTTATGTATTTTTACTTAATTTTTATATATATATTTTTTCTCTATGACTTCGATGTCATATGTTGGAAATTTACTTCAGGTGTGGAGCCGAATAACTGATCGAATTTCACTTCAGATGTTGTAAAATACGTATGTTTATGCGATCGTAGGTAGAGGTTCTGTTGTATTCTGACTTCCCCCCCGTGTGTTTCTGTGGCCGGGAGCAGGAGGGCAAGCAGGCCTCGCTGGCGGCCGACTTCTCCATCACGCAGTTCAGGCACATCGGCCGGCTGCTGATGGTCCACGGCAGGAACAGCTACAAGCGCTCGGCCGCGCTCGGCCAGTTCGTGATGCACAGAGGCATGATCATCTCCACCATGCAGGTACAAAGCCATCGGGGGGGTGGGGGCTTTGAGGCATGGGAAGGGAAAGCCTCAGAGGCCTGGGGGGGTAATAAATCGGAGGGAAAATAAATAAATAATTTAGCTAAATGGAGACTTTCAGTTAAATTCTGTGGCTTTATATATCCCAAAAAGGGGCAATTCAATTAGCAGTCTCCAGTCAGACAGCACACAAAAGCACATGAACAATAATAAGCAATAATAAACATATTTGTTATTATTATTTATAGCACTAAATAATTATGTTATTTATTTATAATATTTCTTATAATTATTATTTATAGAAAACAATTATTTAGAATAGTTTCATAGATGTTTATACTAATTGTAAATTATATTTAATTATAATTAAATAAATAAGAACCGCAATCAATGATAATAAATATATTACTTATTATTTATAACACTAAATAATTATTTGGATTTATTTATATTTTTAGAATTATTATTTATATAATAATTATTTAGAATATTTTAAGAGTTGTCTATAATAATTATAAATGATTGTTATTATTATTAATTAATTAGAAATTAAATTCCACAGTCAGGCCCGGGGGGGGGGGTTAATGTCTATAAACCTTTTATAGGACAGTTTGATCAGTGGAGCACAAAGCCCTGCAGCACCTGTCAGGTTTCCCTATAAGCTCAAATCTAAGGCCTTTCTTTAACGTTCCAGCTGCTGGAGCAGCTCACTGAGCATGGCAGTGCTTTTCAGTGTCAGCTCAGATGGTTTTTGTGCACTTTTTAAAGCTCAGTCTGATCATAAAAACAGGCGCTGGGCATCTTTTTTAAAAGCCAAATCAGGAAGTGTTTCAAAACAGAGCTAACTGCCGGTTGAGTTGTTTTTTCCTGACTGCTGTGTGTTTGCTTTGTGTCCGCAGGCTGTTTTCTCCTCCGTATTCTACTTTGCCTCCGTGCCGCTTTACCAGGGTTTCCTGATGGTGGGGTACGTAAGGCGGGGGGCGTACGGAGCCCGATGAGGCTGCTTCTGCCTCAGAAAGGACCAGTGTGCCTCTTTTCTGTCTTCCTGTTGCTTTAAATGCGGCTATGAGCCGTTTTAAAGGGTTTCAATATCAGCTTCCAGCAGCTGAAACGATGAAAAGCCGCTTGTTTTAGTGACATTTCATCCCTTTTTACCACTTTTTTTTGCTGGTTCTGGGGCGGCTTTTCTTTTAATTCTTTATTTTAAGTTAAGGCAGTTAAACATAATTCACAATACAATCAGCATTTACATCAGATTTAAGTCAAATCTTCCCTCACCTCATTTTTCTTGTAGCAATATATTTATTTACTTTTATATGTCACATTATCACCAAGAAGCAAACCTGGATGCACTGATTTAATCCAGAATGGTGCATCCATGATTTAAGATTATATGGATTTTTATGGATTATATGGTCCAATCACCAGTAAATAATACAGATAAAGGGCTGTTTTAACTTTATTCTGATAAATAATGTGGGTTTCTTTAGTAGTCCCAACAGAGAGGAGGCAGTAGGCTCATCACACGAGGCTTTTTGTAAATTCTTTCCCAAAAAATGGCTGTTTTGACTTGATTCTTTTAAAATTTTGGGGTTTCTTTAGTAGTCCCAGCAGAGTGGAGGCAGCGGGTGATAATTTCTGTGTCTGCAGGTATGCCACCATCTACACCATGTTCCCCGTCTTCTCTCTGGTTCTGGACCAGGACGTGAAGCCCGAGATGGCGCTGCTCTACCCAGAGCTCTACAAAGACCTCACCAAGGTTCCTGCCGCCACCACTGCTCTAGTTTCTGCCGGCCGGCGTCCCGCTCGCTCACAGACGTTTCTCTGTTTCAGGGCCGCTCTCTGTCCTTCAAGACCTTCCTGGTTTGGGTTTTGATCAGCGTCTATCAAGGTGAGCTGGCATTAGTCTGCCTCCTGAACCCAGACTAACCTGGAGAAACCATGACTCAGCAGAGGAGGTCTGCCTCCTGAACCCAGACTAACCTGGAGAAACCATGACTCGGCAGAGGAGCTGGTCTCAGACTGAAGCTGTCACCAGAAGATGAGCACTTTCAGGAACAACAACCAGCAGATTCAGCTGACTCACTCCTCAAACATGTGACCCAAACCACTCTGACAGGGAGTTACCGACCCATCAGAGCCCCCTAACCACCATTAACCCCCCCAGAGCCACCTTTGGTTTCTCCCCTAATTCCCTTGTTCCACCTACAGTATATTAACCTCAGAGCTCCACCGTCAGTCAGAGCTGAAGAAGCTTCTTGGATCAGAGGAAAACTTCACCTCCAGCTGCCTGAACTGGACTTTTCCAGCATTCCCAGACGTTTCTCAGCCTCTCTGGTTTCCAGCCGCCGCCGGCCCTTTGTGCCCCCGTAAAGCGATCTTTCTGTAGCCGCATAGCCGTGCAGCAGAGATCCACCTTCCTGCTGCCCGAGCGTGACTTCCTCCTTAATTAAAGGCCAGGAGCAGCTTTGTGGAACATTAATACGACGCCAGAGCGGCAGTATTTACTACAGGCTGTGAGTCCCTGGAATGCCTCATAGCTTTGGGCTCAGGATGCTGCTCCTCTAACCCCTCAGACTGAATCAGATCGGCCAGGATAAAATGTCAGGAGTTATTCAAACTGAAGCTGGAACCAGCTATCTGAGAGCATGGCATCATGGGAGCCCCCCAGAGGGAGGAGAGGTGCATCATGGGAGCCCCCCAGCAGAACCATGGGGGGTTTCAGGGTCTCTGAGCGTCTGTAACTATCAGCTTTATCAGAAAGGAAGGTCTGATCTTAAAGTTAGAGAGACTGGTTCTGGTTCTCTGTGGAACCAGAAGCAAAGAAGGAACAATAAAATTGTTGGGACTACTTTCAATTGATTCAATTGGTAACACACAATCAAATTAAGTTATTCCAACTTTAAATTAGAAAGTAAACTGAACTTAATCATCTAATTTGTTTCCAAGCAATAGTTTATATTAATTCAACTTAAATTTAAGTTAAATTAAGTTTGAATGTTGAACTTAAATGTGTATGTGAGGACGTATATCAAGAAACTTAATTGAACCGCTTTTAATGATGTAAGAAAAACAGAAGACAACTTGTAATTTCAAGTTAATATAAATCCTGTAAAGCAGACATTTTAATGGGAATCATTAGAAAAATGACATTACTTCAACTTACAGTGAAGAGGAACTCATGAATTCCACCTTAAACTGTGTGCAGGCGGCATCCTGATGTACGGCGGGCTGGTGCTGTTCGAGTCGGAGTTCGTGCACGTGGTGGCCATCTCGTTCACGGCGCTGGTGCTGACCGAGCTGCTGATGGTGGCGCTGACCGTCCGGACCTGGCACTGGCTCATGGTTCTGGCCGAGTTCTTCAGCCTGGGCTGCTACCTGGCATCCCTCTTCTTCCTCAACGAGTATTTCGGTGCGTCTCCTGTTATACGGTGAAAACCGTCAGATAAATGTGTTTTTTTTATGGTGTTTTCCCTCTGAAACGTCCCCCCGTGAACCCAAAGGGCAGTTTCAGCCCGTTTCTGCTGCCTTTGGTCGGCCACAGGAGGTCTGAATCTGCCCTGAAATGCCCCTTTTTCCATTAAGAAAAGCCTCTAATCTGCAATTTCTATTAGAATTTAACATTTTTTTAAAAAACAGCTAAATTATGGAAGGCCACAGGGAACTTAATCTGCCTGCTTTAAATTCCTGTTTTTCTTTTTAAAAAGCCTCTAATCGACAATTTCTATTAGAATTTTAACATCTTTTTAAGAACAGAAATATTATGGAAGGCCACAGGGGTCTGAATCTGCCCTGAAATGCCCCTTTTCCATTAAGAAAAGCATCTAATCTCCAATTTCTATTAGAATTTTAACATTTTTTTAAAAAACAGCTAAATTATGGAAGGCCACAGGGGTCAGAATCTCTGAACGAAGCTTTAAATGTCTGTTTTCCATTCGAAAAAGCCTCTAATCCACATTTTATTAGTTAAACATTTTTTTAAAAACAGTTCAATTATGGAAGGCCACAGGGAACTTAATCTGCCTGCTTTAAATTCCTGTTTTTCTTTTTAAAAAAAGCCTCTAATCGACAATTTCTATTAGAATTTTAACATCTTTTTAAGAACAGAAATATTATGGAAGGCCACAGGGCTCTGCCTGCTTTAAATGCCTGTTTTCCATTTAAAATATCCTCTAATGGACACTTTCTATTTGAATTTGAACTGAGTGGAGAAAGTGGGTCCCTCCGACTTCATCCAGTCTGATTCATTCTGTGCCCAGCAGGGGGCGATGTGGCTTTTTATGTCGTTTTTTCTGGTTTTTAATCACCAATTTCTCACAATTTGGTTTAGGAGCCTCAGTTATTCCCACAGGTAAAGTTAGACTTGGACTTTTTTCATCGCCATCGTACAAAAACTCCTTTACAGGTTAGACATGTGTACAGATAGGACCCAAACGTCCCAGCTTTCTGCCTGCCCCTGAATGCACCATGCAGCTAAACTCTGTACTGTACTCTGGTCTGACACTTTGTTGGAGCCTTCAGGCGTTTTATATCAGGTTCATTAGCACGTTTGGCGGCGTGAGTCGGGTAAATTTGACCCTTCTGGCCCTCCATAGCTGAGGCAGCCCCCCCCCACCCCCAACCCCCCCATGCTGTGTGTGCTGGACTCACTCTTTCTGCTGCTCTTCTTCCTCTGCTTCAGGCTTAGGCAGGGTCTCCTTTGGAGCTTTTCTTGGTAGGTTTGCAGCATGCAGATCATCCCTTCACCCCCCCCCCCCGTTCCTCCCGCCCCCCCCCCCCCCCCCTACAGCCCGTTCTCCCTTGGAAAGCATCCCTGCTCACTCTCAGCTGCTCTCTCTGCCCCCCCCCAGACCTGTCCTACATCACCACCTGGCCCTTCCTGTGGAAGGTGTCGGCCATCACGCTGGTCAGCTGCCTTCCTCTCTACATCGTCAAATACCTGAAGAGGAAGTTTTCTCCTCCCAGCTACTCCAAACTGTCCTCCTGACTGCCGCCTCTCGGCTCCCGGCACTGTTTGGGTTTTATCCACTGGAACAATCACACGCTGAGTGAAACGGGGACGATTTACTGGAAGGGAGTCGCCTCCAACCGAAGGCCTGAAGGGTCCAAACGGGCTCCAAACGGGCTCCAAACGGGCTCCAAACGGGCTCCAAACGGGGTCCAAATGGGTCCAAATTGGGTCCAAACGGGGCCGTCCGCCTTCTTTTGTTTCAAAGCATTAAAGCTGACCCGCTTTAATTGTTATTTTATACGCTCTGAATGCAGCACTTTTGGTGTTTTCTGTTTTTAAAGGCGGCGTCTGCGTGTTTTTTAAAGTGTCACTTTTTACTGACTAAGTTATTAATGATGGAGACAAAAGGACTGGAGCACCTCCCACATGCGTGTTGAAGCAGACACGCAAAGCGGGCACAAACACAGCCGCCTCCCATTAATTAGATTTTTTTTTTTTCCTTCCAGCCTCCCAGACAGGCTCCCCAGACATGTGCACACACCTAGGCGACGTGCACGGACCGGATTCAGGGTCAGCTGAGCAAAAGCTGCTCAGGTTCGGTCTCTGTGGTGCATTCAGGTTCACATAATCTGGGACAAAAAGATCCAAGGTGCTGCCAGAGATGCACAAACTGGCCAACAAGAGGCAAAAAGAGCACAAAGACATTAAATACACAAAACCACCACAGAGAGGACTCAATAAATCCACCAAAACAAAAAAAAAATGCAAAAAGAAACTTCTTATGGCTGCTCGTCCAGAGCTTTCCTGCAGCCCCTGAACACACCACAGAGGCTGAAACTGAGCGGCCGGATGCTGGAAGGAGTCCAAATCTCACCTGACCTCCTAAACTGGTCCGTGCACGTTAGGTGAGGCGCGTGCACGTGTCTCAGGGCCGTTTTGAACAGGAGGTGCTGAAATCTGAGCGCCTGGAGGGAAAAACCAGAGAAAACCTTCCCGTTTAAAGGCCGTTCCCCCCGTTTAACTGAGCTATTGCTGGAGGGAATAAAGGACTCTTTATTCTCCATCTCTTCTCCTCAAAGCGTGGACCAAAAACTTGGAAGACATTCATTAAAAAAAATGCTGTTTTTTTTAGATTTAAATGTGTCAAATGTCCCTTTTTCTGTCTGTTTGCAGTGTGAAAGCAGCGGCCTTTAGAGTTGTAGTCTGTGTTTCTGATGCCTCCCTTTGTGCCCCCCCACAGCTGGGGGGGCAGCCTGGAGCAATGAGTTTTATCATTGCGCTGCTGAGGGCTGACCTGAGCCCCGGTTTTAGCCACTTTCCCCTTTAGGGTGCGAGTGCCCAAACTGCAGCTGGGAGGAAAAAGGACACAGTGGATGTAGGGTTTTTTTTTTTTTTTTTTTTTTTTTTTTTTTTTTTTTTGGACGCTTTGATTTAAATCTGTGGTTCTCTGAATGTTTCCTGTTTTCTGTCGAAGTCTGTCCTGTGATGAGCTGCTGTCTATTTATAGAACTGTTCACAGTTAATAAAAAGGAGCTGAAAGGGTGTGTCCGGTGTGCAGTTCCTGGTGTGGCCACTAGGTAGAGACAAAGGCCAACGCATCCTGGTGGTCCGAGTTTCAGCTCTTCATCCAGCATCTAAATGTGAACACACACACAGACACACACACACTAGCTGGATGCTCCCAGTTGCTCTGTTTCCTCCACAAACATCTGGATCCTGATTGGCTGAGCTCAGTCCAGGTGGACAGCTGGACCAGGGTCCAATCAGGGGGGGTTTCTGGTTAAATTTGACTTCTTTTGGAGTTGTGTTTTGTGTCTTTGTCGTGATTTTGTGCCTTTTTTTGTCTGTGGTTGATTTGCATGCTAATTATTTGTGTCTTTTTCAGGACTTTTTTGTGTCTTTTTGTGGTCGTTTTGTGCGTCTTTGCGATGGTTGCACATCTTTTAATTTCTTTGTGTTTGTTGTGTCTTTCCTGGTTTTGTGTCATTCCTGAGATCAATTTGGTCTTTTTTGTAATGTTTGGGGCCAGTTGATCTATGTGTTTTTTCTATGGTGTCTATTTGTGTGTTTATTGTGTAATTTTCCTGTGATTCTGATATTATGTTGTTCCCATTTGTGGTCGGTTTGTGTCTCTTTGTGGTCATTTTGTGTTTCTGTGATCATTTTGTGTGTTATGTTTTGTGTTGTTTTGTGTTTCTTTGTGTGGTTTGAAGTGCCATCACTTTGTGATGGAGATGAAAGCACAAAGTTCACATAAAAAACCCATTTTGTGTTTCCTGTAAAAGGTTAAAAATCCTCTGCTGTGATTGGTTGGCTCCACTGACCTGACCAGAAGGCCAAATTCAGAGTATTTTCGTTTTAAAAGCCTCTCAGCTTCTCCAAACCCCCCAGTTTAGTTGGTTCAAAGCAGACGAACGGCGGCCCGACCTGAGATGCTGAGCGGGCACCTCCCAAAAAGAGAAGCCTCCAGCCAATCAAAAGCCTCCATTCACACAGCAATGTGTTATCAATTCCTGCCCTCAGCGCAGGAAGCATTTGTGGGCGGGGGTGAATGTGATGGTCCGATGGCTTCAGCATGCCGGCAGACGGGTTCCTGCTGGTGACGCAGCCTCATTAAATCAGACTTCTGTCTTTTTCTGAGAGAAAAAAGCCTGAATGAGAGTTCCCGCTGGACCCAAACAGTTGAGGGGAACAAGCAGCCGTTAGAGATGCAATGAACCTGATGTGGGGCCAAAGCTGTCTAAGTAAATTAAGTGAATAAAAGTATTAAGATTGTGTGATGAGGTTTTCTCTCTGCTTCTCATCGAACATTTTGCACTTTAAAAACTAGACTAAATAAGAATTTTAAGCACATAAAAGGAATGGGAAAACATTTTAAAAATTATTTTTCAAATGTATCAAACCAAACGGGGGTAAACCTGCAAAGTTTTGAGTTACATGGAAAAAAAATCCACATCACAAAGTGGGAAAAGACGAGTTCACTTTAAAAAAATGAGTGAAAAACATGAGAAACATGTTGAGTTAAAGCTGTTATCAGTACATAAAACTAATGGAAAAGTTACAAAGTTGACATTTTCATAAAATGTTGCAGGTCTAAAATATCTTTATTTTTTTATCGATTTTTTTTCCTTTTATCTAAACGTCTAAAAGACCCATTAATTCGAAACCTGGACAAGTGGAGACATCAGACAGAAATTTGACCTTTTTTGTGAACATTCTTCTTCTTTGCTGCCATAAGTCTGCACACAGGACTTTAAAGTGATGGATGTCTGCTGTATTTCTGTCTCTGTTTGTCACAGATTCCACCTGACGGCCTTAACCTCCGCAGAGCGAGCCATGAAAAGGCAGCAGAGGCACTCTGATCTGGAGCTCCTCGCTGGTCTGAGGGGCCGAGTGAGAGGCTGAGTGCTCCGCCAAAGTGCTTTTGACCATGAAGATTCTGCTAAAGAATCAGGTTCAGCAGAAACGTGTGGGCCTCTGACGTTTTTTTTGTTCAGTAGCTTTCAGTCTGATGGGGAAAACAAACGGTCGTAAGAGCCAAAACAACAAAGGGGAAGGAGTCTGGGAACGTTAAAGTGCCTCTGAAAGCGCTCTCAGACTGAGAGCTGGACAGGATGTCAGACGGTTGTCGGGGGGGGGCCCGGTTTCACGGCCGGGTCCGGCTCCCCTGAGCCCCAAAGGGGGACCAGCCCTCAGGGCCTGAACTGTAGCCCTGAAAAAGAGGGAGTTGCCGTAGCAACCCGTGGGCCAAACATTCTGTTATGGCTGCCCCCTGAAAAACGAGGGAGTCGCCATAGCAACCCGTGGGCCAAACATTCCATCATGGCTGCCCTCTGAAAAAGAGGGAATCTACTCATTCAGTAGATTTGGGAGGAAATGGGTTGTTTGTTTTTTAGGTGAATATATTAAGGTGTGAGAGGGAACTAAAGTGGAGTTGTTTGGTCTCAGTAACTGGCTTTATGAATAGTTCTTTCAGCCCTTTTTCACAGTGTGGATAGTGAACATTTGTTTGTTTTCCCCCGAACTTCCACTCAGGGATTTAGTTCCTGCTCTGCATTTGAGAGTTCTTATAATTAGTACATTGTGATTTAAAAGTCTTATTCCAGGAATAACTTCCATTTTTGTAATCTCCACCTAGTCAACGTTTAGGAAAAATTGGAACCTACAATTAGCCACAAGCTAACCAACCGTTATCCAAAACGGTTGGAATATTTGAATCCTTCCTGGTTGTTTGTTGTCAAAACAAACAGACGTCCCAGCTGTTACACAGCCGCCGTTCTCCTCTCTGAGAGACGAGCTCGTCTCGGCTCCTCTCGGCTCTGCTCGGCCATTGGGGCACAGAGTGGACCTCCCTCGCCGTATCCAGGCAACGGGCCTCACAACAGGAAACAGCCGGGGATTCCGTCACAGCGACGGAGGAAAAAGGAGAACATTGATGGGAGGCAGGAAGCCTGTAAGAAAGAGCGGGGATGGGGGGGGGGGAGGTGTTTTGGGGAGGGGGGGGGGGTCTGACTCTGACCTCCCCGAACACAAAACAAACCGGATTTACGGGGTGAAAACTCCCTCATGGCTCAGTCTGACCTCCGACCTCTGCCAGTGGCTCGGGATGACGTCACCCTCCTCAGTCTCTTGGCTTCAAGTGATGACTTCATGTCTCTAAAAGCCAGTTTTTCGGGGTTAATTTGCGTCTGTTTTTAAGGGCTTATAATAAGACAGCAGCCATTAAGGGTGGGCTGTGTGTGGGGGGGGGTACAGCTCCCGAACACAAAGAAACACTGAGGCTTTCTCCGCGGCCCTCCAACACAAACAGGTGACTCAGCGGCCGGCCGCTCGTGAACAAGCCGTCCAGTGTTTCCATCGGCTTTTTTCTCCAGACCCAAATAAAGCCAGCCGCCTTTTTTTAGGGTCTGAGCCGTGGAAAGAGAAGCCAGCTGAGATCTTTTCCACCTTCTCTGCGTCCAAACCACGTCATACCAGCAGCGCGCTGGCAGCCACGCAAGGCACGGCGGGCAAAAAAAAGGTCTGGGTTTGTGACCAAAGACCCACTTTAAGCTGCTGCTACACTGAGCTGGACACAACGCCGGCTCATCCCTTGAGTTAGGGGCCTGTTTT
>JABUIW010000118.1:0-14028 GCA_013363375.1 Menidia beryllina
CCCCCCCCCCCCCCGTCTTCAGTGTGCATCCTGTTTTCTTGCTATCGTTTGTCCTCACCTTCCCTCAGGCTCCTCCGACACTCCTCCCCTCCTTTTTTCTGCCCCCTCTGGATCAGTTTCCTCCCTCTCTCCCTCTTAGTCCCCTCCCTTGCCAACGTTCTCTCAAGGTCAGTCTCCTGCTCGCCTCCTCTGTTAGATAACCACTGCTCCTCTGCAGCTCTCTCTCTGGCACTCAGCCCCCTTCATCTCCATCATTTTGGGTGTTCCTCTTCATCTCCTGCCCCCCCTCCCACGCCAGTCGTTCTCCCCTTTCATCTGCTCCACAGAGTCAGCAGCCCACCGCATTGCTTGCGCTCCTCAAAGTCCTCTCCCGTTTTTGACTTGTGAGCAAACACCCACATATTCTCCTGACACTGAAGGACACTTTTAGTTGGGCGCTTTAAAAAAAGTCTTTGTCTCAAAAGCCAGAGGCTTGTGGCACGTTTCAGGTCCCTACATGCTTTGAAACGCCGCGTCTCTGACTGCTGAGGGCTTGCTTCTCAAAAACAGTCCGCAGCTTTCTTCCTCTTTGTCTGAAGTGTCTTTTAGGCAGACAGCCGCCATCAAAAGGACCACAAGGTAACATACACCGAGAGTAAAGCAACATCCTCCTCTGCTTCACTCAAATACACCCGTAATGCAACTTTTTTTTATGCTTCAAAGCAAAACAGGCATAGAAATAAATACTTTTATGTGAAAAAAAAAGCCTTAAATAACTGCAAGCTGCCTCTGTGTCGAGATTTGTCTACTGTATGTTGGCCTAATGAGCTAATTCGGCCCCTAAAGCTAACAACTCCCCATGAACTGACTGGTTTTGTGACAAAAAACTGGCAGAAATGGTGAGAATCTCATCACACATAGTCCAGTGGCTGATTAACGCTGTCTATTAGTGAACTTGGAGTGGAGCCGGAGAAACCCTCTGCTCACAATGGCCATTAATGAAGGCCTCAGCAGAAGAGAACTTCTCTAACATTCATCGCTGTTAACACTCCTCCCTGATAATGACTTTTTCTTCTGAAGAATCGTTTTATGGAGATTCTTTTATTTCTTTCCTTAATCTGATAGCAGCTGCAGGGAGATGTGAGGAAGTAAAGGTTAAGACATGGCGTCAGACTAACAGATAAGAACTGCGACCGCAGCGTTTGATTGGCTGCTGTCAGACATTCTTTGGGGTTTTGGAGCTGGTTCGTTCTATTTTGACCACCAGAAACTCCACCCAAACCAGCTAAAACGCTGTGACCCTGGCCTTTAAAAGTCCAGGAGCTGCTGTTTTAATGTTTGTTCCCCTTCAAAAAACCCTCACTGGGCCTTCAAACCCACTGCAGGCATCACAGCATTCCTACTCTCATTTAAGGAGCTGCTCTGGGTTTTGTTTTCTGGACTTCTGGGGTTGTTTATGTGGTTTTGTTTGCCTCCCGGCTGTGGATGATAGACTCACTGTGACAGAAACTATAGCCATCCATTGATGAGTTCGCAGGGTTCAGTTCCTACACAGAACATTTTCACTTGTTAAAATCATTGGTTGTCTGGCAGCTCCACCCTAAGAATGACATTTAATATCTCAAAGGAGCAGCCTGATTAGATAAAGGCAGAACAAAAATGAACCCTTTAAAGCCCGATGCAAGAAAATAGAGAAATCTGAAGTCTTTATCATGGTGTTATTGAATATTCTTCCTTTGTAACTGTACACTAATCATAAAGTTTTTATCATTAAGTGATGCAAATGCTCTCAGAAGCCACGTGCATCAAATATGATACATATGGCATTATAGGGTTAAGCATCAGGCCAGCCGGTCCCCAGGATGGTGAAGTGGATCATCTGATTTGGACTACCTCCCTATTTTTACTTAGCTTAACCTTTAGCCTGGTATCTTTGAGGAGATTTGGCTCATCTAACCTTCAGTCTCTGTCAGATATTTTTAACCAGTTCTGTCCCTTTCTCAGTCATTTTCCTCCAAAATGGCTCTTTTTCTCCCTCTGCATCACTCCACCACCCTGACAAGTCTTTTTATCTCTCTGAACCCTTTCTCCTCACAGCTATCACTCTCTCCTCCTCTCAGTCACGAAGGCTCGTGCAGCTTCTCGGGCTTTTTCTCCCCCAGTATTATGTCTTTCAAGCCTTTTTATTATACCATTTTTTTCCTCCCTCTGTCAGTCCTAGTTGCTTTTTGGCTGTCTCGCTTCGTCTTCTTCTCTCCACCGTTTTTTTTTATTTTTTATCTCTACCTTTATGCCACTTCACTCTCATCATTTGTCTCCTTTGAGGCCGGCACAGCTTGTGCGTGTCAGTGTGCGTGCGCCCGCATGTGATTGGTTGTGCGCCTAAGCTATATAAAAGCAGCATACTGAGAAAATTAAAAAGAGATTTAACGGTTTTTGTGTGGCAGATGGGAAATGAAGAGTATGTCTGTGCGTAAAAATAAGTTCTAAGTATTATTTTTGTGAGCATGTGTGTGCATCTGTGACTTAGACTGGGGGGTGGGGGGGGGGGGTGACAGCGAATACCATCATGCAGGGATTTAAATAAGATGGAGCGAAAAGGATGACGAATGGATGTGTGAGCTCAGGCAGGCATGCACAAACAGGCGTGATGCACATATGTGCTTGTGTTTACTGTGTTTATGTTGCCGTGCGGCCTGTGCATTTGCACAGAAGTGCTCGAGAATACGAAGGGAATTCAAATCTGCTTACGCTTAAATTAGTCTACTTTAAGGTGGAAACTTGCTTTAAGGCTTGGTCGGATTGGTTAACATAATATCTGAGCTGGCAATGTGTATCAATGAGGACGGTATTTGATTTCTTCTGTGCAACAATGTGATTTCATTTCCAGGAAAAGGCATGACACGTGACACGTGTGCTCTATTTTGTGAGCCTGCAAATTGCAAACTTCTAGCTCAAGCGTTGCCGTTTGCTGTCCCCCTTTGGAAAAAATATCCTGAAGCACATGTGTGATTTTCTATTCTCAGAATAAAGCTTTTCCAGGTATCCGCTGATCCAGTTTCTCTGTAAGCCTGTATATGTGTAAATAGATTCTTCATTTACATCAAAGTGGTGAAAGCTCCAGACGCAGTGTGGATTTCTACAGCCGGGGTGACATTACAGTGGCTCCCGAGTCTCATCACTGAGCAGGAGGCTGATGGTGTGCAGCCACCGTGTTTACATTCAGTCAGCGTGTAACCTATTGGGAGGGGGGGGCATCTCCATATCACCAAGGCTGTTAAGGACTGTGCATAATTTCTTTACATCTTTCTTCCAAGCAGCCAGACTTATCGTTCCTAAAGTGGCCTTAAGAAATAGTTCTGCAGGCTTTTTGAAGGTCTTCCAGTTTTTCTTTGAACATCTGCAGCTTCTTCTGACTTATAACTTGAAAGGAAGTGCAGCCTCGACGCAGCAGAGGGTAGAGAAATACTCGATATTTAATCTTTCAAAGCTCAACCGGTGATCACATCAATATTTAGAGGATTAATATAATAGGGAGCACATCAAAGTGAGCACGTTGTAGACTATCAATGTGTTTTCACTTAGCTGGAAAAGTTGGTTTCAAATCCCGCCAAAAGATTAAAGGCTAACATTTCAAATACAGGTGATGAATTATCCAGGCTAAGGGAAAGACTGTCAACCGTATCTGTCTTTCAACTGAGCTTTCAGCGCAAGGCGAGTTAGCTTCTCCAACAAAGAGCTGAGGTCTCAAAGGAAAAGTTAACAAGTTAAGGCTTTCCTTCGCATGCCAGCGTTTTATGGCCAACAGCATGTTGACTTCCACACGCGCGTGCGTGTGTGTGCACGTGTGTGTGCTTGGTTAAACTCACACAATGCACAACATGTAAACCAATTTACTCCAAACACAGTTAAAGGATCCTTTTGTGTCCTGGGGGATCATTATAAATAGTTAATATGCCCCCAAGTGTTCAATTAAAAGCAAAATGTCAAAAGTTTATCAAGTTTCCATTCTCACTAACCATCAGTAAACGCTTTAGGCAAGCTGGTCGTTGGAGCTAATTAACCAGTGATCTGTTTACTGCTTCAGATTGACTCTGGGAGCACACAACTGCCTCACTTTGAAGGGTGAGAAGCTAATAAGCCTTTTTCCCCCCCTTTAGCTGCAGCACCTCTGAATTCTTATAGATGCAGCCAATTAAAAATGCACATCAAGGAGGGAAGTGTGGCCAGGCGGGATGCGAAGGAGACGCTGGACAAATCCCGTTGTTTTGCTCGGGAGTAGTCAAGCCATGGTGCAACAAGTCAGTGGAGGGAAGCCGGAGCGTCAGGTGAGGCGGAGGCCAGGGCCGTGCTCATTTGGACTGCGAGTCCTCTGGTTCCATATGTCAACACTGACATGCCAGTAGGATTTTGAAATTTAATACAATTTCAGGGCTAACACAACACTGCCAGCATCACACGGGGTCATTACGGGATGAAAAAAATAGTAGGTGGTTTAGATTCTGAAGGGTAATGAGGTCATTTTTAATTTGTTTCTAGTCCATTGTTCTACAGAGACAACGATTACTCACAAAAAGTGGAAAACAGTCAGGAAAGCTCCAATCTTCCCAGGAGTGGACGTCCCAGCAAGGTCAACCCCAAGGTCACAAACCCAGCAGCTACATCTCAGACTCTGCAGGCCTCACTTAGCAGGCAAAAGGTCAAAGGTCAGGATAGTGCAGTTAAAACTCCTGTGCACCTGATCGAAGAGCAAAGCGGAGATCTTTGGTCTGAATGCACAAAAACCAAACAGCTGTCAGCACGGTGGGGGAGGGGTGGTGATCTGGGCTGGCTCTGGAGTATCAGGGCCTGGTGTGAGGTCACCTGAGAGCAGATCATCAGCAGGACAAAGACGTTCTGCCGATGACATCCTGCAACATGGCGCACCGTTTGCCGGTGACTGAGCCAACAGGAAAAGGCCCTCTGCCCCTCGCTGGGGTGTCTGCTGGCCCTTTTATTCAAGCGCACACAAAGCCATGCTCCCGCCACATGAAGTTTATGATTAATACCGTGTACGGCCCCGTCTTCCTGCTGCAGACCGCAGGCAGGGTGGATGTTATCTATCATAGATATGCTTGTTTATGTTTATGGATTTCGCAGACGTTTTTATCCAAAGCGACACACAAAGTAGGCACAATGTTACAGCTATCATAAGTTCTCTAGAGGAAAATCCCCAGTCAGAATCAGTGGTGACAGCAAAGAGAGAGAGGGAAGCACAGAGAGAGTAGTAGAGAGGGTACAGAGGTATGGGGAAGAGTTAGGATAGGAGATGCTCTTTAAAGAGGGGGGACCATCTGCTCTGGTAGACCTGGTAGGTCGTTCCACCATCTTGGAACAACAGCTGGAACCAGTCTGGATTGTCTTAACGTGGTGTAGGTCTGCTGGACCACTGAGAGGGACGAGCTGGGACAGAAGCCTTTGGAAGAGGACATGAAGCAGACAGACTGGAGCACACGTTGATGCACTCACCCAGCACCCAGCAGCCCAGTTTCCTGTCCCTTCCAACACGAATATGCATGCTAAACGCAGGCCCACTCGAGCTTGGCGGCGGTGATTAAGACGTCGAGGAGCAGCAAAGCAACCTGTGGACGCCTGCTCCTGCGCCTCCGCGCGCATTTGATTTAAGACAAACAAAATGAAGTCTGCATCTGGTTTCCCAGGCAGCGCAGACAGGTCCTTATAAAACATGCATGGGCTGAATTCCCCAGCCACCTACCTCCACATTACACACCCCCAGCAACCCAAACAAGGGCCGCACAAACAACTGGCACACTTCATCATTCCTGACAAGCAGCCATCGCATCAGCGTTCATGTGCTGGCCAGAGCGTGCAGAAAGGCTAATGTGTAATCACATCAGATGCACGTGGAGGGGTGTGCATGCCGCGCACGCCTCACATGGACACGCAGGTTAATAATTCAAAACTGTGGTTAAGAAGGGAGCGTTCTCTGCTCATTGAATTATTGACCAGCAACATGGAGATTCTCTTCCTTCTGACCTGAGGGATGCGGGCTGGGAGGGAGTCAGGGATACAGTGAGGAGGGGTGGGGGGGTGGGGGGGGGGGGTCGGATGGGTCGGTCGTGCTTGGGGAATTGAAAGAATACATAAAAGCACAGCCAAGGTATTATACAGAGAAATCCGCATCCACTCTAAATGCATCCTGAAAGCATTTAAGTTGGAATTCGAATAGCAGATGCCTCCAATAAAGGTTCTGTAAGACACTTTTTATCAAACTGCTGCGGCTCTGTCGATGATATGGGACCCCTTTGCAACAACAGCATCGTCCAACTCTCTATCAAATCAAAGTGGCATAGAAATGCTGCATTAAATCCACACCTGACGTTTCACAGACGAGTTTCTGATTGGGCGGGAAAAAGAGCGTTGTGGTCAGAGTGCATCAAGCCTCCCGTAAAAAAACAGGTAGATGTCTTCAAATCAACTATTAGATGAAAACTGATCCCGATACTACATTAATTAATTAATTGGTGCTTTTTTAGGAGAGTACCAATAAAAAACAGTTGAACATATGACATATTACTCAAGACTTCACGTTTTGTTTAAAGTAAGTTCTGTTTTTGAACTCAAAGAAATAAAAATGAATGTATGGGTGTCACAATTCCTTCCGAACCATAAAGCTCTACCATAAACACTGTAATTGCTCCTGTTGGTATTCTCCTTGCTTTTCATGGCAGCGCATCACTGGATGAGAGGAGGAATAAGGTAGCGTGTCATTGTTTAGAGCAGAAATGAGTCCCTCGGCACCGTGAAGGATGCGGAGAACATATCCAGCGTCATACCTGCTGATATTAAATGAGCCCACAGCCACCGTTATAGTTAGCTTCTCCTCCACCAATAGGGGCAAAGCAGGAGAAGAAACACGGCGAGCCCACCGATTATCCAGCAGATAATGGCTTCAAGGTCTCCGAACAGTGAAACGAATAATGGATAATTGTGGCGTCCCCCATCAGAGTTTCAGCTCCACGTCTGTTTGATTCTTAACACAATCATTTCTCAATATTTCTCACTCGGTGTGTCAAAGTCTTTCCTGGCAAAGCAGCTCGCCTATAAGTGAGTCATTTGACTGAAGTGCACGCTTCTGTCTTCCAACATCTGATCACACGTCCTTCATTTACACAAACCGGCACCGTGCAGCGTTTGTTTTGTTTTTTACGCAATCTTCGTCCACAGAGCCAAAGTCAACAGCATGCAGAACACAAGGGTCCAATCCGATAGAAGCCCTGACTGACCAATGCCAAAAACCATGTTTGTTTTTTTTATTTGAATGCATGAGGCTGTAGACGTGCTGGAGATGTATGCAAAGCGCTTTCGTCACAGTGGAGCCGGTTCAGCAACACATCGGATGTTTCGGGACATTTCCCTACAGGTTTTTCCTTTAAGGAGGACCATTACCTTTGCTTTATGAGCTTTTCCTGCGGCATGGAGCATTACAGCCCACATCATGCCTGCAGACTATTAGTTTTCTGCTGGTGCGTTGTTGTGTTGCACAGGAAGAGAAATGTGGTTTTCACTACGCGAGTGGGGGGGTGGGGGGTTGGGGTGGGGGGTTACACAGGAGGGCCGTGGAGCCACAACCAGGGGGGCGTGGTCACCCTGTGGACACGGAGATCTGCATATTGGACTTTTTGTTTAATTCAGGGGTTAATTTAGGTTTGATTTGACATTTTCTGGATTATGTGCATAAACATTTGATACATGAAGATGGATTTAGGTTCATCCAAAACAACTTTAGGTAATTATTCAGACTATTAGGACCAGTGTGGGATGCTATTATGTTCAAATGGAGTTGATTTGTCCGGCGTCCTCTGCTGGGCGCCGTTCCCGTTTGAGCTCAGGCGAACAAAACAAAAAAACAACTTTCAGGTATCTGAAAAGTGCTGCCGCGCTTGTTGCATTGATCTGCTCACCGTGCAGAACTTAGGCTGATCTGTGACACCGCCACTCACTGGCGCTCGGACTCATCCGCCCGCTTCCCGGAAGCGATTCCACCACAGTCCCCTACTCGCCAATTGAGCATTTGCATTCACCGTGCTCTCAGTCCCAGCTCAACACTGTTTACACCAAACTCAGGGAAATGTCTTCCTGTCTGCAGAATTCAGCTGGCTTCCGGTTGTGAGTCAAAGCTGCTTTGGAGCCACGTTTAAATGCTTTCTGCCCCACCGGGATGAAATTGTGTATTTTTTGGGCCTGTCCCTTTGCTTCTGGCTTTATATGGTTATGAAAGTACATGCCGAAGTTGCTCGTGACACTTAAAAAGAGGCAGAAGGCAGTTTGAGCGCCAGGCTGAATGCGACACGTCACTCTGATGAAAAGAAAAGGAGGAAAATATTCTGCCTTTTGGGATCAAATTGAATAAAAGCTCTTGGAACTCCCAACAGGCTTATTCAAATCGACGGCTATTTATTTTTGGTAGCTTATCATTTCACTTTGGCAACATGTCGGCAGTGTGAAAATTGTAAAGTAGATTGTGTGTCTCTTTTATATCGGCGTTTATTATGCAGCCGACTCCACCAGCCAAGCGAAGCAAAACACCACATTTCTGCCGAAATGGGGCAGAAAAAAAAAAATCAGAAGAAAAGGACAGAAGTGCACATGATAAAGCTTTAAAAGCTGCAGCTTCTTCAGTGAGGAAAGAAGAACAAAAGAAACTGGATGTTTTGTTGACACCAAGGTCACAACTTTCCTTCAAATAAAGAACTAAATGGGACTTTTGAGTCATGGCAGCATGGAGTCGTCTCAAACCCACAGCTACATGCAACTCTGCAATTAATTAGATGGACTTTTTCATCTCTCTTTGCTCCCTCTGTGTCGGTCGTGAGGTCACTAAGTGGTCTTTTGCCCAGTGGCTTGCAGGCACGTCGGACAATATCATGAATGTTTCCAGATAAGCGCCTGGATTTTAACCACTGCGGCTCAAAGTGGCATTTGTCTGGACGGGATTGGAGCGCATTAGAGCCTCCCTTTGCCTGGCCCACAGATGGATTTCCAGCCCTCTCATCCCTGCTCCTGGCTCTCCCGCCACCTCCCTCCTGTTATCCATCCATCACTCCTCCACCTCTGTCTAATAACTGCAGATAAAGACTGGCCTCGCCGAGATAAAAGATTACACTGACACAAAGAAACGGCATGAAACGACACTACTCTGGGCCCGATAGTGTCGTTTCTGTGGGCCGACTGTGTTCCAGGGACAGGCAGAGCAGGTAATTGAAGCAGGAAGCCCCCGGCCCCTTTCACCCCCCCCCCCCCGCCGTCTCAAATGCAGATCGGGCTCCGTGATAGTGCCTCAGCTGCCTTTCCCAGCTAATTACACTGCAAATCCCCCAGCACCTGTATCGGGTCGCAGTCATAATGACACGGGGCCGCAGCACACCTTGTCAAAATGTGCTTAAAGTAGCCCTAGAAAAAAAAAGAAGAGAGTCTTGAGTAAATTAAATTCCCCCCCGTGCATCTCCTATCTGCCTTTCCTATGCGGCTTTGCTTGCAGATAACTGTGACCCACTTATTGTTTTACACCTCCATGGATGGATCCACCATTATCAGGCTGTGCAAATAGGTAAATCCTTCTATAAATGTAGGTGAGCTGAAGACGGGCTCGATGTTTGCAGCTGCGCCGGCTGAGATGAGCGCATTTGAAGCGCGTTGATACCACTTAAACACGGGTTGTTACGACAATCAGAAGAAAAGACGCCGACATCCACCAAAGCCTGTTTATACACGGGGGGGGGGAGAGAAGAGCACTGATTACACCTCCGAGAGCCGCCCTCCGCCAGGCAGATGGAGAAGTGGCCAAGGTTTCGGATTGCATACATTATTTAGGGAAATGCACAAGTCTCAGAAAGTCTTTGCTCCTCAATCTGACAGTAAGAGAGATTTTTTTTTCTTTCCTTTTCCAGAATCAGGTCATTTTAACATGTGGCGGCAGGACTAGCCCTCCAGGTGAAAGACTCATCTTTAAAAATACATGTTTTTTCCAGCCTTTTGATTGTGATGGTCCTTCCTGGGAGACAATATATATCATAGAAATGTGAAGTAGTGAGACATTTGAGGACTCTTAATGGCCCTGGTACAGGTCCCCAAACACACATCCCATCCCTGACTAACAGGTACTCTGTTGCTGGGTAATAATTGTGCTGCACCGTACCAGGCAAATGAAGTCATTTTCTGCTCATTTCCACAGTTTAACGGTAAATAACCCTCACCTGTGTCACTTTTGAACCTAATCCTGTTGAACAAAGTGCTGTTCAAAGGCTTCCTCATTCAGACAAACACTCCCATGGTGATTACTCTCTTCATATAGTGTTTTTTTCTCTCTCTGCGTAAACAGCCCTTTTTGACACATCGGAAACAATGCAGCTTGCTCAAGGACACTTCAGCACATGCAGGTGCTTCAGGTGGTGGAGGAATAAAAACTAAATAACCCTTTAACCTCCTGTTAATAAGTCCTATTTAAGACCCCCTTGAAATCTTTTACTGCAATTACAGATCATCTTGTGGTGGAATTGATAAAATTGTGAGATGTCTGATTCCTTTCTCACACGGCAGCTGTAAATGACTTCAAAGAAAGGCTCCTGATGACAAACTTTCTCCATTTTCTGCTTTAAATCAAACTCTTTGTGCGGCGTGGAGAGAGTTCAATCAGGCCAAAAGAAGTGAAAGATGACTCTTATATGTGGGCTCAGCCATCGTTTTTCACTGGTACTGGAATATGGTCCAGAGTTAGAAACCCCATCATATTTACCGGTGGGAGTTAAGTTGCATCTTTGTTGGTGAGTGATGTTGTTTCATCGCTTTTTGGCTGTTTTGGTCACATGCATCCAGCTGGTGAAAAATGGCATTTCTGTGTTCCTGATCTGCTGGTGGAGCTGGAAACGGCTCGAGTGTGGTCACCCGCACTTAGACCGTGTGCCGAAAATGACCGGCTCGTTAGAAGGAGATTAGTTTGATGCATGAATTGGCAGCCTGGCCTGGCCACCGTCCCCCCCCACCCGTCCCCAGCTGTGCCCCCCTGAGCTCCGATTCCTTGCAGGGGCAGAAACCCAAGGCCGACCAGAGCTCTGTGCTCCTTTCCGGGCTTTTAAACGCTCAGAACGGCTGGCCGGGAAATTCAGGACTGTGTCCAGCCAAATGTGCTGTAAAATCTAGCAGCTTTCTGCATCAGGAAAACAGACTGAGCTTCATTATTATTCAGAAAAGAGGCAGGAGGAGTTTGAAACAAACAGAAAAACACTGACTTCACACAGAAACTGTTCCCTTTCCCCCTTTTTGATGGCATACAATGTGTCCCTCATTTGCTTTGCTGTCCTAGTTGCTTATGCCAGTGCCCAAGGGTGGCTGTCAGTCCAGAGCTGACCCCCCCCTTCTCCCCCCTCCATCTGGCTGTCCACACAGCTCCCGTCGTGCTGCATTTCTCCTTGTCCCGTCTTTGCCGGTCCTTTTGGTGAGCGCATTACCCATCCTGCTCACAGGTGATGCGATTAACCTTCTGATTCAGGAAACGGACAATAGCCTGGGCCAGAGCTCCACATTAATCCTCTGCTCATTAGGCCGAGGCGTCCTGGGCGCGTCTCGTTTCTGGCGCGCCTCTAATGTGCGTCGGCATACATCAGAGGCTTCACACGAGGGATGCGCGCCATGTAAAACCCAGACACAAACAAGCCATTTACAGAAGTAATGTGCTGCCGCGGGGCACTGGGGGAAAATGGGCTTTTCGGATGGATGGCTGCTGTGGCGCGGTGCCTGGCTCGCCGCCCCGGCCCCCGCGCCCGCCTGGCCCTCTCAGGTGGAGCAACACCAACGGTGGGGGTTGGAAACGTGGGACTGGAGGAAACAGACTGTGTTGGCTTTGGCGGCTTTTGGTTGCTCTGGTGGGGGTTAGTGTAATATAGTATGGGCGGCCGTGGCTCAGGAGGAAAGAGCAGTTGCCCACTGATTGAAGGGTCAGTGGCTCAACTCCATGTTCCTCCAGACAACATGTCGGAGAGTCCTTGGGCAAGGCCCTGAACCCCAAGTTCCCTACTGGTTGCATCAGGTGTGCCCACTGGTGAAACCAGTGTGTGTGAATGGTGAATGACATATAGTGTCGAGCGTCCCCGCCTGTCACACAGGAGATCAGGGTTCGATTCCCCCTACGGGAAGATGTATCTGCTTCTACTTTGTAAGTCACTTTGGATGAAAGTGTCTGCTAAATGCATAAACATGGAACATGTCTTTCCCAAACGTTTTGAAGGGTTTGGAATTAACCGAACGTACATCAGGGACCACCGTGTCAAAGACAGAGCACACCCACATGGGGCTGGTTTATACCTGATAGTGCGCGGCAAGTTTTCTTACTCCACCTCTCCTGGAATCAGCAATTTGAGAAATATTGGGAATTCATTGAGCTCTGGAAGCTCTGGAAGCTGTGCATGCTGCAGCCTGCAGTCTGGTGATGCAGACAGTCTGCTGTCTGCGCCCGGAGCCCTCCCTTTCACACAGCAAAACAGCCTCCGGGGAAAACCTGTAGATTTCGGTGCTGACTGATGGGCGGCGCCGTGTTTTTTCTAATGCGCTGCGGCGTTCGGGCTTTCTGGGGGCCGGGTCGTAATTGTGGTGGTGTGGCTGTTTGTGTGGAAGCAGAGCAAAAAGAAAATAGCTTTGACTTTCACTTCCTTTTTTGCTCAGCTGTGTTTTCCCTTAAACACCTCCTCGGCTTAATAACACAATAAATATTTGCTGGGTATGAAGCTGAAGGGGCCAGCCGTGTCCCAGCCGGGTCGCGCTGCATTCACATACTGAGGGAATCCAAAGCAGCTGTTATAAACTACTAGCTGAATAAGAAGCGATAAGCCAAGGTTGCTGCGTGTGCTGGTAAATCCAAATAACATGGCTCCTCCATATGGGTTTGAACTGAAGCCCGACCTTTTCCCTCCATCCCGTAACCTTGATTCACAAACAGTGTGCTGGCGTTTGCTAAGCCAGTGACTCTGACTCTGTAAAAAGGAAACAAAACCCGCACGGGAGGCAAAATATTTAACTTTTGATGAGTCCAGCTCTCTGTATTTCCAGAGCTCTTTTTTCCAGCATGTGGAAATGTTTTCCCAGAAGCAGCCAAGCGTGACGCCCGAATTTAATTTGGGGGGGGGGGGGGGGATTATTCTCCTCTGTGGCGGCAGCATTTCGCACCGGCCTGAAAAGACAGTTAAATTGTTCCATTTAAATCGCGCTGGCTGCAGCTTTAGCGCTTTCTTGACTCGCTGGAGGACGGCGGAAATGGTCTCCGTGCTAAACTGAACCACTGCCTGCTATTTCACTGACTTCCAGTGGAGCAGATAAATAAACAGAGCTGAAAATGTGTTGTTTTTCCAGCAAAATCCATCAGCCGATTCCTGATAAACGTGGGCCAAATGTTTGCTAAAAGCAAAGAAAATACGAATGATTTAAACATTTAATGATTGATGGGTTTAAAAGGTCAGACTTTGGGTTTAAACTGGAGTTGTACAACCATTGTCATTACAGAATTGATAAAAAAAGATGTAATAAGTTGGTTGAAACAGAAGAAAAAGACATGCACATTTAAATGTTTGGCTGCATGTTGCTAAATGAATAGACCAATTAGGACGACGGGACTCGGCTCACAAAGGCAATAGCTATGATTCCACGTGAAGAACATGCAGCTCAATCGGCCGTGAGAGCAAAGAGTGAACCTGGGGTTGAGGCGTGGAGGGAAAAAGCCGTTTCGCCTCAAACTCTCATCTCACGGTTGAAATCGTGGCGATCGGAGGGTGGAAGTGCTCACATCCTATTTATCCGAGATGCCGTGCCCCCTATCATCGGTGGGGGAGCCGGGATCTCTGAGGGGGGCCTGACCTCCAAAGCGACTTTAAACACAGCAGGATTGGATGTTTGGGAGGCGGCGAGAAAAGGATAGCGATCCCACCACTCTGCGGGATATACAATGTCTGCTTTTTATCTTTACGATCACAGTGTGTGTGTGTGTGTGTGTGTGTGTGTGTG
>JABUIW010000118.1:14038-57639 GCA_013363375.1 Menidia beryllina
GTGTGTGTGTGTGTGTGTGTGTGTGTGTGTGCTGAGGCTGTCAACAAGGTGTTGCGTGGGAGGAAGCACACTGGCTGTGTGTGAGCATGTCTCTATTTCTGTTCCCCTTTCCCCCCACGTGTGGGAGGATGAGTCCAACAGCAGGTGAATCACGTCAGGCAGACGCAGGAAACGGTGT
Organism: Menidia beryllina; assembly: GCA_013363375.1. Taxonomy (NCBI): domain Eukaryota; kingdom Metazoa; phylum Chordata; class Actinopteri; order Atheriniformes; family Atherinopsidae; genus Menidia; species Menidia beryllina. The sequence goes on from JABUIW010000118.1 coordinate 14,217, forward strand.
GGGGCGTCACAGAGCCCCTTCACCCGGGTCAGTGCGCTTACCCTCCCACAATAACCGCGCGCACGAGCGAGACTGAGTGCAGAGTAAGGTCAGAGGCCCCGCCCCCCCCGCTGCTCACACAGGAAGTAACACCCGACCGGCTTTTGAGCCCTTATTGGACCGAATGGAGCGCAGCGTGGGCAGATTATTGGTCACATACGTGCGTCTTCTCTTAGTGTTCAAACACAGAAAGGTCGGCTTTTGGCAGCCGGGGGAGTAAAACATGACACACGTGCACAACGGCCCACAGTGATGAGCCAGAGATGTTCAGCAGGGGGTAATTGACACCACCTGACCCCATCCTGAAGGACACACTGCTTATTCCTCCTGGAGCTCCTCAAAGGGAGGTCAGAGGTGCCCGACCTTTGACCCCAGCGCCAGTTAACACCTGACCTTAACAACCTGCGTTGAATGTCATTCGCTGGGAGGAAAATCCGAGGAATAAAAGCTGGAGAAAGTGCGTGCAAAAGCCAGATTCTCCTGGTCGGGACCTGCTGGGTTCCTGCTCTGCTTTCAAAATGTGGCTTTTCCCTCAAAAATGACGGCGTGCACGTCTGCTCCTTTTTTTTATTTTCAGAAACCCAAACTAATAAAAAGTCCAGGTGGGTTTTTCTACACCCATCCATATTAACACGACTATTTAGCCTCTCGAACATTTTATTCTCATTAAGCACCAATTTCTGATGCAAACAAACAGCCTCAAATGTACGTGGACACTAAATCTCAACTTTCCCCGTCATAAGCATTTAATGCCGCCGGGCCCCGAGGGCTCCATCAATCACCGCATGAGGGAGTAAAACGTCTAAAACTGTCGCCCGACAAATAAATCAGAGCGCCGCTGCCAGCGGGGCGACAGAGCTTCGGCAGGCAGGCGCCGTGGTACAATCACAGCTTAGACCTTTAACTGAGGACCTTGTCTGGAAGAATGATGCGGCTGTGGCGAATGGGAGAGAGATGGAGAGACAGCCGGTGGAGGGCGTGGTTCCCGGCAGGGCCGCTGAGGACGGGAGGGGGGCCCGATATGAAAATGATGCTGGAAGGAGCCAGATTAAAAGGAGAACAGTGGGTGCGCGGGGTTGTTTTGGACATAAAATATTCATAACCTGACTAAATGATGGAGAGAGAACTCCACACTAACCCCTCGTGATCTGTATTCCCAAAGAGATTGCAGGGATGAGAGGCGAGCGGGGCGGAGAGGTGAGAGCCTAAGTTAGGCCGTCTCTGATTCTGCACCGCACCGACACGGCGGCGTGCCGTGAATGCCTTCAGGTGAGCGTCCTCAGAGCCCCGCTCTGGGCCGGAGAGCACGGGGCGCACACACCGCAGCTGCTGAGGTGAATTAAAGGAAGGCGGTGGAGGAAAAACCTCAAATCTATCAGCAGCATTTCTGCACGAGCAGGTTGGCCGAGACCTGCTTTGTCTGACGTTCATTAATGCGTCATCTCAAATGCTCAAAACTCTCTTCTGTTGCTTTCATCGAAGGCTGCAAAGGGGAGGGGGGGAAAAAGCTGCTTTTAATCTTCCATATCAGATAATTGCACAGGAGCAAGAATTTATGCAATCTGCAGCTGTTGTCTCCGGGGTTGCAGCACTTCATCCGGTCCATTGTTTCCACTCCACTGCTGATCCAAAAAGATTCAGATTTAATGCAATCAATCCCCCTGACAAGTGCTGAGGCACAAACTCTAAGTTTTAACCCTATAACACCATACGTGTCATAATACAAACGTTTTCTGAGACCTTTTGCATAATTTAATAACCCTGTTGTGCGCAATAAGATATACTAATAGCAGCACTACAGGCAATAAGTTTGACTTATCACACGATAATAAATTATGAATATTCCAAAATCATATTTTGGCAAAGGTTCAAATAACTGCAAACAAAAAACAAAACAGTTTTCTCTCCATTTTTCTTGGAGCGAGCTTTAAGGGGTTAATACGATAAAAGAGCCTGATAAAAACAAAAAACAGAGCCTCGTTTAGGTGGCAATAGTTGATTGAGCTTGCAAAAGATTAAAGATGCTGTTCACAAAGAGCTTTTAGCAAAGATTTATCACAACAGAAGAGTAACAGTGGGCTCACATTCACAACGTTGGAGACAAACCGGAGTCGAAATCAGAAACACGAGCAAAGAGGTGAAGCAGTGGGGAGGGAAGTCACATCAAATATGCATGCGGATGCAGCCGTGCACCCAAACATGGATGCAGTGAAATCAGAGAGGAATCACAGCCAACCTGAGCCTCCGGGCTTATCCTCACCATGTGCTGGAAACACACACAAACACACACACACACACACACACACACACACACACACACACACACACACACACACACACACGCTCAGAAAGATTTGCAGGCTGGTGAAACCAAGCTGGCTTTGTGACTAAGTCCTGAAAATTAGATGGCTTGCCACAATTTCGCCCTACAGAGGGATGGCAAAAAAAACAAAACACACACATACACACACACACACGCACACAGATTATAAAGACACCTAAATCTTCTCCCTCTCCTGCCCCGGCCTCGTCAAACCCCTGGCATGTGCCGCCGCCGACTTGATCACAATCATATGGCCGCGCTCGCACGTGTGTGTGTGTGTGTGCGCGTGTGTGTGTTTGTGTGTGTGGCCCGATTGTCTGGATTTCCAGTCTTACCGCTGCAATCTGTTGCGCGGACGCATGCACGGATGGGTGAATGGATGAGGCCGGGGGAGGGATGGGGAGACACGGCGCAGGAAAAACTAATTACAGAACAGAAGGTCCCTGGGCAAAGAAGCACACGCAGGACTCTTTTCCACACACGCCGCCGCCCGCCTTTCTTTCTCTCCGTCAGATAAATATTCCGGCAGCTGCTTGTTATTGCGCACAGGCAGAGAGGGACGGGCCATCCGTGTCTTCGGCAGCCTTTTACTCCTCCATAGGAAGTCGGCGCACGCTTGTGCAATCACGGCAGTCACGCGGTCACCTCTGCTGTCATGGAGGTGAAATACAACCGGCTGCTTCACCAGAGCCCCGGATATTATCAGAACACCACACTGTAGATCGGGGATACACCCTCTTCACGCGCTGATGCATTTCTAAAAACAGCGTTCGCTCATGCAGCCGCGGCTATCCGACGGATCCGATCTGCAGAAGGGCTTTTATTTTTCTGGGAGCACCGTTTGAATTTTGGAGAAGAAGCATCAGGGAATAAACAAAGAACGAGGCAGCTCGACGGCCCCTCTGGATCTCAGATGAACAGACCGTCGGCCAGGCTTGGGCAGCAGACTCCCAACTCCCAGTTAGCTCCCAGGCGGGAAAACATTAAGAGATAAGACTGCTGTTGTTCTGTTTTGCTTTGCTCCTCTAGTGTGATGTTTTCCAGCGCGGGGCTGTGATCGGTCACCGCCTCTGCACGAGGCCATGTGTCAGCCTGAGATCGTGTGCCGGGGGATGGATTTCGCCATCCGTCGCCCTAACGGCCCTGCTGCCACTTCAGGGTTCACACAGACCAACCAAAACAAGTGTGGATCGGACCGACCACGGAGTGCCACCGGCCGACCGGCGCCCGGGCAAACGAGCGGCGCCCGTCCGGCCGAGCTGAATCACACCAAACTGACTTTGGACACAGCTGCATTGTGGGAAATCTCCCCCCTCAGAGCGTTGGGATCCCACAGCAGCACGTGCTCACAAGCTGCTGCTATCCGGACGATAAATCCTGATTTTTCCGCACATCTAAATTGATTTCATGTACAAGGTGAAAGCGCCTTATAGTTTTACTGCGTGTGTTCAAACTGCTCAGAAACTCAATATCCCCACCACATTACGGAGCAGTAACTCAGTGCATGCTGAAGGCCATCATGCTCCACCCCGCTCAGCCATAAAAACTGAGCCCATTTACTCCGAGTGCGTAGATAACGTAAAGACCAGTGTCCTGTCAAAAAAACACCTTCTTAATTCTGTATTTCTTAGATGAATTTGTCACAAAAAAAACTGTTGATGGATTCACACACCGGATAAAGTATTTAACAGGTTTGATGCGACTTCAGCTGGTAGCTGAACATAATATTGTGCTAATGGAGTTTTCACATGTAGAAAAGAGTCGTCTCCATTTCTAAAGGGCCGAATGGTAACAGTCTGAGCGGGGGGCTTCATCTTGGTTACATCGGTGCTGTTGTTGGTCCCTGTTACAGGGAGAAGAGCTAAGCTTTTCATCGTCTCGACCTGTCCTCCAAGCTAAGCTAAGGTTCGTCCAATCAGCATTCAGTGAACACCAAACAGGATCTGCAATAGCTTTAACACAAAACAACACAAACCCAATGGGTAGAAATAAAAATAAATGAAGACAAAACAACATTAAAAACTGTTTTCTGAGACAGCAGCTGTCAATACAGTTAACAAATGCCGCCCCAAAATGCGTTTCGTCCTCCTCTGTGACTACACTTGCATGTTTCTCTTCCAGTCTTCTCTTAGGTCATGCATTGCTTTGTAATACATCTGAACACATGCAGCCATTTTCCTCTTTAACCACACAAAGATGAGTACATCAGGGTCAGCGTTGGGGTTCAGTGTTCAGCACGAGGACTCTCACAGAAGGAGGGACTGGGAAGGAAAAACGATCCACTGGTTGGATGGTGACTACTCAAGCACCTGAGCCACCTGCCGCCCAAAAAAAGAACCTAAGGTCCTAAAAGGAGTTCATTTCCTGGACCAAAACCCTCTGTGCGATTTAGAACCACCTGATTTACAAACTAAACAGTTTTTTTTCTCTTACTGCTGTCCCCAGAAAACTAAAACAGAGATTCGTTTTATAGGTTTAAACAGTGACTCTCCGAAAACTAACAATAAAACCTTAATTTCCACATTAAACTGCATGAATTACTTCTCGCTTAATAAAACTGCTGGTGGTTAATTCTCTCTCGGCCAATTTGTCAGTCGTTGAGGCGTGATGCTTCCAATGACAGTTTAATTTGATTATGAGATTTATACGACCATGATTTCTGTTTCCTTTTTTTGTGGGCATGTTTAACCCTTTAAAATCTTTGTTTTTGTAACAAAAAGTTTTTAAAAATGTGTGATTGTTTTTAATCAAAAATTTTCTGCACACGTTCATAAACTAATATTTTCTCCTTTCCAGTTTTGACTATATTAGGGTGCAATAGGTGTCATATAGCGCTTTAAAGGGTTGATTTTCATCATTTTAATGACACCCATTAAGTTGGTTTGCTGCTTTATACAGAGACGACCTCCAAATACAGACCAGATCTGATACATTTCAACTGGAAGCTGAGAGTTTCCACATATACAGCCAGGAGAGGACTGGAATCCAATTTCACTTTATACTCCACCTTTAGGTGTGTAGTCCTGGGAAATTAGGTTTTTAATCCCCTCTGACTGTGGGTGGCTCAGAGTCCCACAAAGCCAAGATCTAATCTGAAGATGTCTGCGTGTTTGCTTTGGAGCTTTCACAGCCGGAGTCGATACTATCGGCTGCCTCCGACTGCCAGTGGACCCGTCCACTATCGCAGGTGTGCTGTGTGACATGACAACCCCACAGCATCGTCATTACAATGCAGCTCATTTTACGCAGACGTTTCTGTATAAAACTGTCCAGTCCAACTGAGAGCAGCTATTGTTTCAATAGCATTCAAAAGAAATCGATAAAAGCATTATTTCATGTAGAGTTTGGTCCTCTCCGATTTATTAATTACATTATGAAGCAAAAACAAGGAGCTCGGCTTCCAGGGATTTTTTAGAAATACCTCTTTTTTTGTTTTTTTCTTGACTCATCCCTCCTTATTTTATTCAAACATCATCTTGTTTAGGTGGGGGACTCGATTCTATCCCAGCTGACATTCATGAAAGTGATTTGTTTAATTAGTTTTACTCCTAATAAATCACAATTTTGTACAACTTCTTCAAATGAGCCACAAGATGAAGAAACATGCCTGAAAATGAGATAGCCTGGGAAATGATTTTGTGCCTGCAGGCAGCAGAAAAGCACTGATATTGATACAAATCAATAAAGAAACATGCATCCCCGCTCTGCCGCCTCGTCTCGGCTCCAACCCCCTCCCGTGTTTCGGTACGGTTTCTAATTTGCTGCGCCGTCTCCTCTGACAGCTGGATTTGCAGAGCCGGAGCGTTTGGCGTCAGGTTGAGGATGCATAATGTGCTTTGCTGTGCGTTTGCCGGCCCAGCGTCTCCCTCATCCCCCCCCCCCGTCCTGGCCCGTCACACACACCTTGAATGGAACCCCCTCGCCCTCCCGTCCACACGTCTCTCCAATCTGCCGGTCGTGAGTGAGTGTCAGTCTCCGTGAGTGCAGCTGCGGAGCCTGATAATGGAGGAGTGTGAGGGTTTCACAGCCCCTTCCCCGCTCCGCCAGATCGGCCGCAGAAGAAACGATCTGTTCACCGTGTGCAGCCCGAGTCTGTCGCGGCATTACACTGCCGCTCGCCTGGGCGGCGGCACTCTCTGGAAGTGAACCAGGTGATGGAGCGCAGCCCATTAACTCTGCTTCATCACGCCGCCGGCGTCTGTGTTCCCCGACGCCATCCCGAGGGGGCAGGAGGCCCTGTGTCTGCGCGGGTTCTCACCGTACAAAAACCTGCATGTTAGGTTGATTGGACATTCCAAATTGCCCCTAGGAGTGAATGTGCGTGTTATTGGTCCTGTGTGGCCCTGCGATGGACTTGTGGACCATCCAGGGTGACCCCGCCCCTCACCCACTGACTACTGGGTTCTATTTTTTTCATGCAACTGCTATCGATCACAAAGACACTCTGTAACGCCTTACTTATCTCCAGAAAGCTGAGTCAGCGAGCGGCCTTCACTCAGGCTCTGAGGATCTAACCACAGGTCCATCCTGCAGGAAGGGTGGGGGGGTGGGGGGGGGGGGGCGCTGAGCGGCTCCTCCACCCTCTAAAACCTGCTACTGCAACACGTCTGCTACTGCAACACGTCTGCTAAGGCAATGGAGGAAAAGGAGCTGCTGTTTATTTTGTTTTTCACACAACGCGGCAAACTCACCTTGTATTCGTGTCACCTCGTCTGAAAAAAGGTGCACGCCGCGGTGGGTTAGCAGTAAACACGGTGCAGCAGATGTCAACAGATCGCCGGGAGGGAGGAGCCCGTTCGCAGCGCTTGATATTTGCAAACTTATGAGAAATGATGAATATCAGCTCCCGCTCGATGACTAATTAATGCAAAGAGACGAGCGGCTCCGGAGGACGGCGCGCTGCTCGGCCCGGATCCTCTTATGTGGCTGTCTTCCAGTTCATCAGCCAGTCATTCATTCAGTGAGTAAATCCACTTCCCTGCCAGAGTCTCCATTATTTCATTTCCTCCTCTTTCCCTCCACGACGCGACAGCCTCTCCCTCCATCCATCTATAATGGTTCCAATTTCACACCTTCACCGTCAGGACATGTATTTAATTACAGTCAGAGCAAGTTTGCTCACACTCACACTCCCAAACACACACACACACACACACACACACACATAAGGACTTCCTCCCACGCAGACAGAAAACACAGAACACGACCAGCATCCATAATTCCAGCACTCGCCAATCAAAGTGTGTGTGTGGGGGGGGGGGGGGGGTTCGTCAGCCGGCGGGATCACCCAAATGCAAAGTGTCTGTGTGCACAGAGTCCCCATCACCAAGGCAACGGCGAGGTTGTGGCGGCGGCGAGATGGGCAGCTGCGGAGCCCAGGAACAGCTGCTCATTTGCAGCCACATCTGGCAGCACATCCCTCCGGCCCCGCAAACAAACACTCGCACACACTCTCAGGAGAGGCGGCGCGTAGCCGTGCGTTGGTTTGTGCGTTTGTGCGCGTACCGGGCTGCGCGGGGGGGCGAGGGCCGCATATGGGCCCCATCACCTTCCAGGCCAGCCGGATGTCGCGTTCACTGTACGGGGAGCACGATGCGTCAGTTTTCATCTTCACAAACACGACCCTACCCCCCCTCCCTACACACACACACACACACACACACACACACACACACACACACACACACACAACCCCCACCGCCACCCCCGCCTGGCTAAGATAGAAAAATATCACGATGTAAAACACCCAGTTTCACACTTTCTTCTTCTTTTTTTTTTGCTCCTGGACGTTTGGGAGCAGCAGCTGAGAGGTAAGTGAGTCTGAACAAGCCGACTTGAGTCAACCAGTGTGCCAGACTCTGAGTCAATGAGGCACTCCAACCAAACACCCCCACAAAATCAGATGGAGGGGACAGGGGGCAGAGGGGCAGCTGCTCATTGGACGAACTTCTCATGTCCTCCACAAACCACAGCAGCCTGGCCACATCGCTGCACATCTCCAGCAGCTGCATCCTGCCGGACTTTTCTCCTTACTGCATCCTCCGTTTCTCTCCGTGTTGTTTGGATTTACTGGATCTGGCCCTGTGTCATTTTGCAGTTTTAGAGACTTTCAAAAAGCCCAGTGATAGGCCAGACTCCTGTCCCAATAGGATTACCTGGGTATGAAAAGGTTCATAAACCCTGAACGAGGACAAAAAAATACAAAGTTTGTAAAGTGCGAAAAAAAGGAAAATATTGAATGGAACATTTTTGTGTACATGACAATGCATAAGATTATATAAATAGAAGATAAATTGGGCATAAAAGGGTTGATAAATGGAGATAAGGATTGACTGTTCACTGGTGCAATATTTACAGACCACTTTCAGTGCCGCTTTGAGCTCAACTTGGCTGAAAGAGTGCGAAAGGTTCTGTAAGTTACTATGTTTCAAAGCCACCCTGTTGGAGAAAACTTTCGATGACCCTGAATGCAGCATCAGCCTCACCAAACCTACTCTTTTGCTCTTTCTCTCGTGTTCGATTTGTTGTAACGGCGCTCAAATGACTTGTGTAATTACACTGTAATGACCCGCATTTCGACCTGGATCTTACCCCCAGTGCAAAGCAGCCCGCCGTCACCAAACGGCCAGCGCCCAGCCACGCGTGAGATTTCTCCTCATTACAATGGTTAGGCTCCGCGTTCGGCTTAAACGACTGCCCCATTCAGGTGCGTTCTCTGGTCCTAAGCCATAAAAAGCTCATAGCAGCCAAATCATCTGAGCCAAAGAGTATCATGGGTTTTTTTTTTTACCTGAGCAGGTAATCCTGCTTGTTTGTTGCGTGTTTTAGCAACAGGAAACACTTTTGGTGCATCCATTAAAATTTTCTACTTCTATGAAAAGCATTTACCATCATAACCTCCATTGTTTCGTAACAACCCCCCCACCCCCCCCACCACACCCCGCCTTCCAGCCATGTTTTAATGGGAAACGAAAATCTCTTTAGTCATGCAGATTACAGCAGACGCAGCAAGGTTCCACGCCCGACGTGACGTTCTCCAGCGGAAGATTTCTGGAAAATCAAGATATTAAATAAGCCACGGATGACCCTGAAAAAGCAGCTTTTACAGCTGGAATTTAAAACAGTCTCCTTGCCGCGCGTTATTACCTTGTCAAAGCTTTTCTCACTCTCATAGCCGAGCAGCCGGGCTATTCTTTGGCTCTCATTTGATTTTGGCTTTACTAATTACTTTCTGCTCTCGCCGTCTTTGGTCTCTCTGCTCAGCGACTTCCTCCTCGGGATCAATCCAATGCCACTCAGTTTAGGCTCCTCAATTGAACCATCTTTGGTAGATATTAAACCCCTTCGTATGTTTTCCTGTTTTGCTGTTTTTCTCATCACATGTTTTCAGCTCACCTTTTTAAAGCGAAAATAAAACATCCCACCCCCTTTTCAGTCACTGTTGCTTTCTGGAATCTGCCATCTGACAGCGTTTATTCCGCATTTCCCCCCTCTCTTACATACCGTTGTATCATCTCCCCTCACACGTTGCCTCATCAGTCACATCATCTGTCGTTTCTGAGTCCTCTCACTTTCCTCTTCCTCATCACTCGCCACCCCTAATCTTCCATCTTCCACCATGACATTATTCTTTTCTCAGTCACCCCCTCAGTAAACCGCATCGGCCCCCTGCTGCTGCATCTGATCGCTCATCTTTCTCCGTCTGTCATCTACGCTCCCATCGTTTGTCATTCTTCCTCCTGAATAGGAAACCCGGAGAGGGGGGGATCATTCATGTGTGAGAGTCCATTTTCATTTAACCGCTTGTCATTTGAGTTTTTTTTTTCAATCAAGATAACAGAGAGGGGAAGTAAAGCTGGAGCATGCTCAACGCTCTCCTGCAAAAAAAAAAAAAAAAGGGTTTTGCTATGCTCCCAAATCCCAAATGGAGCTAATAAAATGAGTATGTGATCACTTAATGTTCTGCATGGCATAATAACTCCAATAATAATGATTTGACAGCAGAGTTCCACTGTACATGTGGGAGTGTGCTGTCTGCTCTGGGGGTTAACAGAAGGGCTGCATGGAGCAGACTGATGGGGAGTTCAATGACTTCCATGCAGTGTCTTATTTCTGAGTGTGTGAATGCGTGAGGGGGAGGCATGTGACATCAGTTGAAATGTCAAACGGAATGAGGAAATGGGAGTTTGCACAAACTTGCAAACTTCTAATCTGAGATATGAGGTCATGCGGCCAAAACAAAAGGTCAAGTAAAGTCACATCCAGGGAGGAAGAATGCCAATGTGAAAACGTTTGAGGGCGTATTCAGCAGCGAGATCTTCCGATAACGCAACACATTTCTGGATTGTAAACATGTTTTTCCTGGACAGGATAAAAAAAGAGTTTCAGTCTGTGAAACGAAGTGAATGTTGCAGCACGTTTTTTTTTCTCAAGTATAGTTTAGGATTTTCATTTTTTCTAAGGAGGTTTGTTTCATATGAGGCTTTGGTATGTTTGAACCATCCCACCCCACTCATTTTCTTCTGCGGTCACTCGATTTCTTTGGCTGATTCGGATGCTTTGTGCGGTTGAGCATGTCCTACATGGAAGCGGGCGTTCTTTTCTCACTTAAAAGTTGACGGAAGCTGAAATTAAACTAATGAAGATGAACTACCTGCATGTTTAATCAATGGTGCCGTTAGCTATCCATCCAGCTGCCAGTGGAGAGACGGCGTGGATGGAGCAGTTTTCAATATCTGGGAATAAAACAGATATTGTCTCTGCCTGTCCGAGACAACTGGGGTCTAAGCCTGGAAATGTCTGATGTAGATTTTTTTGATAAAAAGAATTCACTTATTGTAATATAAACCATAGATGTGAAAAGCTACCGAAGTTCTTTTTTTAACCTGTAAAAGATGCTGATGTTCGAAGAGAAATAATGGGCCTTCTCAGATTAATGTGCTCAAATTGAAACGGGTCCAGATCTCCTGGTTCACAAGTCAAAGGTTTTGCAGTTTGCTAAGTTCAGAGAGGATAACTCTTATCAGAAACACCACAAAGTCATCACGTTAGCTTTCCATCCCAGTAGGACTCTGTACCATAATTTATTCATTCATACTTGTTCTTTATGCAAAAGTGAGCATAAACCTCTCCGTGCACAAACAGAAAGCCGATTAGGCTTCAAATTGCATGCAAATAGCACCTGTATCTACACCTTGTGATTTTTTCTAGCATAGAAATGAAGAACAAACAAAAGTCAGACGTATGTCCAGATCTGAACAGCCATTAACCCCAGATTTTTTAGCAGCTTTGTTGTGTTGTCAGAGAATTCTTTGAGCATTTAATGCTTTCAGATCATCTGGGATGTATTCCGTATGGATCTGCTCAGCTCAACTGTGGCTCAGCATTACACTGCCACACAAATACAGGTCCAGCATTAAATGTCCACAAAGTTTTTTACAAAACAGACATCTGCAAGATGAGAAGGCTTTTAGTCATTTCCATCCATATTTGGATTTTACAGGACCAGAAGATCCACACCCCAAACCGTCACCTGACATCCAGCCTCTCCTGCACCTGTTTAAAGATGTTTATTTCCTTTCCTTTCTTTTTTTTTTTTCATTACAAAACCGTGAACCAGAGATCATGAAACCTAACGGCATTAAACAGCACACAAAGAGAGAACAGGGCCGGAAAGCACTCTCATCTTGCGGCAGCAATAAACTACTGCACAGAAAACAAAATCCATTACAGGAGAAGGAGCGATACAATTTCCCCCCCAACAGCAGCCACAGTAGATGGGACAGAAAATGGAATATGCAGCAGACGTGAGAGGCTGTAAAAGACGAAAATGGCTTTGTTTAACCACCAAAATTCTTCCCCTCTTTGATTTGCTCCTGGAGATTTATTAAGTTATCTATTTGCCTTAGTTCTGGCACCGAGTCTCCCTGTGAAAGGTTTCAATTATTAAAGCCCAAAGCGGGGGGCAGAGGCTACAGTCCCTACACTGGATCATTACACTTTTATGAAACATAAGTGCATAAACGCCTATCTGGGTAAAATCCCCCAGAAACTCTGCATGGTATGGAGGCAGAGGGGGTGGCTCAAAATAAGAGGGAACGCATCGCAACTGCCACCATTTAGGTTTTTGTCATAGCAGGAGATTAAGTTTTAAACAACCCCCCCATTTTATTCAGGAGCGTCCCAGTCGGTGGTTTTTATGCCGAGAAATGCTTGGAAGGACATTAGCCACGATGGAGGTCAGGCTTGTGGTGGAAACCTCAGTCTGGGTTTTTGTAAAACGGATGTTTCTACGACAGATTTTCTGTCTGGAAGACAGAGCTCAGAAAAAGACTTATCGACGACGCCCTGAAGAGCATCAAATTGAAAAGATCGGAGGCAAATCACCACAAAACGACGCCGATCTAAAAAGGCAGGTTACTGCCCGTCTTTCGGCCTGAGTTACAGTCCTGTGTATTGGGGGCTAAGCCTTCATGAAAAAGCACGACAGCACCTTCTGTCATGCAAATCCTTGCTCAAAACTAAGCAAGTAAATTTAGAAAATGGACCTAAATCGAATAAAAACAGAAGATGTGAATGACAGGAGAACAGAGGGACTCAGGTGTTAGTCATTGTGGAAGCCACAAATGTGTTCATTTACCTCTCATATTGCGCGAAGCATCTGCAAACGGTTTTGTTTTGTTTTCTTCTCAGGTGACTGAAAGACCCAAAGGAGAGTTCATGTTGGCAGTTTTTAATCATCGGGCCGGGACGGGTCCTCGTGGCCGACCTTCAGCAGCTTTGTGTGACATCATCATGCGGCCAGGTGTGAGATATTCACCTGACAACCCAAAGCATCCTGGGAGCCAAGAAAGAGACTCAAAGTTCCTACGTGCATGCGCCATCTGCAGCCCGTATGTGATATTAAAAAAAGGGGGGTGTGCAAACTCTATCAAACCCAGGAAGACAGACCTGCTCCACCTGGCCTGAGCTGCTGCAGGGTCTGCGTTTGCCACTAATCTGCCACGACCCAAAAGCTGCATACCCTTTTTGTGGGATTCTGTAAGTGCGAGTGTGGTTTTGCTCCCCGTTTTACCTTTTCTTTTTCCTGTTAAAAGGTCAGAGGTCATAACAGGATTTCCTCCAACTCGTTCCCACGCATTCTGTATGCAAGCAGCAGCGGTTTACAGCCACAGACTGTCTGGTTAATCACCGCTGACGCCATCGGTTCCAAAAGCATCTACAAGTCGGATTTATCCGAACAGAGAAAACAAAACAGCTTATAGTTTTCAGCTTCAGTGCTGCCGAGCGTCAGCCCGCAGCCTGGTTATCACTCCCACTTATTTCAGGAGCCGTTCTGCTCTCAGTCTGAGCTCCTGGATTCTTGGATTTCACAACATGTTAGTACCGATTCTCCGCTCCAGTTCCAGGGTTTTGGGACCGCCAGCAGCCATTCCTCTGAGTACAAACTTCAGGGCCGCTGAAGACCATCAAACTCTACGGGATGAAGCCAGTCTTTTAGTTTGCGACGCGACGCATTTTTGAGCTGGAAGCTGCCGACGATGTCGGCTAAGACGAGCAGATGGACGCAGCCCTCGACATATACGCTCCCCCACTCAAACGGGGACGGGCTGGTGGTGAAAGCCTGAAGTTTGAGCTGCCATCTGTGCGCCCAAGCAGAGCCGAGAAGCAGATCAGACTCTGCCGCCTCGCATTTTGGTTGTTGGCAGGGGAGGGTTGGAACATGCCGTGGTCATGAAGTTGTAACCCATCTGTCCGAAGAGTGGACATGTTGTGCTTTCTGGCGGGGGGGGGGTTTCTACCCACCAGTGTGACCAGTGGGTCTGCGAGACACCGTGGGCTCTCTGCCAGCTCCGAGCAGAAACATCCCCCCAGGCTCCCCATCCAACAGCCGCTGCCTGTGACACAAAACCCAACAGAAAAATAGAAAAAACAACAAAAAAACACCTCGGACTTACTTTTAAAACTCTAAAATCTTAAAACTTTACCCCAAAACTGAGACAATTTTCATTACAATCTAAGACCACGGGGCCTCTAAAAATATCTTAAGTTTATTTACCCTTTAGCAGAAGAAGAAAATCCTAAACTCAGCCTTAGGCACTCCTTTAGGGGAGAAACCATACAGCAGGTCTGATTTTTGCCTTTTTGGCTCTAATTTAGGGATATTTCTACATATTTGGAAGAATCGTGTTCGTGCAGAGTTTATGTACTGATTTTTATTTTATTTAAGGATACTGTCTCAGTTAAAGACAGAAAGAAGTAGATTTTACTTCTAGAAGTAGATTTACTTCTTTTTTACTTTTTTAGTTATGGAGAGCACTTTGAGCTACATAAATGAAGTTTGATTTGATTGGATAAGAGCAGCCTGGCTGAGGTGGAGTCCCATCTCCATCTCCAGCCAGCAGAGCGTAACACTCCCGTGCTCCGCTCGGGGCGCCACAAAAAAGCACAAAAGAAGAAGAGGTGGAGCGCTCCAGTCTGGCAGCCAAGCCGGTGGCCGCTCCGGCTCAGGTCCAGTCGGGAAACAATGGCTGGCCTAATTATCCCAGCGAGCCGTCCCTCCTCAGCCGGTCTGGTGGTCCAAGGCAGCCGGAGGGACGCAGCGCTTTGCCATCCCTCCGTGTTGTCATAGTTACGCGCTACACTTTGGGGAAGTGGTGGGAGCTACTGGACGGGTTCTGAATACATTATAGCCTTCGGAACACCGAGGGCAGAGACTCCACGAATGGCAATTGGAAATGATTAAAAAAAAGCCTCGGGTGTGAGGTCCAGGGCTCATAATGAACACGCAGCATCTGCTATTGAACTCTGAGACAAACGGGCCACACAGCTGACCCAGCGGCCTCACACCCTATGTGGTTCCTCCACCCCTTTCTGCTTCTGGTGAGCATTTGCTGCTCCTGCTAAATGATGAATGGCAGCAGCATTTAGGTCAAAGCACAGAGTGTTTCCGTTTCACGGGAAAAAGCTTAAAAATTTAAGGTTACAACACTTTCCGCGCTCTGAAAACTGAGGCACGCCAACCCTGTGCGTTTTGCGAAATTATTCATATCAAATGGCGCCTAATGGCCAATTCCTCATCCTCACACAGTTTTTTTTCCCTGACAAAAATATCGACTTTAGAAAGTTTTTCATCATGCAAAGCTGCCACAGAGGTCATGCAGCACATCCATAGGACACTCTTTTCTGCAACCTGTCCGTCACGCTGTGGGCCTGCAGTCTGCACCTGCAGCACCTCCTGTGGGGGGGCAGCCCTGCACACACCTCCTCCAAACCTCTAAATCTGCTCCGGCTTCAGCATGCCTGAAATTTCAGACATCATCGCCTCAATATAAAAGTAGCTGGAGGCAGACTTTCCCCAGAGTTCCACTTCCACTATCTGATGTACCGGTGCCCGCGCCCCCCCAGCTCCCTGTTTCCGTCCAGCTTGAAGAGTCTGGAGCCTGCAGCCGGGCTGGAGGGGCGCACGTCAGCGGCGATCGATGGAAAAACGTTGAGTTTGGAGTCAAACGAAGCAAAAACTGATGCATCTGATGAGCAGAAACCCTGTCGCGAAAAAAAACCAAGTGACTACTTCTATCACAGCTTTGAACATTCGTGCTGATATTTTCTTTCTGACTCATTTTTGTCTCCTTTTCGAAATTAGAAATGTACCACTTTCAAATACTTAAATTACACAGAATATCCTCCAAGTGTTGACAAAAAAACATAATTAAATTTCAGTGAAGGCACAAAAATTAATCCAAAACATCACTGTTTTCGCTATTTATTATTCATATGAAGGGATTTGTAGAAAATTGAATTACTCGCGTGGCTTATGATTATGAAAGTAAATCTCACTGGGGCGGAGTGGCGTGCTGAATTACTGAGAGGCGACGGTGGCGCACATGCACACTCGGTGACTGGGTTCAGAAACAGAAGGAAAGGCGGCTCCCTGAACTCTGAGGCGACGCTGAGCCCATCAGCCATCAGCCATCTGCTGATAGGACTGCTTCCACTCCAGCCCAGCGCAGCCATAAGGCTCTCTGCAAAGCTGCAGGTCCCGGGTTAAGCTTTCCCCGACCACCACTCCAGATAAACGTCCATCCAGAAGCATCCCGGCTCAGTCTGAGGCGCAACTTAGACGTATCGATCGTCCGTTTGATGCACTGCTGGCATCCGAGTGCATCCGATCTGTTTGTGGGCTGGATTTGGAGTGTGAATGCCCCTACAGCTGAAGAGGTGTGCTCCAGGAAAAGTTTAGTTTGTGTTAGTCTGCTGCATCACAACTTTTGATTGTATTCCACAAACTCTTTCACCAGATGAAGCGTGTTACATAAGCGTGTTGGTTATTTTTCACTCTTTAAGGACCTCTTTTAGGCGTTTGAAGTCACAAAACGTGCACAGACATCCATGGCTCTTACAGACTGCATTCAGACGGCTCTTCATCACACACGAAATCAGACACTTTCATTTTTATTACTTTTTTTTATTTCATTTGAAACGCATTTGTTATATCAGATGAATTGGAATTGAAATCCATCTCAGACCTTTGCAGCCGACTTAATCAGGGACCTCCCCAAACAATGCAATCCCAATCTTTCTCTGATTTGCTTCCACTGGTTCTGCAGCAGGATGTGGTCGTTTCCACTCTGCACATCATTTCATTTGATTAGGCCGGTGAGGAAGTGAGCGGAAATCTCCCCCTCAGTAACAAAGAAAAGCCAACACACATCATCAGAACCAACACTTCATCCTGGAGAGACTAAAACACCAGAGAGGCTTAATGACAACTGTTTGAAAGTGGCTGCTGAGAGCGAGCGGAACCTGTTCAGCCACGTTATTGAATCTGAGGCCATTAGCTGCCAGCGGCTCCTTTTCCCAGCAGAAACGGACACATTTTAAAGGACCACGTCCACCCCAACCCCGGGCGCATTTCAATATGAAAATGAAGGAGCGCTCTCAGAGCAGAAATTGAGATCTAATAACACTTTGGGAAAGAAGAAGCTGTCATGCTATATTTCCCAATGGTCTTGATCTAAGAAGCAGGCAGAAAAGATGTCGTCTGTTCCCTCCTTTTGCTTTTCGTTTAGTAGACAAAGACGCCACCCGTGAGCGGGGAATCCCTGAACATCCCGACACCCTTCTTCTTTCCCTCCTCTGGTTTCTGTTCAGGCTTCTGTTTCCTTGCCTGCATTTCCAAGCGTCGCTCTCTGGAACTATATCTCTTTGGCTCATTAAGGTAGGTGTTGACACCTTCCCCGCAACGTTCTCTGTCTGCTTTTCCTCTCACGGCTTCCAGCTGCAGCCCCCCCTCCCTCATTATGAGCCGAGTCCCCGTGTTTATTCATTCCCGTCCCGTCGCGAAAACTTTGCAACATTTCCCTCTTCTTCCCTGCTCAGCCCCTCTGATGTTTTCCGACGCGTTCCCTCTGATGGCTTCCTTCATTGCCTCTACGCCGACACAGCCTCAGCCACTTTGATGGTATATTTCATCTCTAACGTGACATCCTGCACAAACCAGAGCCGAACAGACAAAACAGTTTGCATAACATTTGCATAAAAGAGCGATGAGTTAAGGATTCCAACAAACAGACAGAACGCCTCTTTGGATCTGCAAAATCTTCGTTTTGCACGCTGGCAGAACGACTCGGCTTTTAATTAACTAACAGTGAATGTTTTGGCAGGCGCAGATATTATTGTTCATGGAAACCCAACCAGCTTAATGGTTTTGAAGGAGACGACCAAGCGGGGATCAGTTTTTTTTTTAAACCCTGCTCCTGGCCTGGAAGTTATCCAAAAAGGGAAACTACACCTGGGCGTCATCATCACAGCTGAGATCAAATGACGGCCCTCTTTTCCGGCACCTCCAGCGGTTATCACCGTCACTCCCTAAACCTCCTCCGCAGCTCACTGTGACGCCCTAAATACAGATTCAGCCACAGCAGGTCCCCGACGAAGTCAGGAAACGCATTTGTGTGTTTGTGTGTGCCTGTGTGTGTGTGTGTGTGTGTGTGTGGGTTTGTGTGTGCGTGCGTGTATGACTGTGAAACAACTCCTTTCCAGCACAGGCATCTCGTTCTGATTGCTAATTAGCAGCTTGTCAACAGCGATTCCTGTGTGCTCCTCTGTCTCTGCTGAGCCACAATGGAAACGCGTTTCACAATCACGCACGAGCGTGCATGCGTGTTCTCAGGCGTGCACGCGCGGAGAGTCACTGCGCAGGGGGCATGGAATCACATAGAGGCGTCCTTTATTAATCCCCCAGTGGGATAAGACGCTTCTTACACCAGCAGAGAGACAAAATACACCCAGAGTGAATGTAATAATGTCTCGAACATGTGCAGAATCTATTGTTTTTTTTTTCCAGGATTATATATGGAACATGGAGCCGGGCTTGAGTGTATGGACAGTGCCCAGAGATGGTGAATTTGCACAGACTGAGGTGAGGTGGGGGACAGTGTAACACGTCTCCCATGCAGAGACCTGAGAGGCCCACGGTTATTAAAGAGTCTGACGGCAGAGGGGCTGAAAGGCCAGTTTTGCACGGTGGGGTCGGCAGCCTGCTGCAGAGAGAGCTGCTCTCAGCCATCACGGAGGCCACTTTCACCCTCCCGCTCTGTGAAGTGCTCCACCGCAGAGCCACGCTCCAGACCAGCTTGTTGAGACTCTACCTGTCTGCTCCCCCTTCATAAAAGGCTTTTAACAGTGTCCTGCACACTCTGAAGGAGCTCCTCAGAAGATGTAGGCCACTTAGCCCCTTTTTATGCAGGGGGACTGGGTTTCTGGACCAGTTTTATTGCATGCAACTTTTCATAGATGAGCAAAAAAAAAAAAACGTAATGTGATGAGAATATGCAACAAGACAAGCATCCAAAGAGACATTTACTCAATCGTTGACACACCTCAGAGGTATAATTGACACCTGCCTGGTGATAAATGTCAGCCATGAGTGACATCATGAGGGAGACATTCGATAAATGTTCCCCTCATTCGATAAACACTTGCTCCTCAGTCGGCTGCATAGATTCCCGCCGGCCAGCAGGCAAACGCACACGTGCCGACGCACTCCCACTGCAGCTGCTCGTGCTTCGCCGCCTCCGAAATAAAGAGATGGGCAGCTGGCATGTCAGAATGATCATGCTCGTCGGCTTCTTAAACCGGCAGGGACACGTGGGTGGCTGCTCTCCTCAGAGGCCCCTAAAAAGGCCTTTAAATATCCAATACGCCAGCACTTGGAAAAGAGTTCTCCTTCCATTCCACCACCACCTGCCAGCTTGCCTGCTCTAATTGGAGCAGTTGTTTTTAGAGCTGAAAACACACATTACAGGCAAAGTGCAAGTGAAGACGGCGCAGCCGTCTTTAAATGTCCAACAATGTAAAGGCTAGGGAAGAGGTCCCGGCCGGGACCGCAGGACACAGACGAGAGACGACACACAAACCGTGTTTATGTCCAGCCGTTCGTACACTCCATCCTGCACTCTGACCTTTCACTCAAAAAAAGGTTTTAGCGGGAAAAAAAAGCCTCTCAAAACTGTGCAACGATGCAATAAAGAAAGCCCTGCAGCACAGCAGCGTTTGTCCCCAAACCCCGAAGCGTCGAGGTGTCACCGAAGGCCGAGGAGAGACGAAGCCGCCCTACGTAAAGGTTACATCCTGCATCCCGTCAGATGCAGAACTGTCAGATTACCAGCTCCCGCCGGGTAATTAACCACCACCTGAAGCTATTTCAAGCGTCAAACCTCCACTTCTGTGGACGCATGGATGCAGGTGGAACTCACAGCTGTGTCGGCTGTTTTCTGACGTTTCTACAGGATGTTTACTTCACTCAGTGGTTAGACTTAAAATGTCCACAACCAGCTCACGGATTAATGTAGAGTCTAGAAGGGCCACGGGCTTCTCACTCATTTTCTAGAAATCATCTCCTTCAAAATAAATAAGAAGCACGCTTATATTTACACTGAATACGAGCTGATGCCTGCCCTCTATTTTCACTGCTCACATGAAAACTATTTAATAGTTATAAAGCAACGGAAAGGTCATTTTCAACCCTTTCTGTTGGAAATGGTGGCAAACCTTCACAATACACCTTCAAAAGGAAGCATAGCAGGTGGAACGCTTTATATTGGGCCTCAGACTGATTTGATAAACAGAGAAAATGAGGTAAATGGCAAAGAACCCAGCTAACCTCGTCAAAACGCTTAATTGGAGGATGAGTGCACTTGTAAATTTAAATAAAATTGTAAATAAACAGAGGCAGAAAATCTCAACGCTTACTTGAGTAAAGGTGTTATTTTAACACCTCTTCAAGGCTTCTTCAGCTGGGTGATCATAAAAAGCACTAAGGTGCCAGAAAAAATAAAGAAAACCAACGCAACAGGCCGCCGTCTGTCACTGGTCTGTCATCGGCGCTGCATCCAGAAGATCCTGTGTAATGACAGTCTCAGGAGATCTGCAGTTCAAAGAACAGATACGTCCCATTATCCAGGCATGGGCCAATGGGCCTGAACACGGTTTGGGAATCCTGCAGGGAGGCACACTCGCTGATGGATAAACAACCGACAACAGTAAAACATGCGCTAACCTGCGAGCTAACCTGGAGAAGACATGATAGCGTCTCACTGGTCACGAAAACAGACACGCCTGTTTGTGACTGGGCTGGATTGCTTTGGAAAAACACACACACACAAAAAAAAAAAATCAACCATCTTTGAATTAAATATTTCACACTTTGATGGTCAAGCTCTGCATTCCTCTGTGGTCCAGATCAGAAAAAAAGCCTCATCGTGAGGCATATGATGGGCCTGGAGGCTGCTGATGTCACAAATGCACCCCAGGAGCTCCATATGGCATTCAGAGGACGGGTTAAACATTCAAATGTGCTCCTTATTTCCTGTGTGAGAGTCCAGCTCCGTAAATGAAAATAAAGGCTCGATTTAGGCCTGGGTCGAGCGGGATGTCGCGCTCCCCGTCTTTTGCTGGAGCGTCTGGGGGTGCTGGGGGCATCGGCGGCTCCGTCTGTGGCGAGCCCACACATTAGCCCACATTTGTTCACATCCGAGCTCTCTCAGTTGAACAGACTCACCAGATTGTCCTGTAGTTTACAGCCAGACAGTCGTGCTACTGCAGGCCCAGGGGAGGTTCAGCTCTGGCTGCCTCAGTGAAAAGCAGAATGTCTGTTTAAGCACGCCGAGACTCGCAAAACACTGTCACTGGAGAAGTGGAGCAAAGGGAAGCACCCAGGTCCTGCATGGCAGCTTTAAACTCTCACTTTAAGCAGCACTGGTGCCCCTTCAGACGTAGCATCCGGTTGTAAAGGTGCTGCAGAGATTCTCGGAACAACGTTAGGCAAAGTTTTTCTTGCCAGCGTATTACCACTGTAATAAAAACGGATTTTGAATCAGACCTGCAGCTGCACACGGGACTTTTCTGCCCTGCTGAAGAGGACAAAAAGATGCCACCAGATGCCCACAAACATGAAAGATTCAAACTGGAGCACTTTGGCCGACTGCATTCTTTTTAAAGCGTCATACAAATGAAGATAAGTCAGACCTGATTTACTACAGTTTCCTGAGATACACATGTATCTAGTGCATGTAACAAGAATTCAGAAGCCTCTTTCTTGTTTTAGGAGGGAATGCACACCTCTCCAGTCCAATGCTGCCAATTTCCCTGCTGGTGCAACCCATGCAAACACCCACAGGGAGTCCCAGCCCACTGATGGCACACTCAGTCAGGTGTGGGATGATCTGAGCTGTAGGCTGCTCTTGATTGGACTGGAACTGTTTTTAGTCCTTTAGCTTTGCTTTGCTCATCAAACTAACGCTTTTCCTCCCTCTTTGTGACTATATTAGGGCGAAACCAGCCGTTGGCTAGTGTTGCATGACCAAAAGTCATATTTCAACATCCCTTATGTGCCAACAAATTATTGCAAGTTGCTCCACAAACCGACACAAAACAGGCTGGGAGGTTAGAATAGTTTAGAACGACCAGTGAAATGGGAAAAAGGGCATGAAAGACTGCTCGGTAAGACAAACAAACATTGAAAATGTCAGCCTTTAAAACATACATCGGTGAATAGAAAACAGAAATCCTGCTGTTTTTGTTCTCAGAGAAGGCCTCCAGTGTGAGTCAGAAGTAATTCATCCAAGAAGCAAAAACACATGGTCTGAAAAACTGAGGAGGAAGACATCAATTCCAAAGCGGCATCTGATTAAGCATGAAATAAAAATCCAGGAAATGTGTTATTTATTCCGTTACTCCCCCTGCAAGACGTTAAAGGAGCCAAATCTCACAGCAACTGAGTTAATTTACTTCAGCCTCAAAACGCAGATGGACAGATCCTTAAAAAACGGAAAGAGCCGAGTTTGAAAGGAAGAGACTCTAATGTTAGGAAACAGAAACTGGAATTGGATCCAGTCTTTTGATTGAGTAAAAAGGTAATGAGTGGCTTAGTCTGTGGCCTAATGAGTCAGTGGCTGGTCAAACATTAGCTTGTGGATAACCAAGTCTGAAGAGAGTCAGAGTGAAGCAAACACGAGGTCAAAGCTGTTTTACAGCAGAAGAAAGGCTCTAAAATACATCTGCAGTGTCCTGGGATTGAGTTAAACCCTGAAGGGATCCAACCACCTTCTCTCTAAACCCCCTCTCCCTTAATTCCTTTGTAAAGTGAATCGGTGAGAAGAGCGAAGGACCCATTGCTGCAGACGGAGAGTCTGCACATTCTGCAGACTGGAAAGTAAATATCTCAACTATTTCCTCCGAAGCTTGCAGAAGGGGATTAATCATCGGCGGAGGACATTATCCACACGCATTCCTTAAAGTGATGTTTCAGGAAGAGTCTGGAGATAAGAGAGCTCAGACTAGTGTCGGTCTGCCCTCCGTGGGGTCGGCTAATTGCCGGATGGGTTTTGTGTTTGCGTTGTGGCCCACAAACTGTGCAGGCCGGGAAGTGGGTCCCCCTGAGAGGACAAGCGCCCGCTGCTCTGCGGTTTTTCAGCAAAGCTTTGCGACCGTCGCGTTAAACCCGCTGATTTGCAGAACCTTTTTGCGAAAAACATTTGCAGTCACGAATAAGCCGTGAAGAAAAAAAAGATAATCAAGAAGCCGGGCATGCAGATTTTATGGTCTCTGATTGGGACTTCTGAGGCCCAGAGGGCAGAAAGGTGTTTGTAGCCGGCGGTTGAGTGCGTGGCCTCACAAAATGCAGACATGCCCTGCATGCGCCGCACGGATATGGAGCCGGGTGCTCATAATCAGACGCCACTTTTGCAAATGGACTCTTCTGAGCACAGCATTGAAATATAAATGGTGAGATGGGGCCACTGGAGTCAGCCTTTAATCCATGCCAATGCAAATGGAGCCCTAGGTCATCACCCTAGCACTGTAACTGCCTCTGGCCGGGACAAATTGATGAGAGAAAACCCTCCGAAATGGGTTTTCCCACAGTTTACAGCATTTATACAGCACAGACTGTATAATCAAATAGCCTGGAGCCTCTGGCTGGCAAAAGGGGGAATCGGCTGGCCCCATCAAAGTATCTGCAGCCCACCAAGTGTTCTTTTTTAAACCATCACCCCACTGACCTGCCATTTCTCTGGCAAGAGGACGCAAAAAAACAGCCACAGCCACATTTCCACCGAGGGAAAAGTGATAATGAGCGAAGGCCGTGGGTTTGGCGACTCCTGCTTTAATTTTTTCCTCATTATTTTTTGAGCGATGACCAAAAAGTCAAAACTAATCTTAAATTCACCGTGAGAAAAAAAAAAAAAAAAACGCGGCACACTCGAAACGGCTTTGCAGGAGTTGCATAGCAACAGCCGGCTGTGTCTGTGTTTTAGGTGATGCCAGCTACAGCCAAAGAGCTCCGCTGGACACAAGAGCCTCTCAGTGCTGATAATTAAGCTCCGACTGGACCTGCAGCGGGGCACGGACAATTAGTGCAGCTGTAGGGCCTCAGTACAGTTGGCAGACAGCGCTCTGCCAAGCGGGCCTGGAGCCAGCCGGTCCCCGCCGCAGAGTCTGAACCAGCCACTCACAGAAAAACTTCGAGATCATTACAAAAACACTTCTGGGAGGGCGCAGAGGTAAAAGGCTGAGACACCCGCGCTCTGCACCAAACAGATGCCTCTTCGCTTCAAATTCCTCAAACTGGCCTGAAATTTGTTACCAAAATGGGCCCAAATCCACCGTTTCAGATAAAAGGATAACAACTTTTTAGGGTGGAAGCCGGTCCTAATGAGTGGTCCCAGCCCTGCTCCCGGTTAGCAGCAGGTCACATGACCATAGAAGCTCTAATTGCACTCTGCGGACGGCCATTATCCTCTGCCGCTTTTGTTCCTGCTAAAGGAGGACGCTGCTGTCATTTCCACCCCTCTGAACACCTTCCTGCTGAGACGGCTGTTCACCGCTGAATGAACACAAGCCCCGTGTTGTGCCGTCCACCTAATGCCTCCAATAATCCCTTTAACCCTCCCTAGTCCGGCCGGCTGTCGGCTGCACACATTACCGGCGTGCTGGAAGCATTCATCAGCCCCGAACTGCCCATCCGCCCCTCTGCCACTCTGCCAATTGATTTTCTACCTCCCTCTGCCAGCGCTGTCCCCTCACTCCTCCAAACCCTCTCTTTTCATTAAAATAACCGGCTTCGTTTTCAGCTCGGCCGTGCTGGTTTCTAATCACACAGCCGCCAATTGAATTCGCGGCACCCCAATTAGTGGAAATGGGATGCTCTTCTCTGTGGCGGCCCCAATTTGGGGTCGACACTGATAAGCAAAATGCTCCTTTACATAAAGCCTTGCCTGGGACTGCGTTAATGAATTACCCTCCAACCTCTGTCTTTCATTAAAACACGCTCACGCGGGATAATGAAATAGCTGCAATCACAGGTGCCCCAGATTCTGCCGGGCCGTGTCAGGTTAGGGCTCGGCTTCGCGCACGGCTGACGGGTCACATGACAACCAACAGAGTCATCAGCTGGTGTTTAACCTCCTCCAGGATCTGAGAGGAGCCTCATTTTTAGGAGAATTCAAGTAAATCAACCATCAAAATCCCCCGAAAAGTCTTTATGAGGCAGGAGAGCCGCATTGTGCTGGTCCACCAGCATCAAAGCGGCGGGCCATTTACACCCCAAAAACTGGCCCAATCTGACTCTTCCTCCTTCTGTTCTCATAATTAAATAGTGTTTTCTCAGCCGATAGGAAAGGAAAAAATAAAAACATTTTTCTTTCTCTTCGTACAAATGAAAAAAACCTGAGCCCAGCAAGCTGGAAAACGTGACAGGACAGACTTCGGGTTTCTAACCAGAGGAGGCAGAAATCTGCCCATCGGCTTCGTTCTCACTGTGAAATTCGTGCTCAAAAAATTGGGCAAATTAGATATCCTGCTACCAGCTCAGCAGGGTGTTTACTCCCAGATGCCACTGCAACCAATACTCTCCCTTCAGCCGGCGAGCCATATTGAGGGACACTTAATTTTTAAGTCCTTTAAGACTATTTTCTCTCATCTTATCCTCTTATTTGTTTTAAGTCGCGCCCTCATCCTCTTGCCTGACCCGCCCTTGATTTTCTCCCTCCTTCACTTCTCCTCCTCAGCCTCCCGTCTGAATAAATAAATGCTGAGATGGGAGAGGGAGAAGGGCCAGAAGATGAGAGAAAGAGAGAGAGAGAAGAAACTAGGGCACTCCAACCTGGATGCGTCGTGCACAGCAATTTGCTCAGATGGAAAGCGAGGCAGAGAGGAGGAGGAAAACAAGGAGCTTAAGAGCATCTCTGCTAAAGAGGGGGTAGCTTAGAGAAAACAGGAGAAGTGGACTGACAGGCTGAGCCTCTGAGAGGGATGGGTGGAGAGCAAGCAAAACAAGACAAAAAGAAACAATGGGTAAAAAGAAAAAACATCACAGAATGAAAAAGCTGGGAGAAAAGGGTGGGATCCAAACCCCAAATTTACCTCCAAAGCCAGGGACTGTCTGACAGAGGAACGGTGAAAAGAAAGCCCTTACAGGCTGCTTTATGATGCATGTTGGTTTAAAGGCTATTTCTAAGAATACACCCAAACTGGTGCTTTTATTGTAACAAAACAGACAAATAAAGAAATAGAAAAAGAGAGGTGGAGGCAATCTATCTATTAACGTCCATTCTTTCTCATTTCCAACAGGAGGGATTTAAAGCAAATTCCAATTCCAGGCCACCTGTTTTCCACAGCAGTCATTTAATTTCGAGACAAATAGGCCATAAATAAGGTGTGCATGCTGAGATGGGATACAAATGGACCATCCTTGAGCTTTCAGCCATGTCTACGTCTCATTTCTTAGGAAATTTTCTGCGTTGTCATCATCAGACTGCCTTTTCTGATGTGCATCCTCTCCTCAGACCCACAAAACCTCCCAGAACAAAGGAGTGGTGCACCACAACCCACCGTGGTGTTTTTTTACTGCACAGAAAATGACATAAATGTCTACGCCTGTAAAAACAGGCGTACATTGGATTTCTGTTGGGCGTGACCCAGAGATTTAAATGTCTGTGCACCTACAGGTGTTTGTTCCCCTCTATGCAAACCGAATTTAGATTCTTTCGGCCCCCATGCAATCAGATCCGGCTCAGATTCTTCTACCCCAGAGGTTAGACAAACAGCTAATGAAAAACACATAAAGCTTTTCTGGTCTGCTGACCTTTCGGAGCAATCCACTGGAAAAGCCACATTTACATATTCGCTCATGTGCCGATGCAGCTTCTCTTAACTCAGAGCTGTGGAGGCCATCAAAGCTCTGATCGACCAACCCCAACCCCGCCGCTTACGCACAGATATTACCTGCAAACTCCACATCAGACATGACGCACAAAGCAGAAAGGGTTGATTTTGAGGGTTTGTTTGAATCGTTTTTAAACCGAAACACAGCGAGTGAAGATTCCAGCTTTCCAGCTGTGCCATCTTTGTTTCCAGCCTTTTGTTGCCTCAACACTTTGGGGGGGGGGGGGGGGGGGGGATATTGCACAGCCGGTGGGACACAACCAGCTATAAAAAGCAACGGCTGTAATCTGGAGTGTTTTCCAAAATCAAACCCACTCGAAAGTCTGATCAACCAGCGCAAACAGGATCTAAACCCGATCTTTAATGAGGATTATGATTAGTTACAGGACTGATTACAAGGAGGAAGCCTTCAAAGAAAAGAGGTGACGCGGTCTACGGCTACAAGCGTCTTCATGAAAGATGTGCGGCGGGCGATTGGGAAACTGAAAAGTGACAATTAATCAGCATCCTTCGGCTGCATTTACTGAAAGGAAGCAGAGACGCTGCGCCCTAACCGGCTGTAGCCGCACGCCTCCACAAACACTAATGGAGGGATTGTCAATCTAGAGGAGAGAAAGAGCTCTGACCCAGCTCTGGTTGATTATTTTTCCCCTTTCTGACCATTAATGAGTTGATCCTGCTGTCTGATAGCAAAATGACAGCGAACTTTGATTTTTTTCGCCCGAAAACCAAAGAAATGGGGGAAGCTAAAGCTCCATTTATGTGAAAAGTTGGAGGACGCTGTTAAAGTCTCGTGTGTGATGGAAGTGAAACGCAGATGATGCATGAACTCAGGAGGCGGGAGCGTAATAACACGGGATGTCAGTTTGAGCCACGCGGTGTTTAAATGTTAATTAGTCCCAACCTGGAAATTCAGCAGGAGCCTCATTGCATATTCATGTTATTTCTGAAGGTGCTTCATTTCCCACCCAAAAAAAAAGAGAGATCAGGAATGGGGCTCATGGATAAAATCCGAAATAGAAAACGAAGAGTGGGAGGAATGCATATGAGCTCCAGGAGTAGCTGCAAATGGAAGAGATGAAATTGAGGTTCTGTAAGTGCTGAAAAGAGGAGACGAGCAGAAAAGATAAGAATGTGAGCTCGGGCGGGGCAGGATCGGGAGAATGGGGCCGAGATGAGATGAAAGTTGAGATTGAGGAGAGGATGAGGGAAAAACAGATGAAGTGAGGAGGCAGGGAGTTCTCGAGCATGAGAGAGCCCTAAGTGGCAAAGGTAGAGATGTGGGAGCAAGGGCAGGAAAACTAAAGAGGACAGTGGGAGAGGGGAGCAGAGGGGATGAAAGGAGGGAGGAAGCGAGAAGTAGAGGAGGAGAACAATAAGAGCAAAGTGGCAAAACGGAGAAAGATGAGCACGATGGGTTGTGGGGGGGCTGCTCCTCAGAGACGGGCCATTAATAATCCATGGATTCTTAAGTACTCCTATTGAGGGAGGAAATCACTCCTGTGAGTCTGAGAGCAGCCCGGGCTCGTCCTCAGCGGCCGTCTCACTCCCTTTGTTTCGCCTCTCTTCAAAGCTCTCGTTTAGAGCCGCGGCGTGCGGACAGGGCAGCCCTGCGGGGTCACTGCAGGTCACAGCGAGCAGGGTGGCCGACGGCATCAGAGGCCCAGCCACACGTGGGGTACAAACACCCGGATCAGGCCAGCGCCATCACCAAGATTCCTCCACCCAGCCTCTGGATTTTTCCCATTTGTGTTCTGAGGCGCATATTCAGTGTCATTGTTTTTCCAACAATCCCCCGTCCTTGTGGCTGCATTTAGCTGTATTTAGATGTTTTCCATCACTTGGAGCTTGTAAAACATGTTTGTCGGTAAAAGATTCTGTGACCTCCTCTCCAGGTTTGCTGTTGGTTTCCAGACTTCTTGTTATTTCTGTGCTGCTGGTTTTCTTCAGCTCTGTGTTTTTGGCTTCTTCTCCAAGTCCCGGTTCTCCCCGTGCACTTGGATCTCTCCCCTCCCTCGCAGTGGAAAACATCTTGACGGCTCGTCGTCCTCGAGGAGCTCGCAGCTCGACAGTAGTTTTGCGCGAAATGCAGAACATATGTGCACATGTGCACTTGACTGGTTCCTGTTCTCTCTGTGAATGTTTTATGTCGCTGGCTGTAAAGATTTTTGGCTGCTGCTGAGCTCTGTGGAGACATTCTCTGTGACCACTGAGTCATTTCGGGTTGGCCGCCTGAAACGGCTGTGAAGTAATCCGACGAAGGCTTTATGAGAGCTGGGAAGCCCTTTTCAGATCCATGTGTGGGTGAAAATGATCAGGCCGCCTTCGCTCGCTGCACCCGTAAAGACTTGATTACAGCATTTGAAAGTGGTTTGTAGGGAGGTCCCTACTCCAGGTGCCGGTGGTAAAATAACAAATCAGATCCTTGTCAAAGCCTTCTGTGTTCAGCGCGTTTTATATTTTGATCCAACGGGCTGCAATGAAGCAAAACCGACTGTTTCAAGATGCTACAGCTCACACAAAGGAAGAGAGACACAAAGTCAGATGACAAAAGTCCACATAAGGTCATTTCTCTGCTAATTTCTGCCTGCCGGCTATGATGAATTAGCTAAATCATGGGCAAATGTGCTGGAAGGCGAGCCATCAGCTATTAGAGAAGACAGAGGAGAGACACAAAGACAGATCAGGCTAAATATGGATGACAGGGAGGGGCAAAGATTAGAACAGAAGGGGGCAGAGAAAGGGGAGAAAGACATGGAGACTAAAGGATGGAAAATAAATGGAAGGCACAAAACAGAGAGAAGGAAAAAGTGCAAAAGAGAGGGATGAATAATAGGAACAAAAGGAACCAAATCAGGGCTGCTAAGAGAAAGAAACCCAAGGAGGCAAAGTGGGTCTAAAAAGCAGAAATACCCTCGAAGTCAGTGACAATTGGACAGAAAGAAAGAGAGTAAAAGAAAGCAGATGTGACATGTAAAAAGGAAAAAAAGGGACAGCATACAGAATGATGAGGAGCGGAATAGGGGGCCTGAGCCCGTCAGGCGTCGCCTCGGGCGAAGCCGCCGTCTGTAAGTGCCTGTGAGGGCGCTGCCTGTTTCCAGGCAGCAGGGGCTGGATGCCTTTCCAGAGCTCTGCCTCTCAGCTTGCTGCTCCCTTCCTCCTCCTCCTCCTCCTCCTCCTCCTCCTCCTCCTCCTCCAGCACCATCATTCCACCTCCAGGTAAAGAATCCTGTGTCCGGAGCAGCAGCTTTCATCAGCGCCGGGCGGCTCACAGGACCTCTCTGTCCAACTACGGGAACAGCGAGGGGACATTTTAAGGAACAGCTGCTGCTCGTGCAGAGGTTTTTGGGTAGAGAAGTGCTCTCGCTGTAATGAAGACACATCGGGGGGAGCGGCAGAGCCCCCCTCCTCAAAGATTTTTCCAGCTTTAAAGGAGGATCTCCTCCGTTCCGCAGTTTCTGATCGAACAATCGAGGAGCAGAAGGGCGCCTCATAGCCGTTCCCCTTCGCTGCCGTCCCCCCCGTGCAGCCTTGGGCTGAGTGAGCAGTCTGAGCTTTTATTCAACCAACTGTTTAAAGTCTTTGGGTGGTCCTGAATGAAGCCGTTTCCCACATTTCCACTCAACAACACACATCAGAGGGATGCCAGCATCAGCCCATCAGAACCCGGCGTGATCGGAGCCAAAAACCCAAACTGGAGATGAGACAAGAACATTCTGAGGATTTGATGGGCAGCATATGAAATCCTCCCATTTCCTAGAATGTTTGGTTTGGTACACGTGGGGCTATTTAGGGTAACCCCAAGTTTAGTCATTTAAGCCTTAAGGGCAAGAACACGCCATGTTACTTTCCTCCTCTTTCTTTTTAGAGCGTTTTAAAGGCCCCAAATGACTGCTAAAGCTGTTGACATTTTTATTTAAAAGAGGCTAATGCCGGTTCAGATGCTCCACCGGGTCTGCCTCCCAGGTCGGAATGCAAATCGAATCCCAGAGTTCGCCCCATCGACTTCCTGCTGACAGAATACATCAGCCAGCCGATGGCCGCTCAGACAAAACAAACCCTGCCAGTGTTTCCTTTGCCCCGCGTTTTCACTCCTGTGGATGGCTTTTCTGTTTCTGGCATCAAAGGCACACTTCACACCTCAAAGGCGGGCATATTCATCATGCATATGAATGGAACATTACCGGCTTGTGCTACGCCCGGTAGGTAGAACTCATAAGCTCCAAAAGTGCACCAATCACTGCCAGTTTTTTTTTTAGCTCCCTCTCATTTCACAGCTGCTGTTGCAAAGTTGGGGCTCGGTGGCTTTAAGTCAGCAGCAGACTGGGGTTTAACCAACCGTGGAACGTCTTGCCGTGCGTTTGACCTCCAAACCCAATAATCTTGGACATCTGAATCCCAGTCATGAGGCAAAAAGGCTGCTCTTCCAAGCATCCAGATCACCGTGGTTTGATGTGTCCCTAGCTTTAGCCAACACGTCCGACAATAACAGCACGCCTGACCTCTTTGTGGAACTCTTCAGCGGCTGGAAACTGTTGCAATCGCTTTTGTAAAAAAATGTAAAAAGTGGGTAAAAATCCTCATTTTGTGTGAGAAAGGATCTTAAAAACTCAGAATCTTTCATCCTAATCTTTGAAAGCGTGAAGCAAGAAGGAGGCAATTTAAGTTTTCTTTCTATTCCAGATGGATTTCTTAGCCTTATATTCAGTGGATGTAAATCACTTCTGAAGAAGCATCAGTGCTCATAGCCACTTTTTGGGCCCAAAAGCCTGAACAGTTTTCTGAAACAACCCCAATCTGGTAGCGCTATTGTACCACGCCGCCAATACTTGTGATATAATTGCTGCCTGCACATTGTGGCGCACACAATGTCCGGAGTTTGCCTCCGAGCTGCTGTTTTTCCTCTCTCCCCTCAGTCACTTCCCCTGCTCCCCCCACCTCGACATCCAAAAAAGAAACACAATGCTTGCTTGTGTGGCCGCCAAGTTCGCGTCCAGCCTCGACAAACGGCTGGTGAAAATGCACAGCGAGGCTTTCAAGCAAGCACAAAGAGAAAACTCCAGAGAAGAGGAGGCCTGCAGTCCGGGGGGTGATGCAGGGCTGCCGGTGGGAGGAAGGTCCCTTCCCGCCCCCCCCCCCCCCCCCCCCCCGCCCGTCACCAGCCATCATATCAGCCCCTTCTTTGGCGTCTCAAACTGATAAACCGGCAGAGCAGAGCCGAACACGCTGCACACACCCACAGGTACACATCTGTCCCAGCACGCCAGCTGCACTCAGCCGCTCTGGCCCTCTCTCAGCCTCTCATCTGCCCCCGCCTCTTCAGAACCAGCCGCTTCTCGGGAGCCTGTCGGATTCCTCGGCTACAAAGCGGTCGGAGATATCCTCAGTAGCCTCCCCGGCTCCTATCTGAGCTCCCAGATCTGCCTGTGGGGGACAGCGTGCCCGGACCAGAGTCCAGGTCGTGGCCTGTGGTGACAGGCATCTGTTTTCTCTCTGCACCCCCCCCCATTTTTAATCCCTCACTACTCCTGACGACGGACAAACTCTGGAGCGCAGGCCTCCAGCTCTGTGCCCAAAGGCTCAGCTTCTTATCAGCAGCGGCCCCCCCCCCGCTCTAATCCACACCGGCCCTGACCCACTAGTGACCCATCGCTGCCTCCCTGCTTTGAATCTCGTGCCTGACGACAAAAAGCAGGACCCCTCTCTCTTCCCTGCCGCATAAATCCTCCACGAAAAAGGACAAAATGTCACCGAGGCGCCACTTGAAACCGAGTGAGCGGTGAACGGTCAAACAGCGGAGCTCCATCACAGCTCAGTCTGGAGATGGAGGGACTTCATTGTTCCCGTTTGGACGAAGCAGTGGAAAATGGAAGCGGCAGCTGGGGGGGGGGGGGGGGGGGGGGGGAGTTTGAGATGAGGAAGGTCAGAGGTCATCTCTAACAAAGTGATACATGAGATTTTGCGGCTGGATCTGTGCAGCCGGGACACTTTGATGTAATACAGTACCGCAGCCCCCCCATTCCCCCCCGTCAGTGGTCAGTGGGTTCATACATCATTTCATAAACAGAGAGGGAGCAGCCGTAGGCGCCACATCTGCAGCAGGTAACATTTTTCAAGGGCCAGTTGGCAGGACTTTGGTTAAAAGGGCCATTAGAAAAACTGCCACCAGGATGGGAATAAAACAAACATCTCTTTCCTCTTTTTTTTTCTTCCTTTTTTAAAGGACCGAGTGGCTACATTCTCTCGCAGTAATGTTTTCTTTTGTCGTCTGGATGCGAAACCCAATGGGAAGGTCATACCTTGTCAAATTTTATGACAGCGGAGCAGCCACAGATGTTGTTATCAGCCGCCTGTAAATGTCACCGCAGAGTTTACGACTCCACGCTCATGCCACAGTTTTCCTATATATTCCACGGAGCTGATAGTCAAGCAGTAGATAAGCTTCTGGAAAATAGATGTTTTGGGCTAATGTGGGGATCGAACCAGGCTTTAAATGTTTGGATGAATTCAAACTGACCTTTTATTCCACTGATAAGAAAGCAGAGCTGCAACCTTTGAGCTGCATTCGAGGGACCCAAATACTGTACACCAAATTACTGTAAGACTCAAAGGGGAATTTCATACCCATTAAACCCAAAAGTTGGGTTTAATGGCCAGATGAAGTTGGCATTCGGATGTTTGCGTTCTGTTTGCTCTGTCGGAGGGAAGAGTTCATATGAAATTCACAGTTCTCAGAAGTTAGTCGGCTGCAGTTTCACTGACAGCTAAGTCACAGGAAGCAGATGGGGTAGTTTTTTTTTTTGGGGGGGGGGGGGTTACCAGCTAAAAATACTTCCTATGACTTCATGCTTTACTCTCCTTTCTGATTGAATGTGCCGACAAGACGAGGGTCTCTCACAAACACATGAGCCGTTTTCGTAGGAACAGGCTCTCTTACGCATCTATGCCGGCCGTCCACATGCAGACGCCCCAGCTGTAACAAAAGCATACGCTCAGAGCCCCTTTGGGACGTGCAGCCCATTAAGTGCGCACATAAACTGTCAAATGGAAGGAGCAGAGGCATCATTAATGCATGAAACATCCACCCACAGACACAGAACCCCATCAACATCACCAGCTTTGGGCCAGTCCTGCCTGGACTCCGGTTCAGAGGACATTAAAGAGGGGAAATTTCATTCGTCAGCTCCAGTCCTGAGGGGCTGGCGGCTTAGACCATTCGCCGCTCCAACACACCTGATTCTGATTAAATGGATCTATTAATTAGATTGCTAAGCTCTGCATAAGCCTGCTAATGGCGGATTCAGCGAATCAGGTGTGTCCAAGAAGGAAAAGGTCTAAAAACCTGCAGGAGGGGCGACCTCCTCCACCCCTGCTCTAAGCCGTCTCAGGCAGGTGACCATTTGGACAAACGCTGTGAGGAGATGACTGATCTCCGCAGGCTGCCTCTGCGCGCTTTGACGTGGAACGAGATTTAATGTAAACAGTGGTGATTTGTTTTATTTTCTCTGGAAACAGGATGAAAAACCCATTTTGTTGTGTGAACTTTGCCCGATGCGCAGGAATGAAAGGGAATAACTAAACTTCTGATTTGTGGAGACGGGAGTTTGACAGTGGCTCGGTTTATGATGAGTCTTTCAATGAGAAGTGCACCAACTTTTAATGGCCAATATCACAACAATGGCAGGCAAAAACCGAAAGCTATTTGTTTGGGTGTTACTTCCCGGCAACACTGTTAGAAATGAAGAATCTCTAATCGAAACGGAAAACAACTTTTGGCAGAGCAGCAGCTCATTTCAGCCAAATAGATTAAAATGCCACATGACAACAAGGGCTGCAGAAAACGAGGAAAACAAGGGATATGTGACATCTTTGTTAATGCCAATTTGACTAGTAACATCTAAACAAATGATTGGTTACACAATGTTAAGCTTAGATAATACAAATTTGTGCTGTGAAAAAGGTCCACAGCCTGCGATTTACTGCAGTCCAAGAGGCTTTTTGTATTTCCAACTCATGTTGATTTTGTAATTACTTTGTAAATATTCTGCAGCCCCAAAAATAATCAAAATTCATGAATAAAGTAGCGTTAAAGAATACTGAATTTCATTTAATCTTTTGGCACAATGAAAGGTCAAATAGAAAAACACTACACTTGGCTCCAGGGGGTCTTAACGACCTGTGGAGCCAAAACAGTGATGTCATGCGAGTTAGCATAACTCATGAGGGGGATTACATGGCGGCCTCATAAGAAACGAAGCAGAGATTGTTTCATGACTGAGGCCGAACGCAGGTCTTTGTTTAAATCGCGACCTTAAGCTGAGCATGGACGTCTGTTAGCTTTATTAGCATGTTTCCCTCTTGCACATGTATTCCTGTGAGTGCAGGAAGCCGTCCCTGCGAGGTGACGCAGGAATACCGAGCCGACAACAATGACCGAGCACGGGGGCATGACCTCTCATTTGTGGAGCCTCCATTCACAACTGAGAGGTGCGTCTGTGTGCCCCAGATTCCACTGATTCCTCACATTTGAAAGAGTCCCAGCAATGCTGATTAATCACCCGACACGATGAACGGGCTGAGCTGTGCTCGCAGCCTCATAATCCGGATACATAACCACAAAACTGGGGGCCATTTCCGCTTTAGACCAACACACTGATAAAACCAGTCGTTATTTTGAACCCTTTCATGCCCAGTGGCCACTGCAGCGAAAAGCTGTTTTTCCTGTATATATGCGGGTTTCTATGTTTTAAATGCTCATAGGCCACTGAACAACTAAAATGAAAAATAAAAAGTCCACAATAATATCCTTTTAAAGAGAAGCTCAGATGGACTGCGATGAATCAAAGGGGTTGGACGAGTGCAAGCAAAGCTCTGCGTTTGTCCATTCTGTTGACAAAATTCTAAATACGTTCAAATTAAAAAAACGTTTGCTGCCCACTAGAGTGGTCATCTGGATAAATCCTAATTTTTCACTCCTTAAGAAAATGAAAAACAAAGAACACAGATTTTCTGCAGGAAAGGGTTAAAGCAGATGTAGGTATGTAGGGATCCCGCCAGTCCAGTGGAGCCATGCAGACGTCAGAGGTTCAGAGGAGTTCAGGAGGAGTTTGCATACCTTCACATTGGGCTCACACTCATCCAAACATGATTAAATCTTCTTCAAAGCAGGCGGAAGTTGAACAAAAGTTTATTTCAAGAGATTTGACCTAATGAATTGAATAATTTATTTCCTGTTTTCTTTCATTTGTGCGTTGCTACAGCACAGCAAATGAAAGCGTTATAATGATCAAACTGAAAGGATTAAACATCACTCCACTCACGAAGGGTTAAACACCTGCTGGGTTTTTTTTACATGCCTTGAAGAGAAGTGTGTAGGTGTCTGTCACCAGTCCGTCATGTTTGTCCTTCAGTGATGCACCTGAGCTACATTTTCCTGCAGATTCATTTGGTTGTTTAACATCAGCCTGCTGGGGATACATGGAGGCCATGCTATTTCATTTGAAAGATTAAAAGCATCTTCTTATTTCATCAAACAGCTAAAAAACATTTAAAAAATGAATGGAAGGATCTTCAACTTTAATCACCCCATCAGCGAAGCTTTGCCATGATTTCCTTCGACTGTTCCACTTTCCAAGGCAAATGATGCACTCGGTTCTGCCCTCACACTTTCATTTCAGCCCTCTTTGGCATCTTGACTGAACAGAGATGAACTGAGGACAACAAACTCAGGTGGAGTTAAAGCTTGTTGGGTTTTTTTTTAAATCCCTTTCAGGACTAAAACTCAAAGACTTGCTCTCTTCTCTGGATCTCCTCTCAAAGCCAGCTAAACATCTGTGTGAGTGTAGGCAGCATTAAGCAATCCCAAACTGATGGTAACAGTCATAGTGAGGGTCATGACAGGAGCCACGATGCTCCAAAGCGTTTACAGGACAGGAGAACAAACCCACAGGAGTCCATGATCAGTGCCTCCCGCCATCTCTCCTCCTGTAGGAGTCTGAGATCGAGGCGACGTTCAACCTTGATCCCAACTCCATAAGACTGTTTTTTTTGTTTGAGCATCAAGGCAAACAGCAGCAAATGTGCCATGAAGTTGACTAAACCCACCTTACAATTACAAGCTGGTTACAAGCGTAGTTAGGTGACTTAGTTATAGTTCTTACAAGCAAAGACGGATAGAATTAGATGTTTAAGGGCAACCAGAACTCTTCTTTTTCCTTACTTTTCATAGAGAAAAAAAATCTAAATGTGACAAAAAGAGTGTTAGAAGGGGGCTTCAGGCCGAATGTGCTTGGGAGGATCAATAAGTATGTAAGGATTGTGAAATAATTCATAGTTTTGCCCTGTTTCAATGTCGCTACTTTACAATCTGATGAATCTGTAGGATTTTCCCTCCATTCCTACTGAAACCTCTTTACCTTCCTGGCTTGTCAGAGCTTATGATGAATCGTCTCCCCTCTGCGCGAGCCCAGATGCATGCATCTGTAAACGCCAGCAGATCATGCGCGCTTCGGCGCTCGCCGCTGTGCATCCATCACCAGCCACTGCGTCCGGCCACATCCGGCCACAGCTAACCCCCCCCACACACACACACACACAGGCCTCACCGCGGATTCCGGGGGACAATTAAATCAGCACCCCGGAGGGCAGCCGTCTGGCAGAGAACAAACAGGCGTGTGAGTGCGGGGGCTCTGAGGAGGAACGACCTGTGCGCCCCGCTGTCAGACGGGCCTGACGGGGCTTGATGGCCCCGGGTGGAGCTCCTGCTCCGCCTGTCCATTACGCCCTGACCTGCCCGGTTCTTATCAGCACCCCCCCCCCTTTACTGGCAGGAAATGTTCCTCCAGAAAAGAGAGCAGATGCCTCGGTTTGACTTGAGTTACAAATCCGTAATCAGTTGTTGGCTCTGGAGGATTTCGAGCCGGTCCTTTCTCGTCGGGTTAAACGTTTCGGTCGGGGGCCTCTCTACCTCCTGCCAGCCGAGAGGAGCGGGTGTTAGATTCAAAGGTCAGTTGATGATAATTGGCCGGGGCATGCTTTTGTCAAACTGCCAGTGCCTTTTAAACATGCGAGTCAATTAGAATCTGCTGAGGAGTGGATTGAAAGCCTCGGCTGTAGTCACGCTTGCAGCCTAATGCCGTTTAATGCAGAGGGAAGCCGTCGGCAGGCTGGACGTCGGAGTCCTGTCATGAAATATAAGAGCGCAGTTTAAAGTTGTGCGGGCTGCTCGTGATATGGAAACCATGGAAAATGGACCCAGTGGTCTGGTCCAGGTGGTGCTGTGGCTTCTCCATGCTTAAACCCAATGGACTCCTATCAAAAAACACCTAAAACGACTGAGCACAATGAAAAATGCTGCATCCTCTGAGCTGTTCTGACTACGTGGATGCACGACGTCTAGATATAAAGAAAACTCTCAGTAGTTTCTTCTGAAACTGTCAGGAACTCTCCAGATGACAAAGAGATAAGAGTTATAGAGCTCTAAGGTTTTGGTCTGCCTACAATAAAATACAGTTTTCAGGATGAATAACTCCCTGTGCCTTCATCTGAGGGGGTGGATGACAGGATGGGGCTGGAGGCTCACCGTCATTGAACATCTGCTTCAAATTTGAAGAGGATAGCACAAAGTCAGTATTTTTTTTCCATGCAGGTGTTTTTTCTTTACAATTTGAATCTTTTTAGCTAAAATATTCACAAATTTGCCATTTAAAAAAAGTTGAACTGTCTTTTGGCAACACCACAAACACAGCCCATCATGACTGTGTAATAACCATCAGTTCATGATGCAGTTTAGACTCCATGTGGGGAGAATTCATTTGTTTGTATTGAGCAATTTAATGAATACAGGCCAATAAAACATCAACAGGATTAAGGAAAAAAGGGAGAGTTTTGCAGCTTATTTCATCGATAAAAACCAAAACAAAATCTCAAATTCATAAAACAGCTGACTCAGCAGTCCTTCATGAGGTGGCTCGATATCCTGTAATGTCGCCTGTTGAAAAGCAGTAAAATACGACTTCTCTTTTGTGCAAAACACATAAAGGAATTGAAGAAAAACTGTTTGGTCCGAGAGGACCAAATATGGCCTCATGACGAAATGAGTTTAAGAGGCTTTTAATCGTGTTTGGGGTGAAAAAACTAACAACGTTCAATCAAACCACATAGAGTAAATGAAAGGTCCGTAATTCCCCGTTTCAAAGCCCTGCACTTAGTTACCTCTTCAGCTGTTGCAATTGGCTCCTCGGGGTGGCGGCTCTTTGCATTTAGCTCCTGAATGGACATCAAGCCTTTGTGTGACATTTCTGAGCTGCCTGTAATGAGGCGTAATGGGCTGTTTTTTGTAAACGTATGCAGGGGCGTGTAAAGAAGCGGAACCCTATGGCTCAGCATGGAGCCCCAGCAGCCCGGTCTCCCCTCTGCAACTCAGCTGGCCACGAGGCCAGTGTTGCGGCTGCACGCTCAGCGGGAAGAAATCTGCCCGCCTTACAGCAACAGCGCCGCCGGCCCCGTGCCCGTTATGTCGTTCAAATCCACACAGACTGGACCAACAGTTGAATCTGTAGGAGAACTCAAACGTTGCTGGCATGATAAAGTGTGCAGGCCCGGTTCATTCTGGCCAGCTGTCCAGTCGGAGGAGCGCCCGCCGGCCAAAGTTGCGCCCATCTGACGGTTTCACCAAGCCCAGATTTGAAGATTTGAAAGTCAAATGTCTCCAATCTGAGTTTTACAGAGGGAGTCGACTAAGCGTTTCGAAGCATTTGGAGCGCCCTGTGTAATCTGTGGAGGCCTGAAGATGGCAAAGCCCCACGGGGTGCAAACAGGTCGCCATGGCGAGAACGCCGTGGATGTCGAATGCTTTTTTTTTTTTTTTACTGCAGCCAGCGGAG
Source organism: Menidia beryllina (assembly GCA_013363375.1). Taxonomy (NCBI): domain Eukaryota; kingdom Metazoa; phylum Chordata; class Actinopteri; order Atheriniformes; family Atherinopsidae; genus Menidia; species Menidia beryllina. Next base: position 54,189 of record JABUIW010000118.1, read on the forward strand.
CGGTCAGTTTACCGGCCAATGCTCCAGAGCAGCTGCGAGAGCTGGAAACAGACGGGGGGGATTATCATTCCCCAACCAGATCCAGATATCCCCTGTGAACGCTTGTCTGCCAACAAATACAGAATCAAGTTGAAACTGAGTACAGAAACGTTCCACTTTGGTAAGTCTTGTGCTCTATTAGTGGATCTGTTGTTTGTACGGTTGTTTGTGTGTTTTATTTTAACAAAAGTCAGTGGAAAAATACTGGTCTGCATGAAAAAACCCCACAATAATCGAGTTATTTTAAACCGTTTAAAGCCTGAAAAATAGGGAGGAAAAATACTCCGACGTCTATATTATATTTTTTTACATTTATCATTTATAGGTCAAAACTATTGTCAGGTAGTCTTGTACCAGCTGTTATCAGGTACATCTTAGTATGTACAATAGAGTTTTGAGCAAAATTGTTGCCATTACATGATGCAAAAGGTCTCAGAAAGTTCCTGTAGCAATTGCGATATATAGGGAACGATGGGGTTAAAGATGAACCACTATAGAAAGATTTGAAAAGGGAGAACAGCTGCAGAGGAGGTAAATAGTCCTAAAAACAGAGTGTTTGAGCCCTGTTTGCGTCTCAGAGGAGTTTCCCTCTGCAGCACTGAAGGTGTTTCCTCTCCTGGAGCTTCGCCTCTTGCTGCTGTGGATGCGCCGGCTCAGAGACTCCTGAAAGGTGCAGAGCCACCACGCAGCTCTCTCCCAGCTTGACGTCTCTCCAGGAGGGGAGAAGTCTGCAGGCACGTCCCAATCAGCGCCGGGAGAGATGGACCCATTAGAAAGCGGCTTTGCAGCCAAAGAGGCTGGCGCCTGAAGATTTTCTATCAGACTCAGCTATTGCTCATTCCAGATGGATACAGTGCCTCTCCTCTTTGTGAGAAGTAAATCATCCTTCTCCTTATTTTTGCCTCAGCCCCATCGCATCTCATCGTAGCCTTTCTGGACCCGCATTTCATTTGCCAACAAACTCTTTCACCCCCTGGGTCTGAATGGAACCACCAGCGTACATCTTGCAGGTTGGGCAGGTCGTTTAAGCGCCTTAAAAGCAGTTTGTGCACCTTTTCCTCCAGTTAAGACGCACCAAATAGGCTGGGGTCGTCTAAAAACGAGCTTTTAATACTCAAGCAGATGTAATGAAGGAATCTGACACAATTTAGCTTATTTTTAACATCCTATTTAGCAGGAACGGGTCAGTCTAAGAGGTGTTTTTGCTAGTATTAAGCAGCAGACTACAGTCATTTTAAATCAATTAAAAGGGAAGAAAAATGTTTTAAAAAAAACTCCCTGGTGGTTATTGATCTATTTCTAAATATATTACATTAGAAAATATGACTGGGGGCCCCCAGCGGCTTGCTGAGCATGAGCATTGGCAGCAGCAACCTCACAGTATTTTTCTGTTTTCGTGCATTTGCAGCCACACAAAGCAAAACAGACCAGCTAGTTTCCCCTACCTCTTCTAAACAGCTCACGCTAACTTCTTCCTTCCTCACGACCTTGTTGTTTTATTGGTTTCTCGCAGCTCAGTGAAATTGTGAAGCCTCATAAAGAAAATGCTCCCTCGGTCTCTCAAACAGTCATTTCTTAGTCTGTAGTTAGCAGAAATCCTGCTGCACTGGACGGGTGGCTTATTTTGTTCGTGATTTGCGTCGTAACGCTGAACAAAAAATGGCTGATTTGCATCGCAATCATTTGTAAAGCTTCATCTTTTTTCCTAAAAGGGATTTAAAATGATTTCTGAAACACTCAGTTGACAAAAAAGGAAACAAATCAAATATATCATCTTTGAAATGTTCAGAACGGAGAGGAAAAGCAGAAAGCAGGCAAATGATTAGACTTAAAACAGGCTGATTTTATGTCCCCGTGGCCACATTCCCCGGACTGAAATGAGCCGGTTGGTCCATTAAATGGAGGCACTCAAACAGGAACAATATTAAAGTGATAATTCAAACAGTGGTCACACCTTGGATGTGATTTAAAGCAGAACAGCTGCAGATAGCCTGAAGCTTTCATCTGTCTTTCCCGTCTCCAGCTGAGCCTTGATTAGAGTCTGACAGACCAACAAAACCAAACTCATCTTTGTTTTACATCCTGTTTCATCCATCCAGCAGCACGGCATTTAAATATAGAACAAACAGGCACTGCTTTCATTTCCATGCGCCGACCTGAATTCCTATAGCTCTGAGATTAACTCAAAGGGGCTGAGAGAAGATGGAATAACTTTGAAGCATGGCGGCAGCGCTAGCTGTGGATAACCGCCGTGAAGCGGGCTGGGCAGTCCGCATGCAGGCGGCTAATTACTGCAGCTCGGAGCTCCGGCCGCCGAGCACAAACCCGAAGACCGTGGGCGTCGGGAAACAGGAAGCAAAGCTTCCCAGTTGTTGGAACAAGTGTTTGCTAATTGATTCCATTTCCTGGATCCTGAGACGGCCTTTGAGCAGACGGGACGAATCAAACGCTAACCACTCAGGCCTAATCAGATGCAACCAGGATAACCAGAAACCGTTTTTAAAGCATTTCAACCAGAAGCTCGCTGAATTTCAGCTTTTTACAAAACTAGAGCTGCTAAATCAGCACTGGATCTTTTACTTTTCCACTAGTCGCATACGTACAAACTGTATTTTATATCTAAAACACACTAAAGACTATTACATTTCTTTGGCTGTTTAGAAGAAACAACTGCCTCCAGGTTATATGTCCTCTGAGCAGAACGGACTCGTTTCCAGCAATTAAGACATTTTTATTTTTTCAGTGTTTTTTTTTTTTGTTGCTCTCAGCTGTTCTTTGTTTTTCCTGTTATGCAAAGTTTGCAGCTGTGGTAGTAAAGCATTTTATAACCTTCTCTGCTCTGTTGTTTGGCACCAGTAAAATTAATTACATCCAATGTAAGCCTAAAACATATGAAGCATTTTAGTTTGTTTTTAAACGAAAACTTAAGACCTCCTTTTTCCTAAAGCCTTCAGGGTATTATGTGTTAAAAGGGTTTTTATCCTATCTTTTTATTCTATCCTGTTTTTCTAACGTATTATTTCATATTTTAGATATATTCTTTTCTATCATATTGATCTTATTTTATCCTGTTAATTTATAACATTTCTGTCACATTTTATGTGATTTTACTATAACATATTTTCTCCTATTTTATTTAACATTTATTCTTGTTCAGCCCTGTTTTAGTCTAACATATTTGACTTAATCCTGTTTCATTTCATTTTCCACTCGTCTCTCTGGTGTTTTAGTTTCTTTGATACTGTCAGTGAGGGATCAGACAGCATTTTGACTGTAAAACATCCTCACTGTGGTTTCTGAGTCTGGGACACTGATGTTAACATTCTGCGTGGAGCACTTTGTGTCGTAGTTTATTCATATGAAAAGTGGTTTGGATGGATGGATGGATGGATGGATGGATGGATGGATGGAT
>JABUIW010000118.1:65635-135508 GCA_013363375.1 Menidia beryllina
CGCACGCACGCACGCACGCACGCACGCACGCACGCACGCACGCACGCACGCACGCACGCACACACACACACACACACACACACACACACACACACACACACACACACATACACACACAAATGTAGGCACAGCGAAGGCAAAGCAAATGTAAACCAATGCAAAACTTTCACTTACTGTGTTTCTTTGTGTTTGTTCTGGTCTTTCTGGTGCCAAATCATGCGTGAAGCCAGAGGATTTCAGCACATTTTTAGACACTCAGGACACATCTGAGGCTGTAAATACAGCCAAGTTTAAACTATCTATACTATTAGTTTCTGCTTATGTTCAAATTTATATTTGTGTGTGTATTGTGGTGCTGAACAATGTGTATTTTTTTACTTTATAGGTGGAATGTCTGAAATAAATGAATGAATTAATTATATTTTAATGGGGGAAAATTGACTCTTGGCTACGTTTGGACCATCGAAGTGGACATGGTGAGGAGATCTGAAACGCTGCATGATGGACCAGAAGAGGAAGAGATGCCAGAAGCAGCACAAAAGAGGAGCATCTCTGCAAACCAGATGTTCAGCTGCAGGCTTTTGAGTCATCCTTCAGGTTGTTGATCGTGAGAGTTTGCCTATTCCAACCTGTCCCTCCCCCTCTTCAGATTCATTCATTCGTCCAGATTCCAGGCGTGCCTCTTTTTTCCTTCCACATTGTTTTCCGACCATTTAATCTCCGGGGAGAGATTAATGAAGTCTGATTAAGTGCAATGATTCGGGTCTTTTTTCTCTCTTTCTTTTTCTTTTTTTAGGCCATAGAACGGTCAGATTAGCAGGTTGTGTAATTACTCCTGAAGGGGGGTTGGGGAGAAGTCTGTCAACACACACCTGAATGTGGAGCGCTGCTTTTTAAATCTCAGCTGAACAAATTAGCTCCTGTCAGCAGAGCCAGAGGTGACCCACTTTCCAACCCAAAAATCAAGCTTGTGGCTCCAAACACGCACGCGGAGAGGGAGTTTTCTGTAAAGGCCACAAACCCGAGCGCGTCCTGAGTCCTGAGCGCGCCGCTTTCAGGTCCCTGTGCGCACGTTACGCTCAGACCTGATTAATCCCGCTTCTCATTAATCAAAACAGACTTGCGGCTCTGCCGTCAATCTGCCCGCTGTTGTTAACTTTTTAATAACACACAATCGTTTATTGGATTGGGCAACAGCTGCTGTCCGTGCCGCTCTTGTTAATTCTTTTAGTTTGTCCTCTCTGCACCAAATACGGCACCAGACTAATTAACTCCGAGGACAAATCCCACTCCCTTTCCTTAGTGTGTGTGAGTCACATAAAGCAGCCGCCGATGCCACGCACAATTCCCGGTCATTTCATTGAATAATGCCAGTCCAGTTAGTTTTGATTGGGCCCAAAGGTTCTGCCAGAGTCCTGGGGGTCAAACAGCCCTGACCGTTCTCAGGAAAGTGACCGGTGGGGTCCACAGTCCCCTTCGGTTTGCAGACACCAACGCTTCTCCTAACGTCTGGACATCAGTGTGGTGCTGCAGATAACAGATTAAAGCTCATAATCGTTCGATCCTTCTGGGAAAAAGACACCCTCGTTACATCGGGTCAGACAACGCCAGAGGTCAGGGGGCCGACAAATCTGAGTGGCAATTAGCCATTGGTGCTTTTCTTCCCAATTAACCAAAGAAACCAGCAGAACGAGCAAAGGGGATGAATGTGGCCGCCAGCCACAAATCAGTGCCTGAAAGAATGAGCTTTTTCTGTGACCGGTTTGTAAAGCCAGCGGTTTTCCATCCAAAGCAGAAAAAGCAGCAGATAGCAGCTTTGATGGCATTTGCATCGTATCTGAAACGTGGATTCCTGAGACCTCCCTCAGCATCATGCTGGCAAAGCTTTGTTTGAAACTGCGTTTTTGTTTTGTGCAGAAAACATTGATTAAATCTTATCATAAATATGTCAATTATATGTTGTTTTTTTATCATTTTGTTACTAAAGACTCAAACGAAGACTTCTTTTGATTTTTGTATCTATTTTCCTTCCTCGGTTGGGCTTTAGAGGGTTAACATTTTAAGATTATGGAGCCCCTGAAGAGCTGCTGGTGATATTTTCATATCTCCAGCACCCAGGATAAATGTCACCGATGAGGACGCCACGCTGCTGTCACAAATAAATTAAAAAAGGAAGAAAAAATCTTTCAATACTTTGATTTGAAAAGAGTTGGTCCTGAACACAGACCAGGGGGGAATTAAAAATGCATGCCAAAAGAAGGGAAGAAAACATCTTTTCACCACTAAACGAACATCCAGAACCACTTCGAAGCTGTCGAGTTATAAATAAAATGAGGAAGGCTTCTGTCCGGGAAAATTCACTCAAGTCACAACTGATAAGCTAACTGATACTGGTAGTGTTTAAAAAAGGAGGATTTTAATGTCTTTTTCAGCCCAGACTGGTGTCCAGATTGATTTAATGGGAACAAATGTTGGTTATCACCAAATAACAAAGCCCTTCTTTTCCTACTTAGTGTTGTTTTAATGCAAATAATCAGAGCGTTTTATGTTCAAACCTCAATTGAGAGAAATCATCTCCTTGTGATCCCAACTTTCTTCTCACCTGCTGAGAGAAACGTAAGTTAAATAAGCACACAGGATTCGGCTTTATTCTTGTGGTTAACCACAAAGAAACTATACAACTCCTGGATCACAGCAGGGGGGTTCGCTGAATTTTCTCCAAGTCATGTCTAATTAGTCAACCTTTCTTTTTTGTTGGAATTTTATTTTATTTTTTTTAAAGGCTGCAACCTTTATAAATATTGCTTTAAGAAAGCGGCAGTCCTGAATAATAAAGCTTGCTTTTCGTTCATTATCGAGCAGCGTTGGACTGAATTTGCAATGAACTGTGGCTGTTACTCCCCTACAGAATTCAATAGAAAAAAAGCTTTCAGAATAGATTGTTGCTCGAGTGAGTGTTAAGGGACGATGTGTTTCCCGTCTTCGCTCAGCTCTGGAACGCGCTGCATCACGGAGGATCGTTTTTCCCATCAAATGGCTGATTTTGGCTGAGCCCCTTCAGTCTTTTCACATCCGTCAATAGCCGCCAGCACGGTTCTTTCTTCGGTTTTAAGAAGACATGAAACGCACGCCTTTTCTGAGAGAAACACCCGGCTCAGGACTTCAGCAGGCGCGTGCGCAGGTATTTCTGTCTATCATCCACACATCTGCACAAATATGGAGCGAGGAGACCCGGCGTGCATGCAAGCAGGCACGGGGAGAGACACACTCTGACACGTATCCTGCCGACGCCCACATCCAACAGCCTGCAGAGGCGGAACAGACAGGAGCCGAGCGAGAAAGACATGGGAAACGACTTTAAAAAACAGCTTTTATCAGTTAACTGTGCGAAGACACTGCGAGTGGAGAGCTGTCAGGGGGCTGCTGCTGAGTGCCTCCACCAGGCTGAGAGTGGCTGCCAGTGTATCTGGGCCCGAGCGGCAGCCATTTCTCATGTGTGGCACAGACTCGGAGAGCAGAACGGACGGAAAAGGGGTCAGTGCTGTGTCTGTAAAAGCCAATTCGCAGGTTCACATCGGTCTGTTTAACCTCGGCTGCGGCTGCTCTCTGAGAATTAAACATGAGAGCAAAACTGAAGGAGATGCCGGATACATGGAGGAGGAGAGTGTGCGTGTGCGTGTGGGGGGGGTTAGGCCCCTCGCACTCCTCTCTCCGACACGCTGCAATCCTCCTGCTCTGGCTCTCTCTGTCATTTTGTGAGGAGAGGGGCCGGTGAGCTGACACTCAGCAGAGAGGCTGGGAGCTGTCACTGCATGCTAACCCCAGCGTCCCACTGAGAGGAGAAGAAAGAGCCAGGAATAGAAGCGGGGGGACACCGGTTCAAGCAGACCTGTCAAGTGAAACGGAGTGAACCCAGAGCCCCGAAGTGCTTCGTGTTGCAGCGAGCCGACGGCCGTCCCTCTGCGCCGCCCGCCCGCCATCGCCCAGACCCACACGCGCTCGCCGCTAATTGTCATTTAACCCGTCGTGCCCACTGCATATTCCCCTCTAACAAGCAATTACACAATGCTCCCCATCGCCTCCAACCCCCAAAGATAAGCCCGCTGCTGCCTCCCGCAACAGCCTCTAGTTAAATACACCAAATCTATGGGAAAAACATTCATGTCTTGCACAAAAAAAAGCAAAAAAAACAGTTTTACTTGTATTCTGCAGAGAAAAAGACGGTCCAGTAATGGAGCAGCATCCAGAGTCAGCCTGTGCCCCTCTGTGCCTGCCAGACCTGATCCAGGACGCACCATTCACTCCACACAGTGTGAAGAGCCGGGCTTTAGTCCATTAACTTCCAATCACAATGAATTTTTTCATCATTTTCAATCATGGTGGAAAAAAACTCTGTCAGTGCTATAAAACTTGCATGAGGTAATTAACCTTCCTCTCCATCGACAAGAGAAAGAAAAAGAAGTGTTTGTGCAATAGAAATAGTTGCTCGGGAGCAGATCTAAATCCTTGGGAGATTTGTGCATTAGGTGCTCTGATAAATACCCAGAATGAGTCCCGCAAGGAACATTTAAGTGGAAACAGTGGGAAGAAATGTGGTCTGCGTCATCCACCATCACGGGTCCATTTCCACGGTAACGCCGCTGATAATGGGTTCCACATCATCACCAGAACCAATCGCTGGAATTGGATCTACTCCCTCTAATATCTTCTCTAAAATCAAATCATGTCAACTTCCCAAAACTTAGCCGGGATCAAATTAGAGACGATCGTTCTGAGCGAAACTCCCACATTCAGGACCTAATTACACCCTTAAATGAGCATCAGTGTTGTTCTTGTTACGTTCTTCTAGCAGTCCGGGATGATTTTTATCATCTGTGTGAATTATCTGATGAGCTCTGTTAATACAAAATACATAATTATTGTTGTTAGAACAAGAAATTAATTAGAAAGTTGTGTGCGGAGCTGGGAACTGTTTGTCAAACATGCCCATCAGTCTGGGCTGCCCTTAATGTCTTTGTTAGTCAGATTTCTCTAAAACAGATGAGAGAGATGCCAGTTTCAGAGCTCCCCCCGTCTCGTTTCATTCTTCACAGAAATAAATAAACTTTTAAAAGGCATGGATTGCGTTTGAAGGGCGGCCCGTTTGACTTCTGCAGTCCTCAATCAGTTTTTCTGGCAGATTTTTGTTGATTTAAGCGCGGTTGCAGCTCTCAGCTCTGTTGTCTTTCATCCCTTTTTGGACGGCTTTGCGCTGCTGATGAGTGTGAGGAGGGAGTGATGCTCCAGAGCGTCTCATTAGCACGCTCGCCTTCTTTCAGCTTAAAAAATGTCTGATTCAATCCAAACCATTTAACTTTTCCCTTCAGACGCAAATCCCTTTGCGCGACCGCAGGACGAAGCCTGCAGGCTTTTCAGCCCAAAGGGCCTCAGAGGGCCCAGACGGCCTTAGAGGGGCCAGAGGGCATGAGAGGGGCCAGACGGTCTCAGAGGGGCCAGACCTCAGAGGGGCCAGACGGCGTCCGAAGGGTCAGACAGCCTCAGAGGGGCCAGAGGGCCCTAGGAGGGGCCAGGCGGCCTCAGAGGGGCCAAAGGGCCTCAGAGGGACCAGACTGCCTCAGAGGGACCAGGGCGAGACTCACAAACACGAGCACCCTTTCCTCTCCGCCCATCGGGATACTTGCATGGCTGCAAACCGGCTAAAATTCGAGCATTTTGCTCGCATCCTCCAGTCGATCCCCGGGGATAAAGAAATCATCCTCGCATTTCAAAAAGCCCACAAACTGGATATTGACTCGGGGAGCGTGGGGGCGGATGGGTCAGAGGCCCCGCTGCATAAGTCATTTTAGATTTTCCAATCCAGACTTCTTTTTAATGGAGTTTTCGGAGGTGAGCGGGCAGGAGGGAGGGGGCGCTCAAATCTCTTTTTCAGTGATGGAATAGAGGCGGGCTGATTCAAACTGGGCAAACAGCAGTGCGGCTTTCCATAGTCCCATAACTTTTAGCAGAACAACCGACATTTGGGAAATGACCTTTTTTAACCCCAGACCTTAGGGAGTGTCCCCTCGAGCGTGCTGGTGGGACGTGGTACTGAAACGTGGAGCCATCTGAAAATAAACAGCAGCTCCAACAGACGGCGCCGGTCGGCAAACATGACGCCAGCATTCACACCCTACCCATTCAAACAGAAAACATCTGATCCGGCACGAGTAAGAGTCAGATAAAAGGGGAAGTTATTGTTATGAGGGAGATCCCTTACAGACAAAAAACATCTTCTGAGGGTCACAAAGAGAAAATTGGTTCATTTTGGGTCACTTGTGTGAACTGCTACTGTAATCATGTTTGAGTACTCAACACCCAATAATTTGATATAGTAAATATCATAACTAAATGTATTCCGTTTAACCCTATAAAGCCCCAAAAAATCAAACATATTTTATTTTAAATATCTTTTTAGCTATAACCAAACAAAACACATAATTTACAAGTTTTTGCATAAAATTCAATCAATATTTTGACTACAAATGCCAAATGACAAATGTTTAATAGTCTTTTTTAAAGAAAATTTGACCAAATATTGTTTCTAAGGCATTCAAGGGTTACAGATTTGTTTTTCAGCGCTGGATTTTTGACATTGTTAGAAGGATTGTGATTAAAAATGCACACATACAGGCGTGTGAGCATGCCGACACACGCGCCCGCTCACTTGCAGGTGGTTATGGTATTTTGCCTGCAGGCTATGGACCACAGACGAGAAGCATGTGGAACATTCAGCGGGAGCGGCGTTGGCGGGTCTTTGTGAGGAGGGGGGGGGGGGGGGGGAAGCTGTTTGTGTCGGGTTCCGTTAGCCTGAACGCCAGTTGTTATGCAAAAAGTCACAGCAGACATGAACGTCTCCGTCTGTAGAAGGTCAGCACGCCCCCGCCAACACCGTCTCAAGCACAGAAAAAGCTCTCCTGCGTTGTTCTCCGCTTTGCTCTCCCGTGCGGAGGCCTCTGGCACATGCAGCTGCACCCGAGAGCCCCTGTTCTCAGGTGGACTTTCATACACACTCAGACCAGGATCAGGATAAGCCGTTTAGAAAGTGGACGATTGGATATTCCCATTTCAATTTAAATTTAAGTGAAGAATAGCAGATTATTGCCTTAACTCTCTGGTAATAGTGCCTTTGCTCCTTTATGGCTAACCTGCTTTAGTATCCAACTGACTTAATATTTACTGATAAACCATGACTTCAGACTCAGACATCGATCGTTTTAAGCCCTTTAGAGATTGTTCATCTTTAATGAGCAAACCGTACAGTCGGAAAATGGACTCATTTTTCAACCAGAGCATTCTTCATCATTGCAAACAGGAGAAAGACAGTGAAAAACAGCAATAATAAGTATTTACTCCCAGGGGGGTAAAAGTGGAGCTCTGAGATGGAACTGTGCGCCGTTAATGATTTCTGTTGGTTCTGTGGCAGTTTGGTCCATCTCACAAAGGGGGGGGGGGTGTTGGGCTCTCCCTGCTATGGATATGATAGCGAAAGAGCGGGAGTGTGTGTGTTTCAGTCTGTCAGAGCGGCTCAGGCCCTCACCCATCACACACTTCACAGCTAGTGGCTGCATCGCTGCAGCTAACAGAGGGACCTTGTCACGGGTTCACTCGAACGCTCTCCGCCATGATCTGCTCCCAGCCACTTCACCCTAACACTCCCAACCACGGCCCAACTCAGTCCCGACCCTGAACCACAGCTACGGCTACACCCACTGCTGCTTCCATTAAATGTCAGACGGCAGCAGAAGACTTGACACCAGTAACAGAAAAGTACAACTAAAACACATTGTAAATTATGTAACGGCCTTTCTCTGTAATAACGGTCAGTCATCATCAAAAAGAATGTGAAATTACAATATTGAAAGACGCAGAATTCCCTGTTTTTTTGTTTCTTTTTACCGATGAGATATTTACATTTTATGCTCTGTGAAGCACAACTTTTCAATATGAAGCAGGAGGAGGCCATTCAAAACTGAACAGTGTCACTTATTAAACTTGAAGGAAGCAGTCAGCTTATGGTTTGAAATGATTGCGAAACACACAATGTGCATGGCGACACGTTAGTGTGACGCGGAGCCCCCTGCTGTCGCTGACACACTGTGGGCTGCGAGGACAGCAACAGTAGCACCGGTCTGCTCTGCACTTTCACCGGGTTTGATCAAAGGAGACCTGGGCTGGATCTCGGGAAGAGCCAAAGATATTTGTGGCTGAGGGGGAGGTAAGAGCTCCCATCACAAAGCAGCGGGGTGGAGAGACGATGAGGAAAGCCCACAGGGCCTGTTGAACAGCACTGGGCGAGCTTCTCAAGTCATTGGACAATGATGCACTATTACAGGAGATAGACCGAGCTTATGCAAATGAAAAGGCTCGCTGGCGTTTGCCCAAAGAGCGCGTCGACCTTTCGTCTGGAAGAAAAGTCCATCCAGGGTTTAAGGGAGGGATTGTGGAAAGGGAGGCGACGGGGAAATTGGGAGTTCAGAAAAGGTTCAGGGATTTGTTTCTTTTTTCCTGATTGTGGCGTCGAGATCGAAAAGACGAGCTTTTTCTGCGGCTGTCACGCCGAATCTGTGAATCGACACCTAAATTAGTGAGGGACGGGGAAGCAATTAATCAGGTTTAGCAGCCGCCAAGCCAAGAAGACGGGGCGAGGGAGGGGGCACCGCAGGATGTGAGCTGACTTATTGGTTATTTATGGGTACATTAAGACAAAATGAATCACCATCCATCTACATAAGTGACATTGTGGATATGAATGGAGTACATAAGGCTATTTTCCACCCCTACACATTGAACTTGAGGCTTATCAGCAGCTAATGTAGGCTCGAGCCACTAACTTCCCTTCCTTCTAGAACTCCCTCAGACTAGGAATATGTAGTTTCCTCACATCAGATAAAAGGTTTAGCTTCTTTTTATACGCTTTTAGCCCATCATTTCACTATAGAATCTCCAATGTGCACAATGGAAACAGTCAAGTCACCAGACCAGATGTCGACCAGGGCTAATTAAATCCAACAGATCGTGATTGCAACTTCTTTATCCAGCGGAACACAGGAGGAAATCTCTCACCCTGCTTGTTTCCTATCGTTGCAGCACAGTCAAAGCTGGGAAGAGAGGATGTGACATGAGCTGGAACAGGATCAGGGCACAGAAGTGTATAAAATCAATCAAAACCCGCAACAACAACAACAGCAGACCTGCAACTGAAAATCAGCCCTTGCGGACACTAAGGAGGCTATCAAAGAGCTACAAACAACAATTAGGTTATTCTGAAGGCAGTGCGATGGGTTAACGGCCCGGCTCCTTTAGATGTGAGAGTCAGAGGAAAAAATCTAAGGGCAGGGGTGCAACAACGAGGCTAACGAGGAGCAAAGGTAAGATGTGAGTTTAAACCCAGAAAAACAGGATGTACAGAACTGACCGACATGAGAAATCTGTCCGATACGGCTCAGAATTACAGGCTTCCGTTTGTACCGAGGGTATTTTTAAGCCTGATTTTCACAGTTTGGAAGGTGCAAAACAGGTAGAGTCTCGGGGGGGGGGAGAATATGTAGTTGTAAGCAGAAACAAGCAGAGGAAAGCTGAGGAACTGGGCTTGTGGGCCCATTTCTGCAGCACTTTTCTCCCCCCTGGTCAAATGGGATTCTCAGAAAGGGCCACAGTTCTGTCCTAAGCCTCCAGCTACTTTGTGTGCACCGCTCTGCAAATTACTGACCGAGCAGTGTGGGAAGAGGATATAGAGTAAGTCTCTCCGGAGGAAGGCAGCAGTAATGACTGTCCCCAAGTCAGAGGCAGGGATCCCTCTCAGGTGAATTCAACTCTAAAAATAAACCCAAACACTCTGGAATGATGAAGTCTTCCTAAACGGTGCGCCTCAGAGCACCTCATGCAGTAGTAAACAATCCAGAAACGGGCCTCCTCTCATCACAGACACCAAATCATGGAATCAGCAAAGGGGCCGGTGACCTTTCCTGTGCAGCAAAGAGTGAGTCAAGGTCTCCCGGTGAAGGCCTGCAGGAACCTGCGTCCCGGTGCTGACATAAAACACAGCCGCTTCCTGCCATTCATCCCTCAGCCGCCGAAGATACTGGGGTCTGTGCCAGGAAAGAATTCCAGAAACAGGCAGCCTGGCAAACTTCACCGTCACATCCATGTCTGCTTTGCTTCTCTTCTTTTAATTATTTTTTTCATGCCTTTGTTTGCCAGGCGCTCCCATTCATTTGCCGCCAGCTTTGGATTCCCCGTCGCCTTTTTTTTATTGAAAAATGACAGCAATGACAACAACAACGGCAACAAAAAAAAAGAGATGTAATTACATCTGGCGCGCGTTTTGGAGGAAAATGTGGTGGCAAATGGGCTGTGACTCTAACCGACATGGGCGTCCTCCTTTGACGTGTGCGGGGCTCGCACAGACCGCAGTCACGTGCAAACGGGACGAGCAACGGGACATGTCACTAACGCCGCGCAGGCGAGAAGTCCTGCTGTCACAGCGCATGCGTCTGACGGCAAACGCATACAGCCAGCACGCAGAGGTGGGCCAGGGAGAGCGGGCCGAGATGGCCATGAGGTTCCACGAGGCTCAACTCCTCCCCTCTGACGGCCGGCCGGTCGCCCTAAACCCCCCCTCCCACTGGCTCTGGCTGCTAACAGTCTCCAGGTTTCATAGCAGGGTGGCTATTTTTAGCCACAGAGGCAGAGATGCATCAGTTCCATCTTTATTCTCCACCGGTTTTTGCATCACGTCGGTGGGGTGTTAAGTTTCTTCCTCCCACTCAAAAAGGAAATCGGAGCCTTGGCGTGTCCTGCCCTGCTTCCCACTGGGATCCCAGGTCAGGGTGTAAACTGGGAGCCGTGGGTCTGACCATCACAGATCACATTTCGGCACAGCCTCTGGGAAAAGCTGATCCCAGCAGTGATCGATAACTGCTGCCGTCCTTTCACATCAAAAACAGCTTTGCTTCATTTACTTGAATTTCCTTTGGGATTAATAAGTTCTATCTGATCTACAAAAAAAGAAGAAAAAAATCAATGCCAGCGATTTTTTAAAATGGAAAATATGATTGAATATGGAGCTCTGGAGGCTGTTAACTGCGCACAATCGGTGTGCAGGAAATCATAACCAAAGCAGCCACAGAGGGAGGTCAAAGGTCACACAGTGCCTAATGAATAACTTTCATTATGCTGGATATCTGCCTCCAACAGTTAAAGAATGGGAGTCCAGGAATAGAGTCAGTCACATTTCAAAGACAATTGACAATGGCCTGACATTTTTAGAGAGAGCACTTGAGCCGGGAAAGGAAATTGACTTTTTCTCCTGCAGGCCTCTGTGATCAGCACTTTCCCTGCATTAGAAAAGGTTTCGCTTTCAGTCTAATCACGCAGATCACAACAGGATAGAATCCGTGCTTGAAGTGGCCAAATGACACCAAAAGACTGCTGGCAAGTGGCTGGATATGGTTCAGTGTCTTCTGATAGGCACGACACCCAGCTTCAGTCTGTTCATAGGAGCAAAAAAACCACAGGCTGCGAGTTGTGTGTGGATTTTCTGGGTAAAGACTTTAAACGATTCCTCATAAATGCTCAAAAACATTTAGAACCGTTTATATTGGAAATAAATGTGCAGATCTCTGTCTCTCAGGAAGCATCAACTCTGGCTAAAAGCTCTTTAATGACACATTCTATAAGCGCATATTAAAAAGAAACACACACAGCCATTTTGTGTTAAAATACAGTGTAATTTTAATAAAAACATAGCGGTTCACTCAGATCCCGGGAGAATAAGCATCGCACAACTTTAAAACGCGTCGTTTTTCTGCACTCTGAACGCAGACAATTTACAAGAAAACCAGGAGCACTCTGCAATTGACGTCTTTTTCTGGAGCTGATCTTTTCCAGCTTTTGTTTTGATTGTGAAGGAGAAACTGATTGAACTCTCTTTCGCTCTAATCATACCGTGGAAGTGTTAGACAGCAGTCATTTGAGTTCATTTCATTCCTCCCACTGCAGCGTAATATTCTGAACCTGTGTCGATTGCACAAATGCTGCGGGGGCGAGCACAGATCTGTTGAGAGTGAAGGAGTAGGGCCGGCTGGCAGCGTCCTATCGGCCGTGTTATCGACGTTTAGAAAAAGGGGCACATTATACCCCTTTTCACAAGGTGACACAATTTCCTCAGGTCCTAATGAAACGTCTGTCACGCGCTTTGGTTGCAATAACTCACAGAGAAAGAGCGGCAGCTCATTCTCCCTCCATTAATTTACACCTCGACTCAAAGGGACCTTTTCAGGCGGCCGAGTGATTGCAGGACCACTTTCGGCCTTTAGTGATATCTGTTGAATTTAATAACCCTCACACAACGAAAAACCATGGAATAATCAACCCTTTAGAAAATCACTCAACTGACAGCTGTTGGCTTCCCTAACTTTTTAAGGCCAGGTTAAGTTTGTAAAAGGCTTTAAAGATGCAGCATGCGACCTCTAGGGACTGGTTAAAAGCACCTATAACTCCCGTCATAACATGCTGTGACAAAGGCTCTAACTTCCTCCGTTTGGGACCTCTATTGCACAGTTAGATTACATTTTTTTTGGGTAAAAATGGTCTAATGTGGTGTCTAAAAGAAGACATGGACAAAGATAAATTAGAGAGATGGTAGACTTTACCAGGATTAACCGAACTGCACTTAAATGCAACGTCTCCTGACTATACAACTGACATTCTGATGAGGTCACATGGCGAGGGTGTTGTGGATTTTGTGCACTTATCGTAAAAATGTTTGTTAATTTCATTGATGAATGGGATTTCCTCACATTTGGTGGAAAGACATGTGGAATATTTAGTTCCAAAGATTTGTAACGGAGCTCTAAATGCAGCCGATCACCCAGAAGCACAGAAACACTAACCTGGAGTCTGAATTCAGTGCCTGTGCATAACAGAGCCTCAGAATACAGCAGCATATCTGAATACAGCCTGAATACAGCAGCATATCTCTATAAAACAACATGTGATGTCAACTTTGCTCTCTGTTATAGAGCTGGTGGCTAACATTGGGAAACTTTTGCTTACATCAGCAGTCTGTCTGCTCTTTATGGTTGTGAACCTGTAGCATAAAGAGTAATAAAGAATACCATCACCAGGCTAGATTTCCCCGACGGGATCTGAAAGTAACTGGTGAAGCATCATCAGCTCGTTCATTTCTGCTGCTCGGTGCTTTTTTGAACTAATCATAAGATCTGATTATCATTGTCAAGCAAACACTAAACCGAAACCGTTCAAAAAAAATTTTACAGAGTACACTGAAAGCAGCAGTTGATAAGGAAGCAAGCCATAAAAATAAAATAAAAAAAAACACACCAAAAATGTGCAACTTCTTCTAAAAACAACTTGTTTCCGTTCCGTCTTTAAAGGTCATCTGAATGTAAATGTATTTTATCACATTTTTGAATCAGCAGATACCCAAATATGATATTAAAAAAGCAGAATCTTTAGCTTCTATACAAATGCTGGCATCTTTGACAGCCAGCACCAGTGCAGGTAATGGCCTTTCTAGCTACAGACGCACGCGGTTTCATTTGCCCTCCTTTCTCTCCCTCAGCTGGAAAGTGCCCTGCCTAAAGGACCGGCGACGACAGGAGTGAAGCAAACAAACGTCCCTGTGCTTTTTAATCGCCCACATGGGAGCAACGGGACATGACACTAATGCCCACCACAAGCCTGATCCACTGCTGCTCTCCCACTCGGACGCTAGTCCCCCTTTGTCACCGGAGAAGGATCTCTGAGGAGGTAGCAGAGCCGGAGGAGGAGGAGGAGGAGGAGGAGGTCTTCCTGTGGCCTGTGAGCTCCAGACAGACAGAACAGGGACGTTTGTCTAAACATTTTCACACTTTTCATTCTCCCTCCTTTGCTCACTCGCTCTCCAAACAATGAGGCCGTGGCACCATGGACGGAGGGTGGAAGAGGAGACTGGGAGGGGAGGGGAGGGGGGAGCGGGGTGGAGGCTGGCACCCTTTTTAATTCCACCAAAAGCCGCTCCAACAAAAGGGCCCCCACCCGGGAGCCGGCTGGCTCAGAACAGGGCCCCGACGGCAGAGTGGGACACAGACGGCCGGCGAAGCAGACTGAGGAAGAGAGAACGGAGGGGAAAGCGGACGCGTGGCGGCCAAAATCGAACCCGGGAGGGAGGCCCGTTGATGGGGTCAGCGTTGGCGTGTTTGTGTGAGCGTTTCTCGGGGGTTTGCTGAGGCCCTGCCGATGCGCAGAAATCCCCCTGAAGCCGGGCAGCCGACAGTGGGAGCTCCCCTCCGGCCATCCTTGGCTCGGCCGCATTGTGATTCATGGGCCTGCTCCTGTTGCCACGCTTTGTAATCCCTCTTCACCGACACCTGTTAGCTGAGCAGCCACGGCCATGATATGGGTTATTTCCAGATTTGCGACCCAGAATTTACTTAGTAGCCCATTTCACTCAACAGAGGAACTGAAAAATAGGGGGGAAGGAATGCTTCCTGGGTGCTGGTTCCTGTTTATTAACTTGTATAAAACGACACCTTTGGACTCTCAGCAAAGAACTAATGACGTTTTTTAAAAGGCACCCACCTAAATTCTCCCCAAGACAGCCACCTGACTCTGGAAAAAAAACTACCCACAATGCACATAGCTGCATAACAAAGGGATGGCAGACAGCCTCTACGATGCCAGCTGTATCCACGACAACCAGGCCAAAACATCTAAATGACCCTCCAAGCAGGCTTCCAGCCTACTAGGTCCGACAGGATGAAGACCACCCTGACCGGACCGAATCTGCGATGAGAAACCAGCTGGTCTTCCACTGGATTTCTTTCTACAATCAACAAACACTCAAATGCCAAAATAAGGAGGGGCCTGAAGTTAAACAGAGCTTCAGGGAAACAAATAAGTGTGATGGAAGACCATGTGTGAAGGGCTGCAATCAGAGGAAATACAGGTTTCATGCAAAGCGGCGAATCTTGATACTTGGAGAGAGCCATGGCTGCACATGACAGCGCAGACAAAGATAAAACAAACTGACCTTAATACTATCAGCCCCCAGCATTAATATGGACTTTGTGCTGATGTGAGTCACTCATGCACTCTCAATTAGCATCAATGGGTCTGCTCTCGGGGGATGATTATCACCACAGGGCCTCACTGGGAAGAGCCATTGACATTTCAGACTTCTACTGTAGGTCACAACCCAAAACAACTCATTTTGGTCCCAACATGACTCCGCTTTGTTTATGTAACGTGCTGGGTCTCTGTTCGGCTGGAATTAGCATGCAATCAAAACCACTCCATTCATGGAAACAGAGCTCCGACTCAAACGTGACAAGCCTTCGTTTGCAGGGTCGTAAAGAAAAGAGCTGTAAAAATAAACTTAAACGTGCAAATATACAGAGACTGGGGGGAGGGGGAGGGCACCCCCATCACCTGGGGCTCAGGAAACAACAAGAGGCGCAAACAGGATTTAATAAAAATGAGAAGAATCCATTCACTTAACTGAGAAAAATGACTGGCGTGGTTAGACAAACTGCCCTTTGCTTTCGAAATAATGGCAAATTCCCCCCTCCAGCTCTCTTCCAGTCATTAATCAACTCAAACATGGTGCAAAGAGAGCGGCTCGCAGTCACGGCACACACTCCACTCTACTGAGAAGCTAATGCATGCATTTCTTCAACCCTTTGCTCGTTTATTAATATCAGTCACAGCCATAAAACCTTTGTAAAAAATGTATTTCCCTCCCTTTTCCTTCCTCTGGTTTGAATACAGATTCATGCCAGGGTGGGGAAAGCCAAGAAAAGACTGTCCAGGTTTCCGGCTCCCCTGCAACATTTCCAGCTCCTCTGAGGGAATCCTAATGCGCTCCCAGGCTGAGATCAAAGCAGGGATATTTCTCTGGGTGCTAAACTCAAAACGCATCGAGCTCCACATTAGTTAGAGGACTCTTTGTCGAGCGGCTTGTTTTGGATTTGGTGCACGAGCCTGCCTCAGCCGGTCAGCCATCGCTCAGGTCCGGCTCCCTGGAGTTTTCTACCTGCACTCACCTGTAAGGAGAGCACCCTGTAGAACCCCCACAGAGGGTCACGGGGGGGGGTGTTTGCTTCCACCCCGAAGCAAACCTGTCGAGGGGCCACACGCCGAGCAGGCCATCGGCGAACGTGCCAACAATAACGCGGCGCGACGCAAAGCAGATGAGTCATTAATAAAGGCCCTGGATAATCAGGCCGCGCGCGTCGCTCTGAGAGCGATAATCATCGGCCGCCTGCTCTCCCAGCGATAAGCTAATCAGCCCTCCGTCTCCACCGAGCCGTCAAGGGGACTCATCATCGTTGACATTTCAGCTCAGGATGGAGCATCGTGGAGGAGATTCTATGAGTAGGGGAGGGTGAGGGAGGGGGGGTGGGCACCTGAAGTGACTTAATTATCATTGGTGCACAATGATAACCTCTCAACTCTCGTTTTTGCTTTCTTACTCAAGGGTAAGCTGGTTCTTTTGTCGCTGGGGTTTCTCCACTCCCAGTGAGGCCTGTTGCTGAGCGTTGGGTCATCTTCAGGGTCTGGCAGCTAGGTCAGCCGCCTGCACGCAGCAGGCCTTCCTGACCGCGGAAGGCCGTCTGAGGCCTTCTGGAAGAGCGGTGATAGAGCGGCTGGAATTCATGGGTACCCTGTGGGGATGCTGTCGTCACGGCGGCCGGCCGGCTTTCCTAACGCACGGCTCCGCACGCCCGGAGCACCACCGCAGCCGGCGCAGAGCCGAGCCCATCAAGGTTAAAGCCCCCCCCGTGTCACACGCCCACTCAAAACCCACAGCCTGCGCCGCGGCCCGTCACGCAGCAGACGGCGTGGCAGAGCGCAGAGCCGGGGCCCTGCTGCTCGCTGCCTCGCAGCACGCCCCCCCCCCCCAGCGGCTCTGATCCCAGAGGCACGGCTCTGAGGAGGCACCGACACAGGAGATGACACATCGCCCGGCTCCATTACCACCCATCTTCCCTTTTCCTGGGTGACAATTTGGGGACAGCCCTGACAGATGATAGTAGTTAAACCCAGGTGGAACCAACAGGCTGACAGATTCGTGCTGAAGGAGCGGGACGACACTTTATTTTTGCTGCTCAGCGCATCCTGGCTGCCGGAAGCCGTGGGGCCGGTCTCAGCTGAGGAGGAAACGCGTGCGATGCCATCATCATTTGTGGTTACCTCTATGTCTAAGAGAACAGCGTGATGCCGTTTGTAGTCTTGTTCTCGGTGTGTTACTGAACAGGACAACCTCACATCAAATTGTTGCATTTGGGGAACATTTTTTTTGCATTTTGCATTTACAAATAAAAAAAAAGAACCTGCCATGAACGCTGATTTTCTGATAAATGCCATTATTTTGTGTTTTTCTTCAGAGACACGTTTGCATACCATCTATTAAGCATCCATTCGTCATTTTCTGTTAGTCATCCCACAATCTTTAGAGTGGGTTTTCATTAAGGGCTCTCGACATGCTCGTGTTCGATGTTTCGAGGCCACCTGAAGAGCTGGAGACGAACTATACTCATCTCCTGTTGAGAGAACGCTTCCAATCGCCACCCTGTTGCTCCGGAGAATGAGGACTAATTTCGAGCACTACCCGGACGGTCACTAATCAGAGCCGCTCCTGCGTTTGCGCCTCGTTTGGCTGCGCACTTTCCGGCAGGTGAACGCAGATTACAGGTCGGCCGTGCAGGAAGGGGTTTGTGCAGGCTCAGGGAGGATTAGGCGTCCTGAGCGGTCACCTGCCGCCTGAAGCAGCGCGGGATTAGGACAAAAACCAGAAGCCAGGAGAGCCTCTCTCCGCATAGCACCAAACTACGCAAACCCCGAAGCGCAGGGAGAGCGCGAACGGTAAAGTTTTACAACAGGTCGGTCGCAGACGGCCAGAGGACACAGACAGGCGGCGCATCGCAGGTAGGAGACACTGCTCGGGTCTTCCGTCTTACCTTGGGCTGCGAGGATGACCGCCGCCGCCACCAGCCACGCGCTGACCACCGGAGACACCGGCCGGCCCGCTGCGTAATCTCTCGCCATTCTTCACTCAACCGCCAGATACGGTGGACGTAAATATCCTCAGCAGCGTGGCGTGCCACAGCCGGGGCTCCGGGTTATTCCCTCTCCGGCCCGCCAGGAAAACTTGGGAGCTCAGTTTGGATCGCACTCGTCGGAAACGTGCCAAGTTGCAGCCTCTCCTGCCTCTCGGCGCGTCCTTCTACTCGACCCGGACTGTGCTCTGGCGTGTCCGCCTCCTCCTCCGAACGACTTCACGTGAGGGAGAGTCGCACCCCCTCCCTGCGTGGCACCGACACCCCCCTCGCGCGCACAGCCAGCCCGCGGCAGCCTCGAGTCTGACGGCTCGCGTCGACCGCAGCCAAACAAAGTGCGGACGGAGTGGGAGAGAGTCGGCGGAGCTGTGCGCGTCGGATGCGGAGAGCGGAGCGGAGCGGGGAATGTCGGAGTGATGTCAGCAGAGCGTCACCAAGAGGACTTCAGCCGTATAGTACCCAACCCACGACGGGCTCCAGTTAAATAAAAAAGGAGGAGAAACGCGGAGCGGGGCGCATCGGCCGCTTGCGTACCTGCTGACACCCGTGTCCGTGAGTGTGTGCTCACAGCAAAGCCATGAGTCAGAGGAACACAGAGCAAAAACTAAAGCCGGACCTCTGGGTCTCCTCCCACCGGCTGCTGATAACCTACGAGACGTCATAACGTTTTGTTGGTTATTAAGGATAGAGCCGGAAATTTATTCAATCTTAAATCGATACTGGCCTCCTTTTACTTAGCTCTCCCATCTTAAAGCCCCTGCTAAAAAAGAGCCCCCCCTTGTAGATAAGTCCAACATGTTTATAGATAGTTCTGAAGCTGAACGTCACATCGATTTTTCCTCATATGCCCTTAAAAACCCATCTATATTTGTATGTTTTATCGATTCATCTAAAGCCTTTTGTACAGTAAACTACAGAGTTATTTGTTGAGGAAAGGGGGGGGGGCTGCAAGTGAAAAACTCTCCATCTTGGTGACGGAGCTAAGATGGACTTATTTGGGATGAATTTTGTTTTACTCCATCTGATATAAGGGTGTTAAGGCAACAGGGGGCAGCCAAAAATTCCTAAGTTGCTTATGATGATACCAAAAGAGCATTGTTGAAGTAAAGATGATGGTTCAGCACTTTTCAAAAGGCTTTTAAGAAACCTCGGATTTATTTTCAGACTCATAGTCTTAGAAAATGGAATTAGTTTGGGGATAATTTATGTTTGGGTAAGATAGGAGATAAAACCCCTGTTAGGGTTTTCTTCTCTGCTCTCATAGAAAACTGGACGCAGACAGAGACTAAAGTGATACTGATCGTGCAGCCGGGGTTCATTTTCAGAGCCTTTGGCTGGTTAGCAACAAATATAGATGCAGCCATGCTTAAGACTAGCAAAAGAGCACATTTAGCAGAAGGGTTTCACTGATATGTGCATTTTAAACGATTACTCTCATGATCTAAAATGTATTCCAGCTTTGAATACAGGGAAATCTGAAAACCAGAAGCAGCTCTGGGAAGCAGGTCAGTGCATTGCTCTGAAAGTGCACTGGCCGTTTTATTTTCCTTTCAAAATCCACACAAGCCCCTTACATCTGTGGATTTTCTGTTTCTGTGTGGTGGGATTGATTGTTTCTATTTCCAAACATTTGTGATCATTTGTGAACACATTCAGCCTAGAGGACGCGGGCGGCCATGGAGACAGGGAAATCGGAGCAGGAGAACCTTCATCTCTGATTGTTTCACAGCAGTTTTCTCCAAAACGCAGAAACCAAAACACAATACAACTGCAATACAACTGAAGTGCGCCTCGAGCTTTGGGCTGCGGCTCCATTCATCTGCCCAGTTCATGCAAATCCTGAAGATGAACTGGACTTCCTCCCTCACAATGACCGACCTCTGATCATTTACAGAAAGCTGCATCACTGGAGCGATCGGAAATGGCTGAATTAAAAAGTCCTTAAGTTGCTCACTGTGTCTGACCAGCAGCCAAGAAGTCCTTTGCATAATTTATGATAAAAGAAGTTGGTAAGAGAAAGTTGTTATCATTTATCAAAATAATAAGCAAGTCTCCATGAAGAGTGCAATGGAGAGCGAGGTCATTGCTCTAAAAGTTTGAAGTCAGCACTGCTTTCACTGTACAAGGCCAGCATCCAAAGAGGCCAGCAGGAAATGAGCACCAATTATAAGAGAGCACCGGCCCACCGAAAATGATCTAACTGAGCAACAGATCCCTATCAGTGTGCGTCTAAAACAAATGCACAGGGCAGTAATGACTCCTGTGGCCTCCAGTGTCCTAATGACCAAGCTCAGATTGCACCTTTTTCAATAAGAAAGCCTCTGATTCTTGTAGAAAAAACAGGAAGACAAAAATAAAGTGAAAGTCGATTTGGAAATGTTTGAGATGAGCCATTTGACCTTTATGAAAGATAAAGGCTTAAATAACCCCCCCTACAGCCATTGTCTGCATATCCACATTAAGATCCTCTCTAATGTGACGTAAATGATGCATCGATTTATCGTTTTTATGGCTTATCCCATTGGGGAGGGGGGGGGGGGTAAATAAAGGTATGCACAAACACAAAAGAAGGGATAAAGGCACAATTTCCTTCTTGTTTCTGCCCAAATTGAAGTTTCATTGAGTGGAAAGAAACAAGAACAGAATGAGCCAATTCAGTTGTCAAAAAAAAAAGATCACAGACAAACTTAAATCCATAATTTATGACCAACCAGCTGCTTTTAAAGGGCCCTGCTCTGATTATATTCTGATTAGTGAGTAATTGCCAGAGGATGCTCCACCCTCACAGAACCAGCCCACCACTGGCTGACCACTGGCTCCGGAGCAGGATTTGACCTGCTTTTTCCACCTCTAAATTCACTTTCCACTGGAGCATCACGGTGTTGTTTCAGTGAGAAACCCCCCCCATTATGCATCCACCTTTCTGCCGGGTGGCGGCCCCTGCCACCCACCTCTCCATTATCACCTCGTTAGCCGGCTGCTTACCGGCCCGCCCTCCGTTTTTGGCTCCGGCCTCAATCAGCCCATTTATCACAGAGGAGCGGGGAAGCCTCCGACCACTGAAAGCTCACCGCGCACTGTGCCAGCCTCTGCTGTGCGAGCGCGCGTGTGTGTGTGTCTGTGTGTGTGTGTGTCTGTGTGTCTGTGCGTGCCGGCGCATGCAAATGAGCCGGCTACATCCTGCCATCTGTTGACTTGTAACAGAAGTGCGTCCGCAGGAGTTTTCCCGGGTCAGGGCTCAGAAAGCTCGCACCGGCGCTTATTTAGCAGCTCGTCCGGAATTTAAAAAGTCCCTTATCTGTGTTCTTTGAACATCTGGGAACTGAGGAGGCCAGCTGCTGGAGCTCTGTGGGAGGACTGGGCTCCATCCATCAGCTCAACAGGGATGAGGCTTCTTCCATGCAGATGTTTTCCCCCCGACGGCGGGTCAGTTTTCCACCGCCAGTGATGCAGTCTGTGGTGAACGTTGTCTGATTTTTGTGCGACGTGTCCTCCAAATGGGAGGATGCGTTGCTCTTCAACCTCCATGTACGTCTCAGCTCCTCTTCCCCCTGCTTCCTCTCACATTTCCACCAAACCTCTGCTCCACTTTGGCATTGATGACTTTTTCCTTCTTGGTCTCATAAATAAATCCCCATCTTTTGGTGGCTCGCCTGCCTTTCTGTGTCCTAACCTCAGACCTTGGGACTTCTGCCTGCTCAGAGATGAAGGCTTTTGAGGGTGCCATTTTCATGTGCGGTGTTTCTTTACTTAACGGTTAAGACTCTTTTGTTGCCTTATGTTCAATTTATTTAGAGTTTTCAAATCTTTTCCACGGTAGAAACAATAAAATTGCCACGTTTCACATTTTTTCTATGCTTTTTTGCTAATAAAAACATGTTTTCTGTGGTTCACACTCAGCTGCTTTGGTGGGTGGTGCGTTTGGAGAAGTCATATCGTTTTAATGATTTTTCTGCATGCATCGACTGAAAGCACTGAACAGCGTCACCGTGCCATGCATTTACATAATGTCAGCCATGTTACTGCTTTGGCAGGCATCAGAGAAAAGGAGCCCTCAGGTTCAGCTTAAGCCGACTCCGGCTGACTTGATGGTCTACACGAACTGCCAGAGACTTCAGGGGCAGGCCACAAAAAGCATGCTGTCATGCCGGACACATTTTATTAGCCTAAGTGAACTAATAACAGTGGCCGATCTCTGGGGAAAAACAGCCTAAAGCCGCATCATTACAGAGAGATTACATCTTTTTATATCTGTCTGTTTTCAGAGCCATACAACAGAGAGTACTATTAAACACTATTGCCAGGAGGATGAAATGGACTTCATTGTCAAGGATGAAAAATAGAATCTACCAGCCTGGCCTTGTTTCTAGAAGGAGGTCATTAGGCCTCACGGCCCTGGTAGGAAGATTGCTGTGTGTGGGGTCAAGATGGGCAGAGAATGGAAAACCAGAGCAGATCGGAAGATCTCCGAACAGAAAATATCACAAGTCAGAGAAGCCCGGAGCCGATCTGGGGCAGCGTGGCATTCAAAGCCGGTTGGGAAGTTTTTAAAGTTGGCCGATGTGTGGTGACAGTCGGTAAATTGAATTTCTTACCAGCATGTTTTCCTCTAAAACAATCGTGCCGCAAAAGAAGTTGGGCTGCCTTTGAAGATGAACTGAGGCAGACTGGGTCTTTAAGGGCCTTTCGGGGTGGGAACCTGAAAGAAAGGGAGTAACCAAACACAGCTTTTTCCAATTTGGCTTCACACTGTCGGTGTCAGTGAAGTGCTGCCTACAAAGCTCAGTCTGATTTCTTTCCTCTCCCTTACCAAAGCACAGCCCAAAAAGCCACTCCCAGGATCGATCTCTGCTGTCACTCAACAATATGTAATCTGAGCTCTAAGGGAAACCATTTGAGCTGAATCTAGATGGAGATGAGAAGAAAATACCCGGATGTTACCCGACTCCATGAGCACAAACTGAGAAAGCCTTATAAGTCCATCTTAAAGTTAAGGCAGCCATCATCAATGTCTGCTTAGCAAAAGAAGAAAAAAAGAAAGAAAGAAAAAAAGCAATTACCCTAAAAAACAGGAGAGTATGAACACGACCCAGAGCCAAGCAATAGGAGGAAAAAGTAGCTGAATCTGAGCTGGGATGTGTCCAGAGGACTTGTTTCTGCACAGAGCAGACCTCCTACTGTGAAACAGATTCGGCTAACAATTGTCTGTGTCCACAGACATTTTCCAAGAGTCCCTCAGTCTTTTTACAAAATCCTGCTCCTGAGAAGTTCTTTTTAATCCTAAGTGAAGAGGTCTTTGCCACCAATCATTTTCAGACAGAAAATTTTACAAAATGCTTCTTGCTTGAAAAGATAACCTTCAGGGCTTATCATCTGCCACCACTTTAGTCTTTTCTTTATTTCACTCAGAGGTTTAAAAGGTTCGAATTATAGATTTAATTTTCCGATGCGTGTTAGAAGAAATCAGGGATCCGCAATTCTTGCTGGATATTCACCATTCGGTCTCTTTAACATTTGGCGTTTTTAAGAATAAGAACATACAATCGGGTTTTTGTGGATGTAAAAAAATACTCAGTTCATTTTTCCTGTTTGCAGATGCAGTGGTACACCTTATTTTTCCATTTTACTGAATTGGGGACTTGTAGACCATGAACCCCTCACTGCCCACTGCAATCTTCTTAATTGAACAAATGGAAAACACAGAGAGCAGCTGGAATGCAGCTGTGCTAACATCAGGGTTGTACATGCTTAACCTAAGTAAGAAACATCACTTGCTATAAAGTTGAAACCATCACACAACTGGCAGATAATCGCTTTTGGCACTGAAATGCAAAAAGGCCACATAAATGCAATTTGGGAAGGGGGGGCTGTGTGACATAAATGAGTAAACCTTGGCTCCAGGCCTGTTTGGCCCCGCAGAGCTAACTGAGCAAATGAATTCCTCCTGCTATAATGATGTTGTAAACAAAATCAGAATCGCTCTGTATCAACGTATTTGCCAAGTGCTGGATGTTTAAAGGAACACGTCCCAGTCAAACTGAAACACGGTCACGGTTATTCCAGCTTAGCATGATCACAGCATGGATGTATGCAGATGCACCGCTCTGACATCCTTTGTGAATAAAAAAAAGGGGGGTTGTTTTCCATGCAAAACCTAAAATGAGACGCGTCGGACACAACACGCCAGACCTACATGTCTGCTTACAGGAAACAGGGCAGGAGAGCATTTCATTTTCCTTTACATTTCCATTTAAATCCCATGTCAGCCAGCTTTGCAAATAAATCCATGCGGTGGTTCACAATCCATAATTTGAAGGTGGCCACAGACTGGGAACCACAGGATGAGGTAACCCGGTAAGCAACACGGGGAGGAAGAGGAAAAACAGATCTCTGTTAAACAGAGCTCCAGATCAGCTCTGCTATCTAACATGTCTTTGGCTTCCTTTTGGATTTTCGGTGGCTTGTTTCCTTTGAGGTTTATGTATTTGAATAAATCCATTGTTGAAAGGAGTTTCACACTTTTCTAGCATGACTCACGGCTCAGATGAGAGGGTCCAAAATGTTTTTTTAAGTACGTGGCTGCCGGCTCATACAGTTGGGAACTACTTATTTAAACATTAGTGAAGCAGGTCTCTGACTGCAAACAGCCCCAGAGGAGGATAAGTCACACAGTCTTCTCCACCATCAACTGGTTCTGATAAGCTTTGAAAAATGTGGAGCTCCACCATCGTGCTGCCAAATTCAGGTCAGAAACAGGTGCCCTGCGGGGGGGGGGGGGACGGTGAGGCGTTTAGCGTCGCGTCTTTCAGCAGCAGCTTCAAACACTGTCAGATGTCGGCTGGCTGTGCACGTTTGTGGTGCTGAGCGCCTTCCTGCACACACACAGGTCGGCATTCCCTCCGTGCGCAGATTGGCCGACCTTGGCTCCTCGGCCACCTCTCCCCCATCCCTCCCTTCCGTCCTGCATCCAGCCAGCCTCTCTGGGATCTCTCCCTCCGTGGCTCTCACCTCTCCGACCCTCTGCCTGCCGTCCCAGAGAGAGATATAAATCAACTCTCTCTCCACCTACAGAGTTATTTACTCGGATCCGGCGCTTCATCCAGATGAACTTGCATTAGCGCTAACAAAGTCACTTAAGAGAGCAGACGTACACACACACGCACACACACGCACACACACGCACACACACACACACACACACACACATACGCGCGCACACTTGCAATCTGCTTTGGTGCATTATGAGATCTGGGAGCACGGCTTCGAGAGCTCTTACCCTTATTGTTTCTTCCACAACAAGCTTATGGATGTTATATATATTTATTTACTCTCCTTTCTCACTTCGTTCATTCTTAAAGCTACAGGCCGGCTTTGACGCCATCCCGCACCCCCACTAAGGTTTGTGTGAAGACAGATTGCTGTATTTTTTAAGCAGAAGGGAGGATGGTGGGGGAGGGAGTGCACGGATGGATGGATGGATAAATGTATGCTCAATGGACGGGGCAGGAGGGCTGCAGCCTGGCGGATAATCTTTGCCTCCAAACACAGAGGAACTGAGGGTTAGAGGTTCCTGTCAGTCACTGTGAGGAGTCCCCACTGAGGCTTTGTGGAGGCAGGGATGGAGGCTTACACTACGAGGTTAAAAAGAGAAGATATGCTGCTCTCTCTGAAAAAAAAACATCCCCATATAGAACCGATGAAATTAAACCTTTTCAGACTCTCTTTAGAAGGGGGGGGGGGGGGGGAATGGGACTCATGCCGCCCGTGGGTTCTGATCAGAAGCAGAAGTACGAGACAGCTCGTTTGTCCGCTCACGACAGCTGATGAGCAAACATGATATTCATCTAATCATCCAACCAAACCGGTCTGCACAGAGAGGAAAAACAAATGAAAAACGAGCAGCAGTAAAAAACACCTGTGCATGGCACTCGTTTGGCCCTGCATCCTCTTCCTCTGCTTAAGAAAATAGCCCACTATACATCACTGTCAAGGCTCAACACTGTTTACTTTGTCAAAAATCTAAGGGGGGGGGGGGGGCATGCATTCAATCAGCTGACTTTAAAGAGATAAATCAAAGGCTTGAGACTGAGGCCTGAATCCTTCACATTTTCTTGTCATTTCTCAATTTTTTTCATTTTTCTCTCACAATTCATCGCATTAAACTTCCCACTCAGCCTTTCTAGGGAGTTAGGAACACATGGTGGGGGCTAGGAATGTCCAAAACGAAGTCCCATTTGAAACATCTGATGAGATGAGGCAGGAGTTTTTAGCCCAACTCAAACCAAATGCATGAAGTTCAGGCAACGGGTGACAGCCGCTGTCTTCAAATTTCTTCATATAAGTTTTTTAAGTTTTAAGCTGAACACAGAATCTCTTTTCTTGTCTTATTCCCAGTCGTAAGTTGTGAATTCTGAGCAGCCATTTTTCAATAAACGCACCACCAACTGCTGTTAGACACGCAAATAGCTGCTAAGGACCAAATAAAACACTGAATAAAAGGTAACAAGGCAAGATATAAGTTTTAAGCCTCCTCAACCTTTCAGCCCGAGATGCTGCGATTCATCCATTTGGACAAGAGCAACATGTGACTTCTGGATGGCTAAATTGTAGCTAGAATTATGACTACATTGGTTTGGTCAGTGGAAGTTCGGTTTGGCTGTTGGTGATGACTAAAGGAATAAAAACGCTGTATCAATTCTTTATCATTTACAGTTGCATCTGTGGCTGCGAGTTCAACCCTTTGCAGAGTTAGATCCTTAAACGGAGCTTAATGAGACTAATTGTACAGTTATGTGTGTCGACCTCTGCCTGTTTCTTTTGCCTATCCTGTGTGCATCTCACAAAAGCCACAAGCTTCTTGCCAGCATTGGTTTCCGGGTTTAGGTAACCTCCAAATTTCCTTCATAGAAACATAGAGATTTAGGAAATATCCAGGCTTAGGACTGGAAAGTAAACCGGCTTGGCGGCACTATTTTGGTTTTGTGCACGCCTAAACGTTGCCTCGATTTGATTCGTCAGGGAAGGCGAGGGGAACACGGTGTGGGATGTGGCAGATGATTTATTACAAATCCAAAGCCCTGAGTAGGAGGAATCTGCTCTGCCAGGTTTTCGCAGAGAGTTGAGCTCTTTCATGTTGCCTGTTTTAATGCTGCCTCCCAGTCATCCTTGTAAGCCCCAAGTCAAGACATCTGAAGTGGTAAGTAAGACGTGTCGCACATGCAAGTGCACTTAGCTGGAAGGACGGCCTCTTAAGCAACATTAGTTAACTGTCGCCTGGAACTGGCTTCTTAACGGCGAGAGGCTGCCAAAAAATGTGACAAGTGATGAGTGAAGTGGATTTTCGAGACCAAACTTAAAAGGACGCACCGTGTTATTAAGGGGTAATCAGTGCCTTCGCTTTTTCTTTGTTTTTCCCATTTTGCGTCTCTTCTCAGACAGAAGTAAAAGTATATCCCCCGTAATTCCTTTCACTGAGTGCACAACTTTTATTTTTCCCCCCCTTTTAATCAGTTTTGTAAAGATAGCGAGGCAGAAAAGCTGGTTGTGAGGAGGAGTGAAATTGGTTGTGGGTTTTATCTTTTAAGTGGTTCTGAATAAAAGCAGTGTGAAAAGTAAAGTCACATGTTTCCTTCAAAGAGTTGGTTAAGGACAGTGGCCTTTTAAGTGTGGCATCCTTTTATGCTCTTCGGTGTTCTGTTTCCAGGTAGCATTCACAAAGGGCCTCCATGAAAAGAAAGTCAGTCGCTGAGAATCAGCTCTGAAAGTGCAGGAGCACGAGTGTGAGGACCGACTTCAACGAGCGGCGCTGGGTTGAGTTTTTTGTGGCGAGAGACAAGCTCTTTGATTGCTGTGGAGAAAGTTTCACGTCCCAGACTAACCTTCCCTGCAGGATCTCCCTGTTTATTTAAAGCCGCACCTCTGCGGCGCCAGTCGGTGGAGCGCACACTTGTGAGCCGCCCGGGGACTCGTTCTGTGGAATGAAACTCCAGGCTCGGGAGAGAAAGGCAGCAGGAAACAAACAAACAGGAACATGGAACTGTGCGCCGGTGAGGGACTTCATTAGCGCTCCAGTGTACAATATCCCAAACCTTGATACAGCAGTAAACAACTGTTTATTCATAAAGTGGAAATGCAGATGTGTTCGGATGGGATAACCAGGGAGCGTAATGCTCACTCTGTGCTCAGGGCTCCCGTGTTGTGGCAGCTGGATGCATAAGCATGATAACTGAGCTGGAGTGCCTCCCCTGCAGCATGGATTAAGACAATTTACTCACTATAAAGATCATCCTCTTTGGCTGAAAAGCCTCCAAACAGGGAGCAATAAGACCAGAGTTAACCTGCCGCACAAAAACCTGCCTGCTGGCTTAAATTTGTCTGGTTCCTCATCTGTTTCGACCCAGTCAGGTTTATCCCCCCCCCCCCTCACACAAAGGGCCTTCATTTTCACAGCAATACTGTCAAAAACGGGGCAAAATAGCAGTAAATTCATGTCTGCTGAGGGACTTTCTCGACTCTTCTACCCGATACAGCCGGTAACTGGACCCAAAGGCACATGTTTGGACTTTTAGAGGCCATGAAAAGTAGAAATAAGCTTGACATATAAGCCCAACAGCAGGTAAAGGCACATGTTTGGACTTTTAGAGGCCATGAAAAGTAGAAATAAGCTCGACATATAAGCCCAACAGCAGGTAGAGGCAGAGTACTGCCCCAGAGACAAGCCTTTGGCCCCCTACAAGTGCATGTTGAACCTATCCTGCAGCAGTCACAATAAAGTCATGACAGCAGGGTGGCATCATTTTATAATGCCGGTTTAAATGGAAAACACTGATCTCATTAAGGGTTCGGGGGGCACCGAAAGTGTGTGTTCTAGCTCAGAAAGACATCAGCTTTGGGCTTTCAGATGCACAATTAAGTCAGTCAATTAAGGTAATTAGGTTAAGAAGGTTTTTTAATTAGCTGTTTGTACATCACCGCCTCAGCTGGGAGTGGAAACAGGATGATCAAACTCTCCAATTTGGAAGAGAGCAATCCACCCACTTTTGAGGCATCTCAGAGTGCTGCTGCCATCAGTCAGAGGTAAGAGAGGGCGGGGGCA
Organism: Menidia beryllina; assembly: GCA_013363375.1. Lineage (NCBI taxonomy): Eukaryota > Metazoa > Chordata > Actinopteri > Atheriniformes > Atherinopsidae > Menidia > Menidia beryllina. The sequence continues at coordinate 94,832 of JABUIW010000118.1, forward strand.
GCCTCCCACCTGGTTGGATGGGGGTTAAAGGAGCTACCTCAGCCTCCGGAAAGGGTCGAGCTTCCCAGATTAGGGTGGCCGTGTGCAGCTTATTCGTGTGCTGGTGGTACGGTTTGTGCCTGAGAGGCAGAGAGTGAGTCAGGCATGAGGAACAAGTGATTACTGACCTCCAGGCGCCGTCGTAAAATGCCACACCTCTGAGGAATCAGCCTCCTGCGTGACCCCACGATGCTCCGGTGGTCGGGTAATGTTTATTTCGCTCCTCCTCTCGTGTGAGGAGTGCAGTCTTTATTTATTTTTGCTCCATCAGAGTGCTCCAAAAAGGACGTTTTACAAGCACGAAACCGCAAGACTTGAGAATGTTTATTATGAGGACAAACCTGAGCTGCATTTTGAAAAGTGGGAAACCTTTAAACAGGAGTAAACAACTCCTCACAGCGTGCAGCTAACCACACCATGGCGTGTTAAATATTAACAAAGAATCCAAATGGAAAAGCAACAAGACCAAAACAAAACTTCCAAACAAGAAAACTGGAAAAAAAAATAAACACCCAAAAGAAAAAAAAAACACTTCTGCTCTCAGTTCTTTGTCTCACTTAAAAAGGCAGTGAAAAAGCTCCGATTTCCAGCCCCTCCGTCCTCCTTAATGACGACAGTCTGACTTGAGAATGATGTCACATATGAGACATTTCAACCCCCCCCGCAACTAACAGAACAGGATAATGAACCATGTTCAAAACACTAACGGCACAAGAGGTCAGGTCCTTTGTTTCTAAACCTTTAATCTGAATGAGACACACACGTTTGACCTACAAACAGATACATATACCCACTGAAAACACTGCGCAGTGGACACGGTGGAAAGCTCGCACCCCGTCCTGCTGTGAAAAGGTCACCCCCCACGGATGGGAGCCTCACCTTTATAAAAGACTCCGTATGAAACATCTGCCAACATTATGGTCTTTTTTTCTGCTGAACATTGAGCACCAAACAACTCAAAGCATACAACTCCTGTCAAATCTTCATTTGCAGATTGTTGAGTACCGTTTCCCACAGAAACAGGTTTAGAAATATTAATGATGACAGTAATAGCCAGACTGACCATTAACAGGAAAAAAGGAGTAATTTTTTCAGAATCCTTGTCATAAACTATGAGCAACCAGTTCAAACTGCTTGATTTCTGAACCCCTGAAGAAACATCTACGGTTACAAACCCTCGCAAGTAATTGGTAATTAGATTATGTGAGCGCACACTGGTGAGGTTAAAGCCTGGGGCCAGAGTAATTCTCAAGTCTCAATATGATCCTACCTCATGAAAAAGGCAACATGCCAACCTTTTCCTCTCTGTTCTGGAAATTTGCTGCTTCTTTAACCTCTCACCGCCGCCCTCTATTCCAAGCTTTTGACCCCCAGGACCCCCTCAGAGAAAAATGCCAATTTCCAACACTAAACTGTGCAAATCCCTGATAAATCACAGTGTTTAACTGTGTATGGAGAGAGGCTTTGCAGCTGGAAAACACAAGGTGATGGGGCCACTGCAGCCACGGGACAGCATCAGAGGGAACCAGGGTCAGAAACATCTCACCTGCTTCTAAAGCTCTCACTTTATAGAAGGAGTGTGAAAAACGGTTCAGGTTGTGCTGGAACATGTCGAAACTGTGTCCGATAGGGGAAAGAAAGAGGGGGAAACGATCCAATCCACCTTACACCGACGGAAATTAACAGCAGAGCTGACTCCTTTGTTCCCAGGTGTGCGATCATGCAGGAGGCTGTGAATTCTAAAAAAAAATTGGAGAAAAATAAATTATGGCAACCAAACACACTCATCGAGCAATTTTCCCGAAATAATTCTGATTTTTAATATGAGTTGAGAAGGCAGCTTTAGTTTAGACCTGGCCAATCACTGCCAAGCCAAAAAACAACTCAAATACAGAGAAAGAACACTACAAATGCTTTGACCCAGTTTATAAGAATCGTTTGATTTCTAGCTGCAGTTTTGAGGTCATGAAATGTCTAAATAAACCATTTTCTAACCTTTACCGGGTACTTTTGATCTTCGACTGGAATAAAAGGGGTGAAAAAGGTGTTTAAGTGGACTGTTGTGCGAGCGCGGACTTCAAAGGATCCAATTTGCCGGCCACAGGAATGACCAGTTTGGTCGATTCAGATGGAGGAGACGTTGAAGCTAAAGCCACAGACCAGGCAGGTAAATGCTGCGAACCAGGAGGCGTTAAGGTGACATCAGTCATATCGTCCATGTTCCTGATGGGGCTGGATTTCTTCACAGCATTGCTCTATTTAGCCTCTGCTGTTCTTATTTCTGTTAAACTGATGGTAAGCGATGTCGGACTGCACAGGGAGTGTGTGCATGCATGCCTGCAGCAGCCAAAGGATGCCTCCGTCCAATGGATTTGTTTACGTTTTCACACAATCAACTTATTTTAGCCAGTGCACGAAGGAAACGGCAGCGCCTTTTTTGACCCTTTGTCCATCCCTTAGGCTGCAGCTTCAGCTGAGCCCAGCTCAGCTGTGTCCCTCGAGAGGGGGGGTACAGCCTGTCAGGAATCTAAATTACTGTGCTTGCTCCTCAGATTATTTCTGAGGAACTGGCTCAGAAATATGCGGGGTTACGGTTCCCGTTTCCAACCCCTGTGTGACCGTCACAGCCACTTTAATCCACTGAGTCGTATCCCATTATCCTGGATGCAGATCAGACATCTTGCGTGTGAGAAGCTGAAGGCAGAGCGGTTTTAAGCAGGTCTCAGTCTAAGCTGGGAAACACTGTTGGGAAATGTGCCTCATGCTGCCGTGGAGGATTGTGCAGGCCAGGCTTTTGGGGCTGTCTCCTGCAGTTTCCAGTGTTTATTTCCTGTGCAACCTGCGGGAACTCATGCAGCCTGAAACCTTTCCAGCAGCTAACAGCGGATAGCTGCCTCCCACTGGAAATCCTTTTAAAACACCCACCCACTGGCTGAGTCTCTTTTTAAAGCAACCAATTATTTTTCCTTTATCCTTTCACCCTCCACATTTCTTTTGCCGAAAGTTTCTAACCTTTTGGCGGCTGCACTGAAACTTGATGTCTGCATCAGGTCTGTTGACAAACGGTCAACAGGTTCAGATGAGGTGGATGCTTGCTTATGGAGCCGAAATGAAAGTCTACGCGGCGTGTGAAGGTGTCTGCTTACATTGTGATGAGGCGGGAAAGCTACACAGCTAACAAGAGGCTAACAAATCTGTTCACTGAGGAACAGGCTGTCTCTGCCCGCTGTGTCCTTCCTCACACTTGAACATCGGTCAGCCTAAAAGGAGAGAGGCTGTCTCAAAAGCTCAAACAGCAGCCGTGTGATGCAGCAGAGAAAAATGCAAAGCTGGATTTGTGATGGCGCTGGTTCGAATCCCAGCTGTGCGGAGTTCGCATGTTCTGTCCAGGGAGTCCGACTTCCTCCGCAAAATGCCAGCAGAGACCGGAACACAGCAGCCAGGTGTGTGTGGTCGTAGAGCGGCTCTCTGGGAGGCCGTGGGGCAAAGTGAAACCGGGAGCTGGAGCTGGTTAGGTGGTTGGTCTGCAGAGGGGTCACCGCATGGGCGGAACCCAGAGATTCTCAGATTGAAAACACAGATTGCACTGGAGAGCATTCACCATTCCTGCTGGTGGTAAAGATCTGATGCATTTGAAGTCCAGACCTGGGTCTGATGGAGATGCTGGGGTGGGAGCCGAGCGGCTGGTCTGAAAGGCTTGAATTCAGCCTGCGATAGGCTGCTGTCGCCGACAGACCTCCTCTGCTGGTTTGTGCTGTCACAGCGGTACACCCCCCGTCAGACCCCCCCCTCTTCCCCCGGCTCTGACGGGGGGGTCGTGCGAGTGCCCGGGACCAGGGAAGTGAGACCAATTAAACAAGCTGCCCACCTATTGTGAGCGAGCAGCAGCCAGCCCATATGCTCGACTGTGGCGTTTCCTCTCGCTGGCAGCCTGTCTCCTCTCCGGCTTTGGCGTCGGGAAGTCTTTGGTCAGCCTCTCGTCTTCATCCCATGGTCTTCACCCCCCCGTCCATCCCGGCCTCCGGCGCTCCCTCACCTTTAATAACTCCTCTCGCCCCGTCCACCTTGACCTCCAGCGCTGCTGTGGCCCTGATAAATCCCCTCATCCCATCTGTATGTTCCTCTCACGCTGCTTTCCCCGTCATTAGGAGCTCCAGCGCACGCCCTTCTCCTCCATGCCCCGGCTCTGAGGCGGAGTGCTGCAGTGCTAATGGCACTCCGAGGGAGCCCGGCCATAATACGGTTGCCTTTGATTAAAGGCATTAAAGGGGCTGGAAACGCATAGCCCCCGGGACGCCATATTCCCCTCTCACGTCTCCCAAAATACCTTTACATTTCATCTCTCCTCCCCTCCCGCTTCTTTCCCTTTATTGTTGCTCACTTGGTCCCTCTCCTCTCCAACAATTACAGCTTGTTGTTAGACTTCCATCTTGTGTGTTTATCCTACTCAGCCCTCCACTCTTCAATCATTTTTCCTTCATTAAATCTTTTTTCCTCCATATTTACCACTTCATCTCACACTTAGCCTCCCTACCCACGGCGTGCTCCTCTCCTCTCTCCCCTGCCATATGGCAGCGTATGATTATCACTGACGCCTGAAACTTTAGTCACCAGTAATTGCTGCCTTTCCTCTTGATTTTCATCACGAGAACTGCGTGGCTCGTCTCGTTTGTTGGCAGAAGATCAGCGCTGATGGCTGGGATTTACAGCACCCACACAAACATGATTTGAGTGCGTGTAATGTGGATTTTCTTACCCGCTGTTGTGCCGTTTGTGTACCTGGGCTGCAGCGCCGCTCGCTGCGCGCACGGCTTCAAGGTAAGGTGCAGTCGTCGGGAAAGATTCGGTAGATGAGCTTAAAAGTTTCGCAATAAATTGATTTTGTTCCACTTTGTTCACTTCCCACAAAGGCGCGACCAAAAGACGGAGAACAGAGGAGTTGATGTTTGTTCCTTTTTATTGACTCCGAGTGAAGCCAAGTGTCTTCGTCTGATGAAATCATCTTAAATCTCTAATGCCGTTAATGCCTCCCCCGGTGGAGGATGAACACCTGCATTACAATCACAGATGAGGCGGTTTAGAGGCTCCTGCAATACAGCAAGAGGCCACAAATAAGGAATAATAAGGAATAATAAGAGAAACTAAAAACGAGACGATAAACAGCGCGGGTTCAGAAAACAGGAACCAGGAATAAAACTACGAACGTAGACGCAAAGAGTAGTCACATAAGAAAAGTTAGCGAAAAATGCCACAACTACAAGAGAGAAAGCAAACCAAAAATAACCCAGAACTCATGACAACCTGGAGGCATCTGAAAGGCAGCCAGGGATGATGCCTCTGCTCCGGGTGCAGCGGAGGAATCAGAAGAGCTGACATGAGGGAGCTCGTCTCTGCAGCGGAAAGCCAGAAGCACGGGCCTGTGGACGGGACGCTGTTCCGGAGACGTGCACGGGTCGTTAGCACGCGGCGCCAAAGACTTTCCAAGCGAAGCGGGCATCGGACGACTGGACCCAAACTGGACGCATAAACTTAGGACTTTAAGGAAACAAAACAGGGAATCATATTAAAAAATCTGGGCCAGGCAGAATAACAGGCTCGTGGTGAGCTGAAATGAGAGAGATAATCCCCCTGCAAACCTCATCAGACGCTTCTTACATCCTCTGAACCCAGTCAAGCCAATTAGGGAAATTAAGCCAATGTGCCACCCAAAACCCCGCGTGCTGGCACAGTTTCTTCACACCCTTAGCATACTTTAGCCCACGTGTGAGACTCCAATCATCCACACTGGGACGCAAATCACTCCACCGATGCATTGACTTCAGTCTGAGTCAGAGCAAGCGTCACCATAAGCTGCGAAACAGGCAGGAAGGAGAAAGCTGTTTACTGTGCAGAGGCGCGTTTATTCTGCATCTGATTTCTTACTTTTTGCACAGCTCTCCTAATGATATTCATAATTAGATCATATCAAAAGAGCAGGGGTGGATAAGAGGCTCTTTTAGGAGTTTTTGGACCGTGGTCATGCATCCAACTCCAGCAGATTTCATCTTATTCATCCTCCCTGTGAGCCAGCATTACTTTGTGGCCTTTTTCATGTGGGTAAGAAGAAAGTCTGGTCAAAGCAAAGCAATGGAAAAAAAAAACGCATCTCTGTTCCTGTTGGACAAACTCTTTCATCAGTGCCATGAGAGCTGATGTGGATTTTTTTCGTCCCCAGCGTTTTTTTGAGCTTCCTCAAAAGTCAAACAGCCGATTCGGTGAGGCTGTGTTCGCGTTAGGGATGACTAAAAAACACCATAAAGTACGTTACAGCTGCCTCGGGGGGGCTTGTTTAAACTTATGTCGGGGTCTAAAGGGTCAGAAAACCCAAGGAAAATCAACTCCGAAATGAGGCAAGCAGAAAAACAGAAACAGGGATTTCTTCTGCGTTTGTTTTGTGTTTGTGCTCCTTTTCTGACATTTCACTGCCATCATTATCACAAGGAACGCCCTGCCACACTGTTAGCACTTTGTCATATTGAATCATGCCTAAAAAACTATATTAAACGCCAACATCTACAGCTGGAGCTTGAAATTAGTCCATTCGATCTCCTGGATGAACCTAAACGGACAGTTGACTGAGTACAACAACCACTGAGTGGGAGGAGGAGATGACCTTTCAGTGAATATTCTCCGTTTCCTTTCTCAAAGAAACAGAATTTCCTTTGAATTTCCGTGTGCATTTGTGCACTGGTTTTGGCAGCATCAGGTCAGAATCCTCCACCTGTATAACACACACGCACGCACGCACGCACACACAGCTCAGGCTGCTGATGAGTCTGGCTGCTGGGGCCTCCCTGCATCCTGATTCTCTCATTACTGAAGGCGCATCTGCTCTCCGTGAGCCAGCTCCTGCTAATAATCCTCCACACGCCGGCACGCACAAACACCTTCACAGACCTGCAGACCCGAAAAACGAACACGCACGCACGTCTGCACACTTTGAGCCCCAGCCGCGCGCGCACGCGCCTCAAGGAGAAACACGACACGAGCGAGGCGCTTTCCGATCATCTCACATCAGCTCAACACCCCTCCGAAAATAGAAGAAGTGGCTCTGCACCGCAGGGGAGGGAAACAACTATTGGAGGGCTGATTAAATTCGGGGTTCCTGGTGGTGGAGGCGTGCACGTCGGTTTGCACACGTTTGCGTGCGTGTGTTTTCCCTGCAGAAGTGCGTATCGATAGTGTGTGTTCATAAAAAAGAAAAAGAAAAAAAAACAGCCGAAAGGTCAAACAACGATGAAACGTTGACTCTGCCTGTCAACCAGAGCCGGAGCTTCTGGAAAGGTGCGTCTGGATGTCAAAGCCTGCGTGTCATTACCCACAGAGTGCGTGGTGTGTGTGCAGGAAAGGTGACAACTGCCCTGGCCCCCTCCCATCCCCCATCACCGACCATGAGAAGACCTTTTGATTCAATCAAATAGAAGACAGGAAGGAAGGAAGGAAGGAAGGAAGGAGGGGTTGGGGGGGGGCTGCAGAAAACAATTAACTCTGACAGAGAAAGGTGCAACCAGAGGGGAGCGGGAGACTTTGTTTGGAATTGGAAAAGGGACCGAGGGAGGCGGCGGGAGGAGGCAAAAAGCTGAGCGACCGGAAGGCCAGATGAGAAAACAGGAGCAGAAGTTATCTGAGCCGCTTTGATGCTCAGATAGGCTCGCCGGCATTATTCAAACACTTGTTTGGGGAACGGGCCGCCGCGGGAAAAGCCATGAGAGCCATTTCTGCTAATAGCAGGCAAACAGAAATCCATTTCTCCTACGGAACACCTGTGACTCCGAACGGACTGTAGAGCAAGAAAATCCTTTAATCCTCCCTTTCTGTTCCTTTCAGAAGCTAACTGTGATCAGAATTTGCTCCAGGAAACTGTTTGCTTTGCGAGCGGGATTGTTTTGCTACACAGTTTTAATTAGGGTTTTTTTCCCCCCGTCGAACAAATCTGTTCGTCAGGGGCAGGCTTGTCTTGTACGTTTTTATTCAGTATGAATTCATAATGATTTTCTGGAGGCGAGCGGAGCTCCAGGACACAGAGAACATGTCAGACTCTAACAGCACTAATGTATTATAAAAGCCGAGGTTCATCCAGAGGTTGGGCAAAGCAATAAAAGAGAGCAGTGGGCTGAAAAGCGCCCAGCAAAACCACCGGAAAGGAGGAAAACACGTCCGGCAAACAGGCCTGCCAAGGCCAGCCAGGAATATGGAGCCGGTGAAGCAAAAAGCTTGACCAAACTGGATGAGATGAGTCTGGGAGAGAAACAATGAAAGAGGGAAGCGTTTATTCAGGGACGGAGAGCACACAGCTGAAAAAGAGGTGAGAATTAACCCAAAGAAGGAGGCGAAACTAAGAAACACTTTACAGCCCGATCCAGGAAAAAATAGAGAATTTGTCTCATTTTTTATCCTGGAGTCTTTATCAAAATCTGGGAAGAGTATTAGGCATATCAGATTAATTACAAATGGGGTTTTAGCCATTTTGTACCATAATAGGAAGCAAACGCTGTCAGATGAAAACGATTTCAGTAACTCTACTTTTTCTGTATGAGAGGTGCAGCAAAACAAAAGGGTCCAAACAAAACAGGGAGTGTGTGTTCACATGTGTGAATCTAGACAGCTGGCACAGGGAGCCGAAGGAAAGTGGACAGAAATTAGACTGTATGTATTCAACAACATCCAAAGAATAGAGACAGCAAACTTTGCTCATAAGTGGCTCACAGATGACCTCTGAAATATGTCCAGTCCAGCTGGGCTGAACACATCCAGCATGTCAGATGGACTGTTGGAAAAGGCCACTGCAGCACAGCCTAATTGTGCCACCAGAAACAGTGTGCAGTGGTGCGGGTCCCCCAGGGAAACATCGGGCTATAAGCATGCCCACACATGCATCGAGCTCGTCTGAGCAGCGCTGGAGCGCAGCTATCGGGACACTTTACATATTCCCACAGCACTCGGACACCGTGCTGGCCGTCCCTAGCATGCAGCGGGGAGGGTGGAGGACGGCAGGAGTTTAGCAAAGCCTGCGACTCCAGGCTCCCCTTTCAAAAGCCAAAACTCAACTGGTGATATAAAGAGAGTCCTAATGGGGTTTTCTGTGCCGACAAACAACGTAATGGGAACCTCGACGCTGCGTTTGAGGGGGCTGGCGGTGGCTCAGATGCTGCCTGTTGTCTCATTAGACCCCATCATGTGCGTCGTCTCCCATCCAGGGCTCCGTTTTGGCACCCCTGCAAACAGCCTTTCTTCACTGTCATCATCATCATCATTATCCCAGATCTAAACGCGGCGCTCACCGGGCGTCAGGGCTTTCTCTCCGTCGGATAAAAGTGGTTCCAAACACACACACACACTGTGTGGCTGTAAGACTGCGGAACGGTGCTACAGATCATTATCAATGATCAATTACATCATTAGACTGACATTTCCCGCGCTCAAAAGTTCTCTCTCAAACTTCTGAGAGCGAACTTGCTTCATTAGAAGAAATTAGGAGAGGGAGACACATCCCACCCAGCAGGCTGCTGTGAGGCCGGTCGGGGCAGATGGCCGTCCTCCTGGAGTCTGGCTCTGCCGGGGGTGTGCTCCTGATCAAAGCCTTTCCACCAACCTGCTCTGAGGGAATCTGGGTTTCTCTCCCTTTTGTTTTTCCTCCATCGGTAGGTAATAATACTAGAAAAATGCCCTTAGATGACTCGCATTGTGCTTTAGAGCTGAATATTCAGATTTCAGATGTGTTTTATCTAGTTGGAGCTGAAAAACTCAAGCGTAGTTTCGAAAAGCCTCAAAATGGCACAAAAACCTGAATTCAAATTGCATAAGACAGTTTCTTCGAGAGAAAAGTCCTCCAGTTAACTGACAAGTCCAAAAGAAAGTCAATCATTACTCAGCAACATCACCAAAGTTGGAAAATAAAATCAAATCTGGAATCAGAAGGCAGAATAAGCCTCACCAAAACCTTTGGTCATTCATATGAATCCATTCTCCGACAGCAGACTGCAGCATTTCACCTGAAAACAGCTGAAACAGGACTCATCTGACCACAGAACAGGCGTCCCCTGTCTTTCTGTCTGTCTGGGATGAGCTCCCAGCTGATATGTGGCTTCCTCCAGGTGTGGCAGGCTTCGTCTGAGGACCCGGGGGGCTCTGCGTCAGCCGTCCGGATCCCGGTTTCTCCTGCACGTCTGCCTGAGGGCTACCAGCCCTTCCAGCTGTGGTTTCTGCCCTCCTCGCTCTGAGATGCCCCCTGAATCTTTCAACAGTGCTCTGCCTTGTGGGTGCTGAGGAACCGCACTGTGGAGTTTGGCTCAAAGAGGCTCCTCTTATACCCTATCCTCACACCCTCACCTGTCCGCCAGGGATCAGCTGACTAAAGACAGGCCTTCTTTTCTGTCCTTACTGGCTTTTTATTTTGTTGCTGCAACAACTTTTCAATGAAGTTGGTCTTTGAGGACAATGCAATTATTTCATTGTGTTGAAAAAGGTGATCATTTCTGTCCTGTAAAACATCAGATTGCATGTTTCTACCAGAAAAAATCCACCTTAAATATCCGGCCTTAAATATTAAGCTTCCTTTTTATTCATTTTTATCACTCTCATCATCAGATCAGCTTAGAAATATCATGGGTGATAAAGCATATCAACTCTGGACAAAGATATAAAAAACTGGAGATGTATTCAACCTATAAGAGTCCAGAATCACGATTTGAACTCAAATCAGTTAATTAAAGATGGACTGCATAACCAGGGGAACATCCAGACCTTTGACTCTCGTCAGTGCTATTTCAATTATTTCATGTGATCTCTGGAATCATTTGGTGAGTTTTTTCTCAGAAAAACAGTAATTTTAGAAAAATGGGTTAAGGAAATGTCTTGAATTCCTTTATGAATATACAGCATTTTTAATGGAATTCTAACAGCAAAGCGTTCTTCCACTTAAACTGAAATAAACAGTATTTCTCATGCTTCTGTGCTGCTCTCTGTTGTCGAGTCCTTCAAGGTTCAGCAAAACAAAGATGGAGAGCTCTGACAGTGCTGCCCCCCCCCCTTCCCATTTTCCTGCTTTTACGGCCAGCATTGATTACGAGGCTCACCACTTTCTTTCTGCTTACTGTAACAATTGCAAAAGACGGCTAACAGCTTTCAGCGCGTGCACCCCACTCCGTTAGCCATAATTACTCATCTTTCACATAAGCAGGCCTGCGCTGTGCCTCCTAATCCGTTTTACGCTGTGAAGAGCTGCAGAGAAATAAACCTGTGGACGGCAGTGCGACGCAGACGCTGCCCAGGAGCCGGCGTATTGATTTCATTTATCTCCGCCGGTGTTGGGACTTGTAAACAGGTGTGATGCTATAATGGAGTTATAGCACGCTTTGCTGGTAATGCAGGGGAAGAGTAATACAAGGAGACGTATCAAGGTCATCCTCCCCCTCAGCCGTTAACGAGAGGTGCATCCTAACTGCCTCCCGTCCCGGCGGCCAGCTGGGGGGACTGGTTACAGGGCGCAGGTGCGAATGACGGGAGGCATGTGCACCTTCAAGTGCTTCCCCTGCTGAATAGCATCCTAAAAGGTGTATTTTAGACATCAATAACTCACTGTCGGGGTAATTACAAAGACTTGCTGCTATTACTGTCAGCAGATGAGGCCCCACGGCCTGAAACAGAAACCATCTGAGGCTCTGGCTGTGTCAGCATGAGGCCACACGCAGCTAAAAGCCTCTTAAATTTCTTCATTCATCCAGAAAAAACGAGATTTCTTTCTTTAAAGTCGGGGCATGCAAGGTTTTTTTGTGTTTTTTTTTTTGCAGGGCATGTCAGCATCATATCGACAAAACTCAGGAAAGATATTGATCTGCCACATAGAAAGGATGCAGCTCGCTGATATTACTGCATTAGTGAGGGCCTTGATCTGGGTTTTCTGCATTTAACGTGTCCAACAGAAAGACGGCCATGTGGCTCAGTCGTATTGCCTTCTGTGCATGGGGATGAAAATCCAGATACCTTTAAATAAACGTTTTCAGTCCTTTCGCCTCTTGATATTTGGTTCTGACATTGAACCAGAATCCTGAACACAAAGACGCTTCAAACTAATAATCCAAACACGGGCAGAAAAAGCAGGCAAACAAGCAAACATAATGCAGCTTTCAGTAAAACACGCGTCAACTACGCGCACAAATCAGGTCTATAAATGAAGAATGACTGCAAATACAGGGGACCGAGTCAGGAGGGAGAAGGCAGATCTGACAGAGAAGCTAGAAGACTAAAATGAGAAAGGATTTACACGCAGAGATTACAAATCTGAACAAACACGAAAGACAGGGATGTACAGAAAGCTTTGGGGGGGGGAACGACATTAAACATGACAGATGTGATCAGACAAGATGAAGACTAACGAAGATTAAAAGCCAACAAAGCCACAAACAGAAGACGCCCGAGCCGGAGAGCAATCTACCGTCTTAAATGATGATTAACTTGTTAATGGGTGGAGATTGAATCCACTTATTGTCCCAGTACGAGTTCTGGAGGATCTTTAAAGGAGTTTTAGGAAAAATGTAGCTGTCGTATGTTCTTCTTTCTACAAACCTGGGACTTTTGGGGTATTTACCCGTCATCCTGGCACGTTTTGAGCCCAATAGATGCACCTTCTTTATCTCTAGGGTGTTTAATACACTCTGATTGTTCTTGTTTTAGGTTTTTTGCTCCCCCATCATCTTTCTCTCTCTTCTCTGCATTTATTCCATGTTCTAAAGAGTCAATTCTGCACTCTTCACACGTCCACATAGAGAGTAAACCAACATTCATATTTAATATTCCACCACCAAAGCAGAGCAGCAGCACCTTACTAGGTTTAAGTGAATTATGAGAAGGGGGACGCATCACTTCAGAGAACCTGCTGCAACGTCAAGCTATCGATTTAACATCAGCAGCTATTTCACTGTGCTGTGTTTAGCTTTTTAACAAAACCGTGGCATGAAAGGGATTAGTAATCGTTACTGTAGCTGATGCTGTAAAACAGGGGGCTCATAATTCAGATTCATTCTCCGTCTGCAGCAGCCTAACTGGGCACGTTATGCCCATAAAGACCTGTGTGGTCTGTCTCCAGGCCAGAGCCTCGGGTGGCTGTCTGGGCTGAAGCGAGTGATGCAGTAAACGGCGTGTCCTTATGATGAAGGCCGGGGCAGAGTGTGGTGTAGTTGTGAGTCCGGTGGGACGCCGACACGTGCACAGCACCGACGTGCGCTCCACGAAGAGGAAACCCATCTGGACGGGAACAAGAAGTGAGCCGCTGCATTTCAGCCAAGTGAAACAGCCAGAACGCCGTGCTACTTCAGGCCTGTTCCTCATAGACAAAGTGCTGATGAAAGCTATTAGAAATACAGCAGGCCAGGAAAAGGGCCGAAACAAACTGGGACCGAGTGATGAAAACAAAAGCAACAAAGTCAGGCTGATAAGCAGGAAGGCTGGTCGCTCTGCAGATGTTGGATACTTGGCTCACATTCCAGCTGTGGCCTAAGATCTCAGCACTGCTAAATCCCATGTCCCGCCTGTCCTGCCAAAGTTTGGGGGGGCTGCGGGGGGCAGCCTTGTTTCCGTGAGTCTGTAAATGCCAGCTCTCGTTGGGTGTGTTCATCCAATCCTTTGTTTCCTATTCGTCTCCCCGTCTGTGAGCTGGCTGGGCCTTGTTGATGGCTCATTCAGCCCACCTGAGGCTCCCCGCCCCCCCCCCCCCTTAATCTTAAACTAAAACTTCTTGAACACACCTTTAACTTGGCCCTGCCCCTTGCAGCCTCTACCCTGACCTCTCCCTCTGGCATTGAGACCTGCGAGCTCCTCTGACTTTACATGCAGCTGTTTTTCTATCTGTTTTTATCTCACGCTGCTCTAGTTCAGCTGATCGCTTCAGTTAGACCCGTTTGGAGGTTTTACCGTCTCTATGCGGCTCCACTTCATGCATCAACTTTAAAAGAAGGGTCTTTGATATGTCACTTTAAAGGGAGGTCTGCTGACGGTCTTTGCCTTTTCATGGTTGGCCTCATCAGCTGGATGTTCTGAGACACGAAAGCCGTTTCCAGGTTGTCTGAAAGTAGATGTAATAAACATCACAGGCTGCATGGTGGAACTGATTCCTGGATTGAATCTCCAGGGCCGAGGGCCTTTGTGCCCTCCAGGTCCAGAAACATGCCAGTTGGATTGACTGGAGACTCCAAACGGCCCGTTGGAGTGAATGTGGGTGTGTGATGGACTGACCCGGACTGACCCTGCCCCGGCATATTTACTAGGAAGAAGCAAAATGAAAATAAAAAGAACATATGGATGTTTCTCTCTGTGGATATAAGACTTAAATCTATACACAGCCTCTGCCTATTGGCTCCATCCGTAGACCACAGCTATGTCTTTCAGATAGCCCGTGAGGCATTTACTGACCGCTGTTACCCAGGAAATTGAGGTTTTCTGAGTACTTGCACAACAATAAAATACACAGCAGAGCTGGTTCAAAAACAATTACAGGAGGCGTGCGCATGTGACAGCAAGGATACAACCCACCGAGCAGAAATCGGATTTCTCCCTTCCTCATTTTTACAAAGCAACAAAATAAGCTGACGCACAATTCTGCACCATCACAGCAGCCTTTAGAAACACAAGAAAACTGGGAGTCAACAAGTCGCTCATTAAGTCAACCAGCTGTCACATGAAGATCGTCTCAGAAAGCCGCACATTAAATTGAGTTTTCAGCCAATTAAAAGTGCAGGGAGATTATATTTCTTTCATCAATGTTTTTTGTTGTTTTTGTTGTGACTGATGCAACGGATGGTTAATCATTGGTTACAGCTTTGAATGTGGGTTTTCATTCATCAGATTGTGAAACAAACTGACCAAACTGCACATGTGAGTTTAAATGAAACACCCCAAACCTTCCCGTTTACTCCAGGAATTAATTAACTGATTAAATTAAACCGAAGAATTTTGCTCAACACTAATGGCTTTGAAACTCTCTCCACTTTTCCTTTGTACACATGATTTTTTTTAATGTGGTTAAAGCACCTTGCTGTGAAATTGGGATGATAAAAATATATTTTCCTTCTGTTGCTGCAATTAAACTCTATCCTTCACAATAATTAATTCATGGTCATTGTTTTAGTTTTTTTTTTAATCTTATTATTCCTCGTCATTTTAATTCACGCTCTGCTTAATTTGTCCTTCAGGGGAAAAATTAAAGTATTGAAGAAGAGTTCACCAGTTGGTTGTCGCTAATGGAGCTGGATGGGTGGATCAAGGCCTGGACATGGCTCACAGTGGAAGGCAGGGTAGCACTTTGCTCTTCCAAGATGCTCCACTGTCATTCGCTCTGAAATTGGACCAACTCTAAAAATCCTGCTGACAGAATAACTCCAAAAAACTCAAAGTCAAGTTGTCTTTTTAAGGGTTTCGAGGATCTTCTATTCTCATTAAATCTGCTGCATCGTGTGAAATATTCGGCTAAGTCGAAGACCAGGATGGAGGAGTCATGAGGAATACCTTTGATTGAGGGCTTAAAAATTGCATGTTGCCGTGGTTATGCAGCCAAAGAAAAACCGAAGATGATCGTCTGCAGAAATATTGGTTTAATCATCCTGCAGCAGAGCCGTTACCATGACCAATGTGCACAAGTCAGCCAATAGGAGCAGAGCGTGGAGCGAGTGTTTTATCTGATGCAGGAACCAAAGCAAAGTTAATCTGTGCAAAGAAAGAAGAAGAAGACAAAAGTGTGTGTTGCTCTATAATCCAGCTGACGGCCATACACATGACATCATAGCATCTTCAGATAGCATCTTCAGATAGCTGCTCTGCAGGTAAACTTGCACACCCTTTTTTAAACTCCTAACGCTTCACACCAGCCCAACAGAAACTCAGTCTGGCTTGAATGGCGGCTCTCAGAAGTCTAGAGGACATATTTTCCTTAATCTTACATTTATGTTAGGATTCCGTTAACACAGCGTGAAAAATTCTCCCCAGCTAACACGCAGTTTATATTTACTTGTTTAATAGTCCCACCTTGCCCAACAGAAAAAGCCTCGCTGCCTCATTTCTACGCTGAAGATGCTCCCACGCACAGCTTTCATGCTTGAGGAGGGTTTAGATCTCTGCCTTAGGTCCTCACACGTTTCCTGTCCTCACAGGCTGACGGATTTCGTGTCAAACGTTCGATGTACCTAACATTTTTCGGTGCCCCCTCCCCCGGTGAACGGCCTGTGTGCCGGCGGGCCACGCCAACAGCCGGTGTGACACCCGGCGAGACGCGGCGCTGCTCTGCTCCGCCGCCAGGCCAGAAGCTGGCGCGGCCCAATAAGGAGCCGTGTGTGTATACAGATATCACCCAGGCATGCGTCATTAAGCCAAATTGGATCATTAGGATTTGAAACTGTGCCTCTTTTATTACACATGACAGGTGCATCATCAGCGCGCCGCGGGAGCACCACAGTCCTGTCACCTTAATGTACACATAAAAGCACAGCGTTAACGCCGGTCCCATTGTAAATGGCTGAGTCGCAGCCATAATCACAGCAGCTACAAGTGCAATCTGCAATAGCTGGGATATCCATGCGTGCGATAACACCCACGAGCCGTCTCAGTTGGCTCTTTTAGAGACGCTTTCTTACTGATTTGGATCTGCGTAGCTACGACTGAGGGAACAGTCTAATAGCTGGAATAGAGGCCACAAAATGCCGGTAATTTGAGTCTTTCTGCGGCCGATCGGGTAACGCCGCCTCACTCGAGCCCTCATTTCTGGAGTTCGGAATGTGAATTTTCAAGCATAATTTCCAGGAAGTAAATTGTCTCAAATTTCGGCTGCTGCAGTAGACATCCTGAAAAACGCTTCACCGAGCACCGGAAACCACCTCAGGCAATTTTCCTCATCCATTGAAGAGTTTATTTACATTTTGTAAATGCTATTTGCCGTTGGACGAGCTCTTTATGGGAAAGAGCAAAGCGATTCAGTCATTCGCAAAACAGAACGAGTTGCCACCTTTGAAAATCACCTGAGAAAGAATAAAAAAAAACTGGTTTAAAAGGGGCTCCAGATTAGTCAAACCAGTGCTCCAAAGACCAAAGAATAACTAGACAGGAGCAAATATGCATTCGACAGGAACATACTGTAATGGGGGAGGGCGGTTTCACCGGCAGCAGCATGATGTGCCACCAATTAGGAAGATTTTTCCTGTAGTTCACGGTTCACACTTTATCTTGCCTAAAGAAACATTTCTCTCTTATGATTACGAGTCAGGATCTGATCAGAGCTGACAGAGAATTCACTTAGACGCTCAAAATGTGAGCCGGCAATGCGAGAAAAAAAAAAAAAAGGAGGAGGAGGAGAAGAAGTGCAGCCCAGTCTGTGTAAAATCTCACTTTCAGAACCGAGCACACCTATGAGAAACACGCCGGCGGATCCGCTCAACAACATACTTCACACCTTGAAATCAGGCGGGGGGTTCATAAGTTTGAGGGAAAGGTGGGATAATATCAATGAATTATAGAAGCAATGTGGAAAAAAATAAATAAATTAATGAGTAATATGTTAATTAAGGGAAATGTAGGCTCACAGTTATGCCTTCTGCAGATGGTTTAACAGAGGATAACAGAGGCCACAAGGTCAGAGAAACCTGAAGCAGAATCCTGTCTATTTTGACAGATGTGGGGCTGTGTGGTTTCATTTGAAGGTGGCGCTCTCAAAGCTGTCCAGAAACATCAGCCGGAGATCCTGTCAGGTCTCATTTTAAATTCCATTAGGAATAAAAACCTTCATCAAGAACATGCTAACAAAACGCCGGTAGCGAAATCCCACTGAAAAGCAAATGAACATGCACACGTGTGCATGCCCTAAAACATCCCAGCATGCTCTTTAGTCTGAGCAAATAGTGAGAACGGCTTCTTTTTGTCCTTAAAGATTTAGAGAAATAAAAGAGGAGAGTACTTACACTCAGCAGAATTGATACCACAAATGTTCAATCAATTCTCCACAGAAAGCAGCAGCCACTCGCTCTAATGCGATCTTACCACATTGTGGAGTGGACAGTTTCTCATGTCTACTTCACATTTTAGAAATAATGCATCAAGATATCACCTTTCTCTCAGGAAGAAGGGCCCTATGTGTCCTCTGCTAAAGGGCTGGAGTAAAACAGACCACGTCACCTGACCCTGTGTGTCCTGACTCCTCCTGAGACCCGGATCAGAAGATGAGGGAGGTCTGGGCTGGTCGGGCGGATGGCGTGCACGTCCAGAGGACAGTCTGGCATCCTTCGGACCTGGAAGCCCCGACTTCCACGTCGGTCTCCATCTGTACAGCAAACAATTGATAATGTCACTCTTTCTGAGGTATTTTACAGGCGTCGGGCGGCGCTTTGATTCACAGGTTGCATCAGCCCCTCCGCTCCCACTGAATAAATCCATGATCGTGCACGGAGCCGATCGCATGCACTGACTGACTTTTTCTGATCCCTGCAACGCAGAGTTTTCTGTTCTGTAGCTGCCGAAAAATGCTGCAATGTTGTGAAATGAGCAGCTTCTGTGAAGGATAGTCCGTCCCTGAGGAGGGAAGGTGAGTATGGATGCACAGAGCAAAGATCCCCGGCAACATTAAGCTGCTCTGTTTTTTGTTTTCTTTATTATTAAAAACAGCAACGACACAATCAAACCGAACATGTGGGCAAAGCACAGTCAATTCTCCCATCCAACACCTAATCGACCAGAAAAATTGCCAAATAAGTATTTTACTATAGATTAAAAGCCAGACTTTAAGAATTGTGTGCAGGTATCTCAAAAATGGGGCCTGTTTAGGGCTGTTTGGTCAGAAATACGCAGACAGGACACTGTATGGGGATGCTGGAGCAGCCTCCATGTTGGCTCCTCAGAGCCAAAACAAGCCTACTGTGTAGGGACACATGTAGGCGCCATCTTGTGCATCCTGGATGGACTGCAGCTATTCAAAACCGTGGTCCGGGAGGGCCGCTGTCCTGTCCAGCGGGAGTGGTGGGACCGTCTCCAACTAAATTAAATGTCAGCGGCAAAGATTTGAGAAAGAAATCAAACTACGTCTTCTGCACGCGTGACACACAAATATGAATTATTCAGGGTGAAATTATATGTTGTGAGCAAACTGGGTGGGACTGTAATGTCATAGCCTGACATTCACTGCCTCCACACGCTGTCAAAATCTCAAATATTACACATTCTCCGTGGCTTTTTTCAGGTTTTTCGCAGGTCTAAATGAAGGCTGAGGACGTTTTACAGAATGACTGGATGCTTTAACTGGCTTATTAAACAAAAACTGTTCCAAAGCTCCTGTAAAATAAATATGCGATCAGCAGCCCTATCAAAAGGAGTCGAGGCAAATCGGCCCGTTCCTTTTTTGGGGGGCACACTAAGAAAAGATGAAGTGAAATGAAGGGGAATCGATTTTCTATTAACACATATTTCGCCTAACAGAAAAAAACAAGCAAAGCATTTTCTGCAGAGAGCTCTTAAACAGCCTTTGCGGCGTTATTACAGCCAACAACGATGAACTAGTTCCATGTCGAGAGCCTTCCAGCGTACTAGAGGCTATTAACCCCACGGGTGAGGAGACAGAGATCAGCTTTGGTTTTAGATAAGAGAGAAACACAGTTTCAAGTATTCAAAGCTGTTACAGGAAGAAGAATCCTTCTGAAACCCTCAGAGCACTACAGGAAGCTTCCAGATCTGAGAATTTCCCTTTTGCTCCACCTGTTTGCCACCAGCCTGCCTGCTCAACTGTTGCTTGAACCCGAGTTTGCCCAAAATGCCATTTGACAACCTCCTGTGGAGACTTTTTGCTGCGGATCTTTTTATGCTCTCAAAGACAGCTCCTTCAAGTACTTTCAACAGATTCTGGAAAATGTACTTGGGGCACATTTTGCTGCCGTAACCATGCTGCCTCGGCTTGGCTTCAGTTAGCTAAAACTTGAGAGGGACTCATCGTTTGTGCTGCTTCAAGATAACATGGACTTAAGCCAGCTGATGCTACAACAATTAAAGTCGTCTACAGAATCAATAGATATGCGTTAAAAGAAAAATCATGCAAAAAATAATTACTAGTAATTCATGTTTAAGTATGTGTATATTTTTCTAGTTCAACTTCAAATTACTTCAGAGAAAAGTCATAATATTCCCCAAAATTATTGGGGATGCCCACTAAAAATGTTAAATATTCATTTCTGTAGTAACAGTATCTGTTTATGTGAAGATACTTTTAGCCACTCCATAGCTTTCAGAGCAGATCCTGCTTGTGATGAAAAACATATACCAAAAAATAAGTTTTTGTTTGTTTTTTTGTTAATAGGTTATTTTGAGTCTCTCCACAGGCATGTGCTGTAGTGACTTCTAGCTCTACATTAGCATGGCTAACTCAATGTTTGTGCAAACTCCAGGCATCCCCTGCATATTCCCCTTTATGTCCTCTTTTTTTTTTTTTATTTAAACAAGGAGCCAGGGCTGTGCTACCACGGCTAACATCCTGGCTGGACGCACATGTGTGATAGAGACTAGAGTAGTTTGCTCGCTTGGCGTCAGCCGGTCTCCCATTTTGTGGACTGTATTGTAGGTGACTAAACGAACAACCAGCCAGTCTAACTGACTGCCAGACTGATGGAATAACCGCAGGAAAATGACAGATCCACGGTGTAACAACATTAAGGAACTGTCGGAGTGGGAGGGCTGATCGATGAATGAGGTCAGGTGAGTGATGATCAAAGGTGGTGGTGCATCAAAGACAAGGTGCCTGATCAAACTCAGGGATGGTGGCAGGAAACGGATGCAAAGACAAGTCAAACAAAATGGAGGTGGACCAAGACATTTTGGAGCCAAAAACCTGATATCTTAACAACCAGGTCTAAATGTGAGCGCTGAGACATGGTGGTGACGTCATTTCTACATTTCTTTCAAGGCAAATCCACTTGCCAATCAATAAATCATAGATACTCACATAAAGGTCTGAGAGAATTATGAAAAAAGATCCAATTCTAGTTCTAATAAATAATGTATAGAAATTAATTAATCGTCGTGTCAGTTTTGCTGCTGTCAGTCATCAGAAATTCAAAGACAGATTAAACATGAGGAATTTTAGTCAAAGGGATTAAATGATGATTAAACCTTTGACGTGTCAACTCGCACCAAGGGAACGATTTAAACACTTTAAAAAAACTAAGAAACTAAGAACCAGTGACTGTTGCACAATCCCAGAGTGAATCACAATAGAAGCAATTAAAATGACAAACACACATTTGTGCCAGTGTTCTCATAAAATCTGTTAAAGGAGAAGGCTTCAGTTAATGTTGTCCAAAGCATTGGAGCTGCAAGTATAATGAACATTGTTCACACAAAGGCTCTAAAAAGTAGGCGACATTAACAAATGTAATTTGAACTGCATCGGCCATAACAAGGAGCTTATTTTCTAGTGATGATCATTGCTCCTGTGCCTGATATAGTCTGAGTTTTTTTTTTTTTTTAGGGGTGTTGACACGCTGTTATTCCTGCCCTGCAGATGCCGAAAAAGGAAAAAATTTGTCCAGAAGCCACTAAAGCGCAGTGTGAGGCAGCTGGAACCAAACACAGCATCTCACCTCTTTTTCCTTTTTAGTACTTAACAGCTCTTCTACTTGAAATGAGGGTTCAAAAAAAGCTTCTTAACTTAAAAGGAACACAGAAACAGAAATGCCACCCATGTGCATCTAAAGTAACAGTTTTAGCAAATACAAATACTAAGTGGCTATTAAAGGGAAAAAAAGGCATTTTTTCTTTAAGATGGATTTTTTTAGTGGACGTGGGGAATCTAAATATTTGTTGCAGATGGATTGGGGCCTCATTGGGCAAAGATAAATTACACATAAATCACATAAATTATGAGCAGAGATTATGGCCAAAATGATCACACCAACATGGAACATATTCCTGGTTAAATCTGTTCAAAGCTTCAATTCAACAGAAAGATTAGTTTGGGACTATGTTCTGAGATACTCTTTTTGTCCTTGTCTAATAGAAGAGACTCCTATGGGTGTGAAAAATTGATTAAAAAGGCTTTTATGGGTCACTTGACCCACAACTTTACTGTTATATTTCTAAGAAGCTGATGGCTTCATGCACCTCTTTTATAGTCTCTTCATTAAAAAAATAAAGACGTGTTCTTACATTTTGGTTCCATTTCAACTGAAATAGATACAGTGGATATGCTGATCAGTGGGAACAGCCTTTGCACGAAGTATCCAGTTTCTAAATATCAAAAAGGAGCTTTAGGAATGTCTTTTTTTTTTCATTTTTCAGCCCAATCAGAGAAGACAGCTGATCATCACTGCTGTTTGTTCAGTGGCGAGTGCCAAACCCATCCATTTGGATCCAGATCGCTTCCTTTAAGGACTGATAAAGACATTGGTGCTGGCTGAGGATGCGTCCTTCTCCAGCTTTGGCAGCGTTGATGTGCCGCTTCCTTCAGCGAGGAGTCTCCTGACAAAGGGCTTTGTTATCAGACTTTTTTCAAAGCGGCAAAGAAAACGGACGCTTGCCTCATCAGTCAGAGGTGAAATTCTAAATGCCAGTCCTCAAAAAGTGTTCTTTTTTCCCCTTTGATGGCCTGCAGTGTTAGGAAAGGCGATAAAAATCATCCAATCCCTCTGCAAAAGCACACACTCAATTTCTCCCCACTGAGGCTGCATGAAAACCATTTTTATCCAGCACATTTGTGCTGCTGTCAATCTTTTGGCTGCTGGCTGAACGTTCAGTTCTTAAGAGCCAATTCTTGAAAATTTTCCTGTAAATTAAAGGGTGCAGAACTTTTCTGTGCATGAGCTGGGAACTTTGGAAACATATCAGTGGATTTTTTTCAGAAGGCTGTGTCCGGGAACATGAGGTTTTTCTCCTTCATCTGTGGTTAGAAGC
The DNA here is from genome assembly GCA_013363375.1 of Menidia beryllina. Taxonomy (NCBI): domain Eukaryota; kingdom Metazoa; phylum Chordata; class Actinopteri; order Atheriniformes; family Atherinopsidae; genus Menidia; species Menidia beryllina. The sequence goes on from JABUIW010000118.1 coordinate 117,812, forward strand.
CAAATTAAGCCAATTTCAAACCCGGCAGTGCTTTTTGGGGGGCTGTCGCTCACCTCACACACTGCACCTCTGTTCACACACTCAGGACTCCGGCTGTTTTTATGTAAAAAACAAGGGCTGCAAAAAACAAGAGGAGGAGCCGCAACCAATTAACAAGGTCTCACTTCAGAGGGCACAACCGGTGGGTTACAGCTTTCCAGCTCCACTCCCCGCCTGCGCAGCTCCACGTGTTCTCCACGTGGATCCATCTAAAAAACCCATTACAAAAATCCGGGGCAATGAAAAAACAACTGCTCCCAAACAAAACTCAACCTCTATTTGACTTTTGAATCGAGAAGTCAGATGTAGTTGATTATTTGGACTTAAAAGTTCCACTCCAGCTGCAATTTATCCCTTAATAAACATATCTGTGTTCCTTATTGTTCTTGTGTTCTTAACATGGCGTTTCCACCTCCTCCTTCAGTGAATGGGAAACTTTAAAGAATGCCGTGTCCACACTTTGTTTTCTCTGGGATGAATTAGGAAACACACAAGGCAACAAACAAATTGAAGTATCAGAAAAGTTATAGATCAATGCCCCACCCACTGGTCGGTAAGCCCCTCTTTGGGCCTGTCGGGGAAACTCAGGCTTTACAGCTCGTAACAAGAAAACATATCCATCATGTCCAAAAGATTATTTTGACTATAGTCTGTGAGGAACATCCAGGCTGGCAGACCAGCAGGTTTAAAGCATGAGTGCCTTTAAGTGACCTTTTGTTGAAAAAATAAAACCAAAAAAACAGAAGAAATGACCTGAACTGACTTGTTGACTCTTCTCATGATTTATGTTGTCAGAAAAAAAAAGTCTTTCAGACACAACAGCAAAGATAAAAATGTATTTTTAGCAGAGATGGTGTTGAAAACACAACGCTTAAGAGTTAAAAACTGTTTTTAAATAACATGTCTTCAACTGATTGACATTTAAAAAAACAGGAAACATTGAGGAGAGCCAAAGTGAAGCAGGTTTTCATTTTTTCTCACAGCCATCGTCACACTTAAGTGGAGCTACAGTCACAGCTCAGTGGGGCCATTTCACAAAACAACCATTATTATCACTCACAACTTCTTCAATCCATATGAAAAAAAGACAAAATGTGAAAAATGAACTCTTTGATTTGCTGTTCTGTGCCTGACTTATAAAGATGCTGAAGGAAGAATAGAGATACCTCTAGATTAGCAGACACAGCTCTGGTATCTGGTTGTTTTTCCAGCTTTACTAGCCGATTCAGTCCCATTTTAAAGTCTGGTTTTAGTCTAAACAATCTCCAGAGTGATTAAAACATCCTTCCTGCTCATGACTTCAGACGTGTTGCCATGAAATTGCCTTCTGATGCCGTTGCCTTTGAGAGTACAAAAGACAGGAAAGGTTTGTTCCAGCACGGTTTCTGGAAAATCGTTTAAGCGGCTTGACGATTTTGTGCTGATTGTTTGGCCTGCCACCTGCGGTGTGCAGCCTGGGGGGGGTGCCCCCCCGGCTGCGGGCCGGTCCCCGGCTCTCTGTCCGCCATAGGAGAGGAGCTGTTAACCGACGCTGTGTCACATGACTGCAGCCGGATGGACGCGTGGAGGCGTGCAGTTGGGAACCCAACAAGCTTAATCACGGTGAGGTGGTCCAGGCACATGGGGAGATACTCCAGGCACGAAAAGGCAACCGAAACAATAACCGCACACACTTTGCAGCCGACGGCTCTGAAATTGAATCTGTGCATCAACCCCGTAAACCTGCCTCCTCATCGCGGGTCACGTCGCTCCAGCCCTACCTGCGACAAACCCCAGCCGACCTCTCTCACTGGCCGACCCCATAAAGGCTAAACCAAGCCATTAAACTGTCTCGTCCAATTACAGAGCCACTTTATCTGACACACGCAGCCACATTCAGCAGCAGACAGTCCTTTAGTGATCTGTTAATTCACTGTGATTCTCCTTCACCAGGAGCTATCATAAAACTTTAATGCCCCTCCGAACCCCCATCTTGGTCTAACAATCATCTAAAGTGTGGAGAGAGAGCCGGTTTGACCTCGAGCGTTGCTGTTAGCCACATACAGGCAGAGGGAGAATATCTTCTGTATCTGTTCTTGTTCTGAGCCTGCCCCTCTCTACCTTTCAGCTCAGATTGCTTTAGTTCAACTCATTTTAATTCAGCTCAGTTTCCTGCACCGATTGGAGCTGAATGACTTAGAAGAAGGAAACCACATGCAAAAGGTGCAAAGAATGGGTAAAGATTACCACGGAGTAAGTTAAGATCGTTATTTTAGTTATCAGAAAGAAGTGGATGTCAGGAGGAGGTCGGCTGCATGTTGATATTTTTCACTGGAACCTGTGACTTTACTGAATCAGACTTCCAAAACAGTGAATGCAGAAACAAACAGTAGCCAAGCAGATTAGAGTTTCCAGCATGAGGATGCATAAACAAGAACCTGGAGACCAGCTGAATTCATATTAAGGGACGGATATAGTAGTCGGTGAGGGGAAACCTGCTTTGACTCTAAAGCAGGAAGTAAACACAAATAAATGAAAGTAGCAAACAGGAAGCAATATGACTAAAGTCCAATTTGTATGCCCAGAATTCACCAATAAAAAACTGATATAAAGGAGTAATAAGCCAGAACACAAGCGCTCTCCCCGGAGACACCATATGAATCCTCCTGAAGACATCCCCAAGCTAAATGGGATATATAATCCCTCCAGCATGTTCTGGGTCTGCCCCTGAGCCTTATGCCACTTACAGTTAGCAAACAAATCTCCAGGAGGCCTTTTTACCAGCTGCCCAAAGCCCCTCAGCTGCCTGCGGTTGGGGCAGAGGAGCAGCAGCTCTGGTCCCTCTGCCTCCAGGTGTGGCCCCAGCCATCCTCTCAGGCCGGGAATCGAACTCCAGACCTGCAGGCTTTAGAGGTTTCAGGTGTTTAAACACACCAGATTCAGATCGATTTTGTTTTTTAAAAATGCTCAGTTCTGATGAGCGGAAGCAGGGAACGTCTAAAACCTGCAGGATAGCAACACGACAGGACGCTGTGACGTTCCTCTGTCTCTGCCCAGGACTCATGAGCATCGGTGCTCAGCAGCAAAGCAGCTCAGCTCCATTCTCCCAACAGAGACCCAGCCCACCTTGCTCCAGCTCAGATCACTTGCCTGAAGGTCGGGGCGGGCCGACTTTTCTCCAAGCCGTTCCACTCTGAACTGTGAGATAAACAAGTTGCAGAGAGATGTTGTAAATAAGTTCAATGGTGTCCTAACACTGGGGCTGACAGAAAAGGAGCTCTGAAACAGAGGCAGACGCAGCAGAAGCGCACATGCCAGAAGCTGTTTTTCTTCTTGTGTCTGCTGGAAGTAGCATCCTTCACCACTCGCTGCTGAAATGACCTGCGGTTAGAGTTAACTGTGAGACTAAAGTGTTTGCCAGAGCATCTCCCATATTTAATCTGTGTGTGAGAATGTTGGAGGACCAGAGATGAAGCAAAGGGAGGCTGAACACTAAGGAGGGAGCTCAATATTTAATGAATCTTTTTTTAAATGATGCTTAATTTCATGAATAATAAATAGAAACTGATTGGACCCCCGAAGTTTCTGTTTATTTTGAGTTAGCATGATTTTAATGAGTCAGAGGCACAGGTGAAAATGGCACAAAAGGGACCTCTGATGGAAGAATTGTGCTAAAACGACGTATTATTCCATACAGTTTGTAATATAAATCAAAGCTTGTCAGTTTCCAAGTTCCAGAATTTTAATCACAGTGTGCCACAGAGGCATCATCATTTAGAGAAAACTCCAAATTTCAGAGTGAAATTGGCAGGATTGATGACCAGCTGACCTTTAAAGATCATTCTTTGATGCTTACTGTGATGTTGTTGCTGTATATTAAGTCGCGTTGGACAAATGCACAAACAGAAACTTTGAACAGATGTACAAATGAACAACGTTGAGCTGCTTACTGTGAGGACTGGACACACATTACAGTCAGGAGGGAGAATTGATGAGTTTTAAAGAACACAAGGCTGACTGGCTTGAAAAAGCAGCGGGCAATACAAGCGATGGACCAGAATTATGGTGACAGAAGAAAACATTTACCAAGCATCCAAATACCACTGGATAAGGGCAGCTGTGAGAGTTATTACTTCATGTGAGTTTAATGACCTGTGACGTCACACTTTTGGAAAAAGAGCTGTGAGCGTCTCCATGCCGGGGCTGGGATTAAAGCACGGACCAACACACACGCACACACAAACGCCCCAAAGTAAGAAAACAAGTCTGCTTGTTTCCATTCATTCACCCAGCTGCTTGAAGAGCTCAGCGAGCGGCTGCTCACCTTTAATTACAGCCATTATAAAAGCCTAACAAAGAGATATGAGAGATAAAAGACATTAATTAAAAACGTTATGATATCCTGCATGAGGAACAAGGTGTGCTGAATAAGATCATTGAAATGTAAATGACACCGCGGCTGTACGCATCGTGAAACCAGCAAATAAGGCATATATTCAGTGGACTCATTTTAAATGTGCTTTTCACAGCCTGTCAGAGCAGACTGGGGACATCCTGAAAGTAATTACCGATGTGGAGGGGAGAGTTAAAGCTGGAGCTCTGGTGAAAAGCCCAGAAATAATCACGTTCATGCTCTCCTCTGAGCCTCCTGAGTTATGAAGTGGAGCCCGAGAAAACAAATAGAATTTGTCCTCCAGAAGTTACAAATCTCATGAAACATGACAGCAAACTGATGCTAGTGAAGATGACAACTGAAAAGAGCCGGTGGGGGGAATTTTAAGGTGTCCCAACCCTGACTAGAGCTGAAAGGTTTGATGTAAGAATGCATGTGTATCCTTTATTGAAATGTCTGTTTTCCTCTGGTTGTCCGACAAACCCCACTAAGCACGATATGGTTGAAAAAAGCTGCAAAAAGGAACAAATCTTATGAAATATCAGTCTGAACTCGTACGAAACACAAACCAGTGCACCAAAAGAAAGAGTGATGAGGGTTTCACCACATTCAGTTTGAGCTGCTTCAATTGCATCTGCTTTCATTTTATCTCATGTCAGATCTTTAAAGACACACAATGGCCCCCAAAACTGCACTATCCTGTCACGATTTAAGGCTGAACATACAGGAAAATGGCAAAAAGCAAAAAGGACGAGGCTGACAATCACAGTGTCATATTAACAGCCCCTCACTCTGGAATAGATGCTAAACTGGAGCCATTCTAAGGAAACGGCGGCAAAAATGTATCAAAAAGCCTTAGATGAGTGTGAGCGTGGCAGATTGGACTTGATGTAAATGTCTGACTGTTAATCACATCACTGCAGTCCCGACTCACACATGAAAGGGGCCCCAGCAAACCTTGAAGACATAACCAATTTTCTGCCTGGCTTCCTCCACCAGATCATCCATTTTCCTGCTAGTTTTCCCCTATTTGTTAATGCTTGATAAAAATAGATTTGTTGTTGTGATGGATGATGACACGGGGTTTCTTGGCCACGGGGGACATAAAAAGAGAGTTTGAGAACAACTGCCACATTTCATAAGATTTATAAGCGATGTAGCCTAACAGAGATGATGAACAGGGAGAGAGAACAGACAGAGTATGACGCAGGAGACCCAGTGTTTAATCGTTAGTTTGGAGCTTGTGCGGAGAAAAATGAGGGTGCACAGAGGCACATTTGAGTCTCTCGGTCATTTTTCCACCCTCTTTCTCGGTTTTTATCTCAATCCCTCAGTCTCTTCTGTCCCATTTTCTCAATTTCATTGTCTCGTCTCTCTGGTTCATTCCTCTCCTGTGGCGATCCGTCCCCTCTAACTTCCTCTGTGAAAATGGAAATGGGAATCCATTCAATTAAGTCATCCTTCCCCCTGCACTCCCTTGCTTTCTGCCATCTCTCTGGCTGGCCGTCCCCTCCCCAGGCGAGCGCGGGTCCCCTCTGAAGTGGCTGTGACAGGGCTTCACCGAGCGGCAGCCTTTGTTTTCCACCGTTTTAACATCCCTCCGAAAAAGAAAAAAAAAAAAACACACAGCCACACCAGTCTGAAGGAGGATCGCTTTTCCTGACGCGATGGTGTCCTCCAGCTGTTTGTGGGCCTCGCACAGATGTGGGGGAGGTGCCTCCCTCTCCTCCAACCGGAAATGACCCCACAGCACTCCCTGGTTTGTTTGTTTAAAAATAGCTTCACCTGCCTCTCCTCCCTGCCGACTGCTCTCCTTAGGTCTCTTTTATCTGCCATACTTCATCTCTCACTGCACAGGGAGATCTAAGCTTCTATAACAAACACATTAAAATGGCATTTTTCCTCAAATGTGCATCAGCTAGACTTTAGTATCATCTCTATCGAATGGAGGGGCTGTAATTCTTTCAGACGGCTCCTCATCATTTCCTCTGAGCTCATCGGAGTCAGAAATATGTCCCCATCCAGGATAAACTGATCATCTCCGACCAACTAAAACTCGTCTTTTATCATTTGAGGCTGACAACGTTGTCGTATCCGAGCCGGAATATATACGAGGGTCGCTCCCTCCTTCTCCACGAGTCATGAAGGAGGGGACGGGGGGGGGGGGGGGGTTTGTGTGTGAAAAGAGGAAAAGATAAGGGGGGGGGGGGGGGGGGGGGCTCTCCCCGGTCCTCTTTAGGCTTCGGCCCTGCAGGTTTTAAGACATTTTCCTGCTTCTCCTGATTTAAAAAGGACCTCTGCCAGCATCATTAAGCTCTACTCAGGCCTGCCATCGGCCCACTGATGTGAATCAGGTGTGTTGAAACAGGAAAACGTTCAAATCCTGCAGGAGTTTGAGGCCTCAGACAAATATTGACCTCATTCGTGGATTGATGGAGGTGATTCCATGATTTTTACCTATGCTTCTAAACTGAAATGGGTTTGTTCCACAGCCCAAACATGTTTATAGAGGGAACTTAAACTTTTAATCACCGCTTTTTAATTCCTATAACAAAAAGAAAAGAAAAAAAAAAACAATAGAACCCAAAAAAACAGAAATCTTATGTAAAGATTCCCTGAAAATATATGTAGCTTTTTTTCCTTTTACCAAAGCAGAATTTGGCTGGAGAAGATTTCCCCCCAGCCCAGCGTCATGAATCTGTTCAGCTTTTTCTTTGATGGCCGACCCAAAAAAAATAATAAAAACCCTTTTCCCCTGAATCTGAGCTACTCCTCAGAACAGCAGCGTGGTGGATTCTGGGTTTTTCTTGCCTTTTCAGCATCCTGCTGTGCGGGAGATGGAGACAGCCCTTCACTCTCTGGTTTGGAGATCAGCTCCACCATGGAGGCCCCCCCACGAGTGCTGCTGATGAGGGCCTGGTGTGCCTAATTACTTGCTGGCACAAACCAAGTAGAGGGGGGAGATTTGAGAAAGAAGTTAAACCTTGATTTTGCATTTTGTTGCATTTTTGTTGCTTATCTTGTTTTGAATAAAGGAATAATTGGTGATGTGCTGGAAGTGTTGGGATTGTGTTCACAGCCAATGTGCGTTAGTGTTTTTAAGGGTCACAGTTGGGGGTGCATCTCAGTGGTTGCTGCCATTTGGCATCCCCTTAGGTTGTATCCATGGTTGAACCTCACACCTGCTTACACAGTTTTATTTAGATTTCTTGATCAACTTTCCTTTGTTTTAAGGATAGTTTCTGTAAAAAAAACAAACATGTAAGCTGATTTATTTTACTGCATGCATGAACTACTGAAATCTGACTTTGGACTCTGCTGTTAGAGCTTGATGACTCTTCATAGTGCTGCAAATGCTTAGTTGACTTTGAGACGTTGACAATGCATTTTTTATAACTCATAAGGACTTATCGAGGTATCATAGGTATCATAAAGTGTCTGGTGAGGTGGCACTAAGTGACATTTATTTTCTTTGATAAGTTAAAGGAATTATGTAATATATATATATATATATGGCCCTGCGATGGACTGGCGGACTGTCCAGGGTGTACCCCGCCTCTCGCCCGTTGACCACTGGGATAGGCTCCAGTTCCCCCCGCGACCCCATGAGGGAATAAGCGCTATTGATAATGGATGGATGGATGGATGGATATATATATATATATATATATATATATATATATAGAGAGAGAGAGAGAGAGAGAGAGAGAGAGAGAGAGAGAGAGAGAGAGAAAGGGTCAGCATCTTTTTTCCTCCTTTTTTGATGTCTTTGAACTGTCTTTTCTTAATATAAAAAAAAGAAAAGACCAAAATAGGGAAAACCCAACCTGCTCTAAGTTTTTAAAGTCTCAAGAGATGAAAATGGCCTACTGTAACTGTGTGCTAATTCATTTTTAAGGTGGCTAAACTGGGCTGGGACTGCATAATCCCTCTGAAAAAGGGCCTTTCGAAGACAGCTTTCGCCGGGCTGTGCATGCTAAACACACACCGTTCCTCCGTCCGAGCTGATTTGTTTATGAGTCTGCAGCTCAGAACCTCTCTCCTGCGGCCGCTGAGCAGCGGCGCGCTGACATGATTGCCACGGAGACCCGCGTGTCCCCACAGCTATCAGGCAGCAGCGCTAACCGACCGGAACGGGGCCGCGCCGCAGACCGGCTGGGATTGCTCCATTATGTTTGCCCACTTCTCAGTTTTTTTTCTCCCCGTCCTTCTAAACTCCAGTTCCTCTGTCCTTCAGTCTGTCTCTCTCGGCTGAATCATCCTTCCTCCCAAAACAACCAACAGATTCGTCTAAATTCCTCAGCTTTGTGATGAGAAGGGAAATATGAGGGTGGACTTGGCCTTTCAATAATTCATCCTTCGTAGCCTTGGCTTTCTTTGCCTTGGTAATTTGCGGATACACCCTCGGTGCTGGGCCTGTTTCCGCCTCACAGGGAAGCAGCTTCTCAATCAGAGCGCATAGTGAGGATCTCTGGGGATGTGCTCTGTGGCCCTGCTAAATCTCCTGAGGATCCCATCCTGCTGATCCCTCCTGCAGGATCAGCGCACTGAGGCAAACATCTGCCTCCCTCTCATCCAGCCTGACACTTATTCCGAAAGGTAAAATGTGGGTGTGTTCCATCCATTAGCCTGTGAGGGTGATGAGATGTGAGCGAATTAGAGGACAGGCGGGATGGGAGGCATGTAACAAAGGGCACAACTCAGACTTTGGCCTCGGTGATGTCACAGAAATCCCTCTTCTGGGATATTTTATGTAAATGCGGGTTGGTGTTTGAACCACAGTTCTCATCAGTGTGACAGCGTGATGACAACAGCTTCTGGAGACAAAACGTGTAACTCTTCGACGGAAACAATTAGTGTGAATTGCATCAGCAAGAGCACAAAATAAGCCCAAAGCCTTGTTGAGAAGTTTGATATTAAAGTTTGGGAAATGTGGGGAACCTCTGGATTAGCACTGCACACTTGCTAACTCCAAAAAGTTTTGTAATTCGCTCAGAAGGAGACAAGCTTCTGGGATATATGACTCTCCTGAGAATGAAAGAGTCCGGTTTAAGGAGGATGGAGGAGGCTCCACAACGTGTCCTGCTCACAACAACAGCTCAGATTTTTGTCATTACCCTTTGGACTTTGGGATGAAAGGACTAAATCCTGTTTCCAGCGCAGTCGACCTCATCTGCAGCCACTCTCTCATTAGTCCCCCCCTCACTCAGACGCTTGGTCCGGCCCAGTCATTGTCAGACCCTCATCGTTACCACCCTCTGGTCTGTTCCCCTCAGAATCTGTTTACAGTATCTGGTTTGATTTACAGCTTTCCTTTGGCGCTAGGTCCTTAGTAAACTTCAACCTTCCTTATTTCTCCGGTCAGCTGGCTGATGGATGCTCAGGTTCCTCCCCTTTGCACAGAAACGTTGCACCCACAGGGATCCATGATGCAGACAGCTGCTCACAGCGGAGGTCGAAATATCCACACGACCCGTGCACCTTCCTGCCTCGTCTCCACACTCTGATGCAGAGGTCAGCTCGTGATGACCACAAGTCTTCAGACGGCAGTTGACCAGCATTAAAATGGCTCTGAGAGGGTGTGGAGGGGAGCTTTTTTAAAGCAGCACATCACACTTATGAGAGATTCAGCACAAAGTTAACAGTTTGGAACCATTTCCCCTCATGGGCCAATAACACAATTTCATGTTACATTTGTCATTTTTCCGACCGTGAGGCCGCCTTCTTGTCACCAATGATCCTGAGATCATCCACCCTGAAGCTGTCTGTGCACATCCAGGCGATTTAATGCTGCCGCTTCTGGTTTTCTGCCCATCTTTGTGATGGATTTCTTTTTCTGGTCAGGTAAAATAAAAGGAGTAACCATATCATTGATCCAGAGGGACCCTCATTTACAGGACAGGCTGGAGCTGGACTGGTGGGCTGTAAATAAAGGGAACGGCGGGCTCGGTTCTGGCTATCGTCGCTCATCCCAACAGCCAGCACCGCTGCGCTGATTGGGAACTGAGTGAGGTTTGAACCGCCTGTAATGTGAGTTTAATCACTGCTTAAGAAGTGTGTGGGTTTTCCACAGTTTTGAAGCCACACTGAACGTTCCTCTGGGGTTCCTGACGCCTGGTTTTAAAACTGGGACCCCTCCCTGTGTGTCATGAATTAGTTTAGGGCCTGAACTTTGAGCTGGGCCAAACGGTTTGACTTCAGCCTAACGGCCTCTCTAAAAGAACGATTTCAGATTCAAAACCATGTCCACAGCTTTCGAGACCATAAATGTGTGTGGTGGGAGTCATGTGAGGCCAAACAGCATCAGTTTGTTGCTTCTGTTTAGCTTCATCACCTCCAAATCACAGAAGAAGGAAGCTGAAGATACAAGAAGAGATTATTGGCTTTTGATTCCGCGCTGTAACCAAAGTAACTCGAGTTCCGCATATGGTGCACATTTACAGCCCCACATCTGCTAAGGTTTGGGCAACCAGAGTGAAATTTGGGGTTTTGGTTCAAGATTTATAACGTCAACAAATCACGCTGTGCAGGCTGAATCTTTCCATTCTTTCACCAGCAGCAGGACGCTTCAGTTCCTAAATATAAGCGCAGGGTTTACTTTCAATGAGCAGTAGGGATCACTGCCATGCATTTCTTTTTCAATTTCTTTTGAAGAACATTTTCTTTTTAAGAAAGCCTCTACAATCCAACCTCTTTTGAATAAGAATGAAAGCACAAACAGCTGAGTTTCAACAACACAGTACTTCCTGTGAGCTTTCTGAGGACCTGCATGTGGAGTCTGTAAAAATCGGTGGAAACGAGCTGCCCTGATGTGAACTCTAGCGGGTCTGTGGTCACAGGATGACTCCTCTCCAGCTCACATTATTTGGTCAATGCCGAAATCAAAGTGTCTCCATTTTGAGGGTCTCGTTTTTTTTCGGGTTAGGGTTGGGGTTAACCCTTTTCCCCTTAATTTTTTGCTTGCTCTGCTCTTTGGTTTTGGCTTCATTTATGTGAATGTGTGCTCTGCTTTACTGTGGCCTCTGTTCTGTTTCCTGTTCCATCCTTTCGTATCTATGCCACCTTTATTTACCTCTGTACCTCTAAGCTTTCCTTTCTTTTTTTCCTTCCTTTTTGCTCTTGTGAGTTTCTGTACTTTTAGTATTTTGGTTTCCTGTTTTTTCTGATCCTCTTAGAATGAATTTGAGTCTCCCTTTGTGTCCCTTCTATTTGTAGGGTCTTGCATCTTTGGAGCTTCTTGCAGCATCACCACTTCTCCCTCCGACTCCAGATGTTGAACATTAGAAGATCCATGTTTGCTCAGAAGTCAAAAAGCCTCCACCTCCTTAGACAATGTGCAGGAGGACGACATTTACGTCTTGTTTCAATCGGAGGACGTGTTCATAGGAAGCCCGGCTTATCTCTCCAGCTCCTGTTTCTGCACAGCCTGGACACCGGGATGTTTTACCCCCCCCCCCCCACCCCACCCCATACTGCTGAACATTAAAAGCTGTCAGTTTAATTTCTCAAAAAAATAGCAGATTATTGATGCTGCGCGCAGAAACGCAGCTCACTTCATCTCGTGTCTCTCTCTGCCTGCACAGCGGTGGCAGAAAATGAAGGACCTATTCATCCGGAGCTTTTCGGGGCCGCTGTCATGGCTTGGGGCTCCCTCTGCTCGCTTTGAGGCCTCTCGTGGAGCCGGCTGCGCCGATGCAAAGTCAGAGCACAATGATTAATGGCGTTATTAGACAGCCGAGAGGGGTTGTGTGTTCCTCTAGCTGGAGCCAATTGAGGGTGATTTGTGAGGTGAAACTGCGTGCCGGAGTGAAGTGGAGCGTATGTGTGTGAACGTGGGTGGAGGAGAGTTTGAATGCGCCGCCGCCGCTTTGGGAAGCGGCCTCACCGAGGAGGTCACACATGTCGGAATGGAGGCTGAATGTGTGTGTTTGTACGCGTGACACACACAGAGGTTAAGCAGGGGACAGGTGGATGCAGGCCAATAAGGCGGAATCTCATTAGGTGGGGTAAAAGAGTGAAAGATGGAGGGAAAAAAGGGGGGGGGGGGGGGGGGGGTGAAGAGGAGGAGGAAGGATGTTATTGATCGAGTTTGGCGTGTGAGGCTCCAGGAGGTGGAGGAGAAAAGGTGAACAAGAAGTCACAATGAATGAGAGACAGTGGTGAAATGTTGAGGGAAAAGGAGAGGACAGAGGTGGCAAGGTGAGAGGAGGGGGGAGGGGGGGAGTTTTAAAAAAAGGGTGCAAATGAAGGAGATTTCAGGTGAGAGGGAAACAAAGAGGGGAAACAAGTGAGCAGGAGAAGACGAGAGAAAAATGGGGAAAACAAAGGCGTAAAGCGAGAAAAGGGAGGTTGTTTTATCACAGAGGCAAATTGTGACAACAGACAGAAAAAGAAGCGAGGAGGAGGAGAGGGGAACCAGGAGGAAAGAGACGAGGACAGACGAGGTCAAGACAGAAAACACAGACTGAAAGAAGGAAGCGGAACAGATAAGGCAAATAAAACAGATAACGAAATAAATGATGGAGGAAATGAAAAGGGGGAGGCAAAGACAGGAGTGATGCAGCATAAATGGGAGAGATGAAAGAAAATACAGGGGGAGACACGAGGAGGGGAGGGGAGGGTACACAAAGAAAATGGTACAGTGAGGGATGAAAGCAGGAAGAGGAGGTGAGTGGTGACAAAAACAGACAAAGTCAAGATGAAAAGGACAAAAGGGTGCCTATTTGTACAAATCAACATCTGCTCGTCCAATTACAGCCCATTAGAGCTCAGCCCAAAGCAACGTACACGCCCACATGTAGGGCACACACACACACAGATACACACACTGTGGCGGAGTGTGGTCAAAATGACACAAAACAGGTTCACACACACACACACAAACACAAAGAAGATGAAAACATGACTGTGTTCTCTGATTAGGACGATCAGCCTCTGCCAGTAAGTTGAGCTCCACCCCCCCACCACCTCCTGGCCAGCGCCCCCACTGATGACTCCAGACTCCCTCACAGGCATCAGCAGAGCTCCCTGAGAGGAATAACCAAAACTCTGCTTCCAGTCTGGCTGTAGTGTTCAGGGAGTGGCCGCTCCTGTCCTCTGTGGGTGTCCTCTGCCCACCTGTGCCTGTTCTGCACTGCCCCCTGCTGGGCTTCAGGGAAACAGCTCCAACTGACAAGGATGGGGGGGTTGTTTGTTTTTTCATTTAAACCAGTTTGTCTTTTTTTTTTTTTAGCTTGTCTACAGTTGAGTTTTATGAATGTTCCATCTGCTGTGGGTTTAATGTCGGCTTTATTAGGGCTGTTGCTTCGCAGCATTTGAATACGAACGCAGCCCGGAGCCGTCCAGTGATTTTAAAACACTCCACTTCTGCCCGTGCATCTGCTGCAACAGCTGCACAAGCGTTCTGTGCTCCGGGCTGAGCTTCCCAAAGACGAGAAAAAAGCCAGCCAGGTAATACCTGTGGCGTTATTTTCTTCGTTTTAGTGCATTTATCACATATTGAATCCAAAAATCTTTTATTTGACTCCCTAAAATCATGGAATTTTTTTCCTTCAAAAAAGGATTCATGCATGTTAGCTGAAGTTGCTGCAAGACTATATCAAATCTGCACATCTGTTAAACATTTCTTCAGTTTCAGCTTGGACTTTGTGTCTCTATGGGTGTCCTCTGCAACCTCTGAATCACCCTCTATTTCTAAGTGTACGTTATTAGAGATTATAATAAAAACCGCTGAGCCATTCAGTCACACAAAGAAATCCTAGTTTGGTGGCTCGGATCAGAAACACATCAACATGCAAACCACAAAAAGCCTGTAAGTGGAGACACAGAAACCCAGCAGATCCTGTGAAAGCACCATTTGTACTCTGCCCCAATGAAAACATCACAACGGCATCAACAGAGTTTGTCCTTGCTGCACTGTTGGCTGTTCCTTAATAAACACGTAAATATAGGCCCGAGTACCCTGCAATTTTTAATTAGAATTAGCTAAATTAAGTCAGTTAGACCCTCTAAGGCATGAATTCTTAACTACAAGCATCACTCTCCTCCTTTGCTATTGAACTTTCCCTTCTGGAATTTTCTATTTCCTTTACTCCCCCCTACACAAACCCATAAAAAGAAAACAAACAAATAAAAAAACAATAATCCATTAGAGAAGATAACATTTCCCTGTACGTGTTCTTAGCTGCCTGATTATTTGTTTGGAAAGTGGATTTGTTTCATTTTACCCCAAAAATTGGGACTGATTACTACATTCCAATGTAAAGCAATAAAAATCTAATATCTAGATATTAAAAAGAAAATAAAGGAAAGGATTTGGGCCCATTCTTTACCCGCGCACCTGTTTTTCGGGTTGGACTGAGGGCAGATTCTTCCTGAAAGGCTCCATGTTTCATCAGCGTTACATCGTCAGGCACAAGCTCCAAATTATCGAGCGAGCAGGCTTATTGATGAGAGCTCTGATAACAAAGCCAGGGAGCCGGTGGCGAGTGTGTGTGTGTGTGTGTGTGTGTGTGTGCATGTGTGTGTGCAGCAGTCCTAAGAGCAGCTGGATAAAACTGTGGGCTCTGCTGCCATCTCGCCCTGACCTTCCTCTCTGCCTCCAGCACGGGGAGAAATGGGAGCACCATCACTTATTACCAGTACACAGACACACACACACACCCACACACACACACCCACACACACACACACACACACCTCTACTTCCTCCAGTTCCAACCGAACAGCATCAGCTTTGCCATACAGTCCCGTGTCGTCAGGGGAGGGAAGGCGTCGGCCCCTGCTGCAGGACGCAGCGCTGGCCAGCTCCTTCAGCCCACCGATGACAACAAACTGAGAGGCACGGAGAGGAGCGTAGCCATGGTAACAGCTCAGACAATCGTAATTGTCTCCCTCCATCTTTGCAGGTCAAGGCAGTGGGCATAACAGCTCCATAATCTCTCCATCTCCTTCCTAACTACCCACTGGCCTGTAGGGGCAAAATAGCTTTCCTGGACTTGTGAATTACTAACAGGCGGCTTGATATATGGGGTAATTTCATATCCCGCGTGTGGGACTGAGGGGCTCATATCTCATTTTGTACACTCCAAACTCAGACTTTGGATAGTTATGGCTCAGAGGAAATGTTTTAGGGTCATTAATCTGACGCAAGCGAAGCCAACGCAAACAGACAGGTGATTCAGATTCCCGGCAGCGAATGGCTGAATGCACAGAATTTTTACAGGCTGTGACAAACAGTGACTCTTCCTGGGGATTTTTCAACCCAGGGAAAGTTTCAAGTGAAATAAATGGCTCCCATTAATTACAACAGTGTCAGAAAATACCTGAAAACGCTATTTTGTGGCTGAAAAATCTTAAGAAATCACCCCTAGTCTGGGTTTTTTCTGCGAATAATGTGACACTTTCATTTAGCTGCTGAAAGGATCAAAACCGAGTCACCTCAGTAACAAATCAGCCCAAAGTTTTACCCAAAAATGCCACATTTTGAGGAAATAACCCTTAGGTCAAGAGTTTAAAAGAAGTTCATATTTGAAGGCCGAGTTACTCACATTTATGTTAAATTCAAACTGATATTTACAGTTTAGGAACATCCAATAATGTTTTTCTTTGCTTTTTTCCTCCCTTGTGTGTTCCTATCTTTAAAACTGGTCACTTACTTTGAATCTACTGGCCACTTAAAGGGAAAGCACAGCAGTTCATTTAGCTGAAAACCACCAGATGCTGATTAAAGGCGGAAAATTAGTTTAGAACATCTGCATTTCCATGTGATGCTGTAATTAGTCTGAACTCGGAGACGCGCTGCAAGCCCTGGTTTGATGTTTTGCTCCATGTTAACACGACTCAACGCATCACTTCTGTGGATTTTCCAGCCGCCCGTTCCTGATGAAAGCCTCTTCAGATCCTGGAAGTGTTTGGCGGGATCAGGCAGCTCAAACTGAGCCGTCAGACAATGACGTCTGCTCTCTGACAGGGTACATAATCAGGCCGGGGAAGCTCCGAACAAAGGCTTTTTCCACTATCACATTCGTCAGATTTGTGGTTTTTCGCTCTAGATTTATTTGATCTGTTTTTTGCTTCCTCTCCTGTGCGCAGTGTCTGCTAGCCCTTTCTTGGTTCCATCGAACAGTTTTGAAAGCTTCCGGCTCTTTTTGCACCAGATGTTTTCTTAATTTTCTTAATTCCAAGATGAAATGATCTTCAGATCAGATCAGATCACATTGGATAAAGTCTTATCTCCTTAAGACTTTTCATTTAGTCCAATGAAAAGACAAAGTGACTTTAAACACAAGTTGGAAATCTCTGTAGAAGCAAATCAAACTTTGATACCAGTATCTGCTCTGGTGGTCATCTTGTTTCAGCTCTATTTCCAGAAGTAACTGGGAATCCACGCATGGAGAAGCCCGATAAGACGGCATCCAATCTGAAATAGATAATGTGCTTCAAATAAAGTACTATTCTCTTTGCTCGTCCAGTCAAAGCTCTCAGATTTTTTTCCTTTTCAAAGGAAATAATCAGGATCGGTCCCATCTCTGCTCCCTGTCATTTGCCTTAAAACAAAAAAAAAACTTCATAAGGTTTCATCCATCTCTACTTGAGCTGGATGCAGGGGGATCTATAATAAATGAAATGTGCTTTTGATCACAGCCTCCCTGTCTGCAAAGAAGACATTTCTTTTAATAAAAATAAAAAGAGAAAAGTTCAGCCTGTGAGCAAAAATCAGATAATGCCAAGATACATTTTGAGAATATTCTTTATTTTTTCTTCAATAACTTTGATGCTTGTGGCATCTCAGAGAATTTTCTACATATATATATATATATAAGCTTTCATTCTGTACAACCCTAGAAAACCAACAGAAATCAAACTGTGCTGCGTTTGGGATGAATAAAGTGAAGGCAGTGTGATTCAGTGCTGCGAGCTTTGCGTTATGAACAACGGGTTGATTTACACGACAACGACCCCCTTCATGACTGCATCTATGAACTGGGTGATCATTTCTGCCCGGGAATGCGGGTTTGGGGGGGGGGGTTAATGGGCAGACGGACATGAAAAGGGGGCCGGCGTTCAGAGCCCCCGTTTGATTGGTCGAGGCTCTGAAAGGTGTCGGACGACCTGCCGATCCTGTGCAGCCCGGGGGCCTTTAGAGGGCCCAACACCAGCCTGCAAAGCCCAGTAAGGAGTTTAAAGCCCAGAAAACCCCTCGTTTGTTCATTTCCCGGCTAATATCAGGTAGGACCTGGATGCTGGGATTTTTTAAGCCTTCTGCCTCCACTTTGGAGAGCTCC